>VZRU01010653.1:42916-75754 GCA_013398155.1 Pedionomus torquatus
AAAAAGAGCTTCTTCATACATTTCAAAAGACAAACCCCGTTGGTGCCAGGCAACAGGGAGCCTCTAATAATGGGCTTGATTCAAACCTACCTGCCAAAGAGCACAATGCGTTAAAGAGCTTCTCTGAACACCCTGATTCTGCCTTGCAAAAACAGGGCACATGCTTTCTGTTCTGAGTCCGCTCTGTAGGACTAACCAGCCCCTCCTGCTGCTCCCCCAACCCATACACCCCTCTTTCTCTTTCTTTGTTACCTACATATTTTGGGCACTATTTAATCAAAAGAGCTTGTTACTTTGAACTTTGCTTGAACAGCAGCTCAAAGCTTTTGGTACTGCCTCTAATTAGTTCTAGCCAGCAGGGCATGTTAACTCTCATCAGAGGCTTTTTCTGCCTGACAGTGTAATTGCAGTCAGAAAATGTGACACACTACTGCGTGAAGTGTGTCCAGTCCACATGGGAGACATTCTTTACGGTGGGTGTATGCTGAAATTCCCCTCCCTCAAATCACACAAATTCATCCACCTTTTTTTTTCTGCTCACAAAGCATCCAAGAACCCAGCACAGCATCTCCTATGTTTGTTTTCCTCCTTTAAGAGGCCAGATTCCTCTTGCTGCTAGTGGGAAAATCTTCTCTTCCTATTCTTCCAAGCAAAGATTTCAGTCCCAAGCAACCTATGGTCCATTCAGCTGTTGTAATTTAAAAGCAGTTGCAGCTGTTAACCCAACCTACCATGCATGAATAGGTCAGAAGATCCTGCACCCATTGATGCTCACGGCATGCTCAAACAAGGGGCCTGCTGATGCTCTTAGTATCATACACAAGACATACATGCAGAATTATTAGGGTGATGACAAGCAGGCAAAAATGTGTTGAAATCTTTCCATTAATTTCACTAGAGGGAGCTCTAAGACTAGAAAACATTAAACAAACAATTGATAATACGCAGAAGAGCACTTTTGGATTTAGCAGGAAAATCTGTTGCTGCTAAAAACTGCCCTGAAGATGCTAGTGGGACTGTATGGAGGAGCTTGCAAAAAGCTAATTTGCGTCTGGTGAGAGCAGGAGGAACAAGTGTGCTACAAGACAACATTCCAAGCACAAAGGAAGCAATACATGTTCACTCTTTCTCTACATGCTGCTGCTTCGTAACTGCAGCCTTCTTACTCTACATGCAGCAGCACTAATACATTTGCTTAAAGTCTCTGTTTAAATTCTCATCTTTCAAAAGGTCTTCCAGCCCAGACCTCATTTCTTACAAGTACTGAATCAAGGAAGCCCTCTACTCAGAAGCAGGGTGTGTCTAATTAGAGTACAAAAATTCTCAATCCACAGAGCAGCTAGGACTAAAACATTCTGGGGATAAGTCTGTACAGATGTCTGTAAAACTCAGTTATCACTGTATTATCCAAGTAGCACCAATCAACAGCAATGGGGAAAAAGACGAAAGGTATATCAAACTCAAAAGCTAGAGTAACTCCAGGCTGACTGCCCTGCCTTGTTTCGAGAGAGAGAAAATTAGTAAGAATTGTAAAGAACAAAATCAGTAACCCTCATGAAGCATTACTGACTGGTGCCCTTTGTAGTCCTCCACTTCTGAATTTTGCAGCATGAAATCAGAGAAAAGCAGCAGTCTCAGTATTAGTATTCCAACACACAGATTCTGTCATCTTTTTGCAACCTTCCCATACTCACCCTCTGTTTACAAACTGTCCTTTGCTCACAGTGTCTGCTTCAACGCAAATATCCATGAAGTCTTCAGTGCGCTATGCAAAAGAAGATGCAGAAATGAAGCAGTTAACGTTTCAAAATGCCACACCCACGGTACTGCAAGACGTTCACCAAATGCCCAGTCCTTTGTCCCACAAAAGGAGGCAGAACAATGCATTCCATGCCTTTTTCTATTCTTGAGATTTTGGACTATAAATTATAAATAGCAATTTCTCATTGATTATTATTCAATGATAGTATTCAACAACAAATACTGCAATAAGTGAAATAATGATTCACATGTTTGGCTGCTTTTTACATTTCACACACCTATGAAAGGCATCGATAGCAGATATCTTGAGTTTACTTCTGTTCACAAACATTTCTAATCAATAGGTCTTTTGTGACTTTAAGCAACATTTGGCTATTCAACATGACATTAAGAAAATTTTAAACAACATAAATTGGAAGTTGAAGTGTTCCTGCTATCATTCCTTTAAACTCCTTACTTAGTTGCTTTTCTATTTACAGCCTGCCCTCAAACCAAGTATACAGTAAAGCTTTTGCCAGGAAAGCAACTTTAAGATGCAATTCATTTTTTTTATTTATTTATTTCATTTATTTATTTCAACATTTCACTCCTGGCAGAAGTCCTAGTGCAGATGCAATCAAAACGACAAAAGGAAAAAATAAATGCATCTACTCATATAACTTGTTTTATTTCTTTGCTGTATCTGCAGAGGTAAGGCTTGGCACTGTGAGCCGCACCTGTACAGCTTTATCAGCTTCTCTTCAACAGGGCAGCCTAGGTACGAATCTGAGGCAAGGCAGAAAGACAAGAGTGGCTGACAATGTTCTGCAGATATGCCCTGGTATCGATTTGAGGGAGCTGCTGTTCAGCTTTGATGGCTACATGGACAATGGCTTCAAGAGCCAAAGTTAAAAGTAGCTATAAAGGGTAAAAAAAACCAACCAACCAAACAAACAAAAAAAACCACACACACACACAACAAAAACCCAAACATCTGTAGGAAAAAGATCCAGTATCAAGACACTTCCAGCTCTTGAAACAGAAAAGTACAACTGCCCTAATATAAACTTTTCTATTTCTCTAGGCTATGCCAGAGACCTGAGAACCTGATGTTGTTTCTTTGTTCCATAACCGTATTAAAGCACATCTTGAAGGAATAAAGGATTGGGGAGGGGGGGGAGGGAGAAAGAAAAAGGACAAAAGGGCTAGCCTGTGGTGATGAGATACTTTTTTAGTTCTTGGTAGGCCTGTTTTTTCTTCACATGACTGACTCTAATCCAGTTCACTGTTCTGTTCAATGCCATCTAGAAAATACTAAAAAAACAAATGCTAGTCTCTGTCTAGCCTCTCCCATTACTAGGATGCTGGTAGTCCAAATCATAAGCCACTGATAAAGAAGAAACTAAAATTCATGTGGTACATTCTAAGAAGAAAACAGGAGGAAAAATTAAGTTTAGATTTGCCCATTTCGTTTTTTCTTGACCAATCCTACAAAGATAAACCAATATAACATAAATTTTCAGGTTCTTTAAGACCCTGAACAAGATACACCCTGCAGTAAGTTCTACACCTTTGGCTAATCTGGGTGTACTGGCAGTGATTTCCTGGAGCCATAAGGAAGGCAGGAGGGGCAGCTCACCAGCACAGGATCACTGTGTTCGCATTTTCCAGTAAAATGAAGAGACTGACACCTACCCAAAAAGCTTTCACAGAAATAAAACCACACCAAAATGCAGACCTAAGCCAAAGACAGGTTTTAACACAGTGAATGAACAGCATGAGCATGTTGAGAAGGTTATGACAGGAACAGTTCCCTTGGTTGCTTGGTTCTGTTCTTCCACAACCTGCATTTCCTGTCCTACCCACGGTAGCCCTGGTCCTATCCTGTCCTGCCCATGGTAGCTCCCGCCCTTTCTCTTATCCCAATTCTTTTTAACCCTTTGCTCTGCAAGCCAAAAGACAGGGAAAAAGCCACTATTCCAGGAATACGTTCAGGCTCAGAGCTTCCTTCCAGCACCAGCTGATAAAACAGAATCACTCTCCCATGGGTCAAAAGGAAAGGAGTGCCTCTGTTGATGCCTTCTTTTTCTCCTGGGCAATCTTAAAGCTTCTGTCCAGCTAGTGCAACATTCTTATTATATAAATTCTTCCTGATCCCAGTGCATCCCAGTTTTGCAAGGGTCTCTACTGGCCTGAAACTGGACCATTTTTGGATTCCATCCATGCGCCCCTTCCTTTATGGGTTACTAAGTTTTATTTATACAGACACAAAAATAGGATTTTATCAAAAGAAAAAAAAACAAAAAACAATTGCGTGGGTGGGCAGCATTTGGAGTCCAGTTATATTATGGTCTTACTGTCAGATCAAGCTGCCTATTCCGAGTTGCAATAGAAAGTTCAATGGTGGATAGCTTCAGTTCTTCCCAGTCCTCTGGTGCTACCTCCTTGGGGATTTCTGCAAATCCAGAAGAGAAGACATCATTAAGTGGAATTTAATTACACAGATCATCATTTCACTGCCATGAAGCGTGAAATATCAGCCTGCAAAAGCCACTCAGACCCATTGTGACCAATAGCTTTGTTTCTTTCAAACTCCAAACTCTTAAAAAAGGAAAAGGGAGTTTGAGAATACTCAAGGAAGGAAAAAAATATCAATTATTAACACAGCAGCAAGAAAAACTATCAAGCACGTTACATGGCAGCCCTGTGAGTCCTTATGCCCAGGGATTAGCAGATCTCCCAGGTTAGTATTACAGGAACATTTAGAAAATAGAAAGCACTGCTACAAAAAAAAAAAAAAAAAAAAAAAAAGGCAAACCAAAAACCAAACAGGAATCCAGTGTTCAGGATGCAGTGGTAACATGTATTTTCTACAGGAGGAGACCCCAGGTTCTCATATACAGGTCCACATAGTCCACACTTCTGTCTAAATCCCCTTCTTGAGCTGAGAAGGAATGAGGACTTTGCATTGCGCCAGACTGCGCAAAAATACACGTTCCTCTTCCTTCTGCAGTCTGCCACATGCGCTGCCTAGCTAACAACCCAACCCAAGAGAGGATCACAGAGCACACAGAATAAAATTTATGCTACAGAGAGAAATTTAATGTACTAGGAAAAACTTAAGGCTTCTGCATGGCCCATGTTTTATTGTTCTATTTTAAGTAACATTTGTTTTCTCTGTGCCAGCAGCTGCCCCTGCACAGAAAAACAGGGCTGCTCCTCCCTCACCAGCCCAGTAAGAAACCATTCTACAGGAGTAAGATTACAAGAAGCTCTCCCCTAAGAGCCAAGTGTCACCTATGGAGGCTTCCATAGAAATGGCATGCAACTGCGATCCCCAGAAACACACCGGGCTCTTCACAAATACTTTATGAGACCACAAGCACCAAGACGAGTACTCTGTTCCATTTTTGGCAGATATCACCATAGTTAGTTATCTTGAGGAAGCCACAGTTTTAATAAATAATAATACAGAAGTGAGAAAGAAAAAAAGTAAAGAAAAACCGTACCCCCTGCCTCTGATCTATGAGAGGAATAAATCCTACCTGTGAGTTTATGCCAAAACACACACACCTCACCTTTTGGAGGAGACGCCCAGTATAATCGAAGTCGTCTGTAAATCCTCACATACAAAGGAGGTCTGGATCGTTTCTCCTCTGGCTCTTCTGGAGGTCTCTCAGTCGGACCCAGATACGTGAGAACACCTTGATGTTTCTGGGGCCATTCCTTGGATTTACACAGAAAGGGAAGACAAAAAATAAAAGGCCTTTTGTTGAACACCAACACGTTTATTCTGTTTAGTTCTTCACATTCTTTATTCCGTGCTCCCAAGTACTCCTTCAGAGCTACTGAGATCCCTCCACTGCCTCAGCCTACCATACTGCTCTCCAGCCTCCAGATACACACGTGAGATGACATTTTTGCACCTTGAAAAAGATTACCCAGTTTCCAAGTCTACTAATTTACTCCTTCCCCACACA
The DNA here is from genome assembly GCA_013398155.1 of Pedionomus torquatus. Lineage (NCBI taxonomy): Eukaryota > Metazoa > Chordata > Aves > Charadriiformes > Pedionomidae > Pedionomus > Pedionomus torquatus. The sequence goes on from VZRU01010653.1 coordinate 48,637, forward strand.
GAAGCAAGGAATTTTCACCTCTATAAGCAAAAGGTAAAGGGATGTTTTCGTCACTGCTGATGTGTGGCAGGGTGACACAGCTGCTTTTGGCTGGAGGGAACAACCAAAACCCGGCAATGTCAACATTAATGTTTGAAAGCACAATTGGTTCCTGGATGGCACCAAGGCAACCTCAAAGAGTAACTGCACAGCACAATCTAGTGCAAACAGGCAAAGACTCCAGGGCTGTGTGCAGCCAAGGGCACTAAAACGTGGCAAGCCTTTGATCTCCAACAACTCAAACAATCTAGATCTGACCTGATAGTCAGGTGCTTATAGACAGCAATACAACATGTCTTAAGGCAAGTCAGGTGAGCTTTACAAAGAATCTGAGGGGAAAAATAAAAGTTTTAAAAAAAAAAAAAAAAAAAAAAAAAAAGAAATGGTAACACATTACTCTCAAGTGATATTTCAAACTCCACTGCCAGAAACTGTTGGGCTACAGAATAATCTTAGCTCTTGAAATACTTCCAAATGCTGACAAAGTTTATTCCCTCTCATTCTGTTTTGAAAATAATTTCTGAAAAGCTCAAAATGTAGGACTTATGGAAGGTACAATATGATTATTTTTTAAATGTATATACTAAAACAATACAGCCAAGAGCCCACATGTACTTGATGTAATTATTTTTCTATGCACAAGACTTCAGCAGTAGTTTTGGATCATATAGCACAGGTTGTTAAGATAATTTACCTCACAGCTCTGACAGCAAGGAAAGACTCCACTATCACACACAATAAACAGGACAAACAGCAGTTGTGCCATTAATACTGTTTGTGTATGGACCTACTGATGAAAGGAAAAAGCAGCAATGCTGTGACAATGCCTGTATATTTTAGAAGAGATGATAATGCTTATAACACCCCTAGCCATATCAGAGGTGAGTTCTTTCCCCTTACACTGTTTTCAGGTACAGGTTATCTTATTTCAAATGACAGCTATGGCAAAACCAGAAAAAGATGTAATGCACAACAGCACAGACAAGCCCGGAAGGATCTTAAGCTCAACAGGCTGGAGCCATAACTTCTTATAGAAATTAACAAAATGATAAGAGGCACATAAAGCAATTAATACCACAATTAGGGGAGATGACTTAGAAACTTTTCTGTCTTAATAGCAGAAGAAGTGGGCACTTCTTTTTAACATTCAGCAGGTTAAACTCATCTTTTTGATGTGCAATGAATAGCTCGCTAGTGAAATCCACTATTACTGCCACTACGTGTGGCTAAGGACTCAGCAAGAGCAAGAAAAGGGATGGAGAGAAGTGAAGAATAGGTTTTACCTACAGCCAGCACACAGAATCATCAGCTCAAATTTCCTGGGGATGGGAGTGGGGGCAGAAACTAAAAAAAAGATCTTTGATGGACACATTACACTTCAACTGCCCTTGACAGGAGCTTTCTACAAAAGAAGCACTGGCACTGTCACAGACAGCATGGTTGGACTGTACAGTCTGATCTACCATACCAGCTCCTGGGTATTTCCACAGACTTTCATGAGGCTCCTTATATGTTCAGAGAACAGGAAGAGCACGTGAATGAAAATGCCTCACCTTTCACGCAGGTCAAATTTTAATCTTTCCAGGATCAATTTTAATCAACACAGAAGTTTAAGATGGGATAAGCTATTAATCTTCACGTTCATTTTACTACACATGGAAGCCTGATTATCAACGTGCATGAGCAGTCTAATTATAGACACTCCTGCCAGATGAATAAATCAGAATGAAATGTTATCATTAGAAAGACTGTTGAAAAAGGGTAACAGAGGTTTAACGGCTGTCTTCAGCACCGTTACCGCTCTCTGGTTTCAAAGGTGGTTACTGGCTCCCCCTGGTGATCTTGCAGCAACAGACCCTCAGTAAAGAATTTATATATTTATTTTTTTTAAGTATTCTTCCTCCCCTTCATATCTTCAGATGTTAAGTCTGTCATTTGGCAGGTTTTTTTAACGAGTCGAGTTTCACTCCCATTTTATATTGTTACCAGAAATCTTCACAAGAACTTGCAGACAAATAATACAAAGCACTGTCAGCCTTTTCGTTCCCCACCTACAAAACCACTTGCCCTGAAATTACTCTTTACCTTAAATGTACTGAAAAAATGAGCTGCTTTGGTTTTCAGAGGCCCAAGGTACCAGTACCTGAAAAAAAGATCACAGATAGAACTTCTAAGATATCCAGTGGTCGATATTGGGAAAAAGAAATCTTGCATGAAGTCACAGCACATAGACTTGTTTGCCACTGAAGTTAGTGCTCCTCTATAACATTTAGCTTTGTGATACTGTAAGATTGTTTCTATACATCACCAGCAGTTTAGCAGTGACATCCCTTTCCCGAGTTGCAGATCACAAAAATCCTGTATACAATCTTCACTACGGGCAGCATGACATCTCAGTAGTGGAATTCTACCTAGTTATGCAACACAACTGGGAATGATTTAAAGGTCTGTAGTCTAACAGCTGGTGGGATGCATCTTCACAATGTGCAATGAAGAATGAGGTTGGAGGAAACAAACAAACAAAGCAAAAATCTACAGCTTCAGTGACAAAAGGATGGAGCCTGCAAACAGCAATTTGCCCCAAAGGATTCTCAGATGAAAATAAAAAATTTACAAAATAAAAATCCTGCCATCCATAAAGTACTGCATAAAATCTAAAGATGTGACTATCTTTAGGCAGGCTTTGTGCATGTCTTGATAACTAATTTCCACCAAAGAAGGTCAACAGAGCACATGATACACTTAAATCTGCAGTACAATGAGCTGATAGTGTTTAATTTACTACTAAGACATGCAACTGCCACATCACTCCCATCAAGTCATGAAATTTTCTGTAAAACAATAAAACTTCAAAAACATAAAACAGCACTGTGTCTCTACCAGGACAGTGTTTAGCAGAGGGATGGCTAGATAAGTTTCTCAAACTATGGCTTATGAATTGATTCCCTTCATAGAGGGTGCCTTCTTTTAAATCTAAGATCAGTTGTACAAGAATACACCAAGTGTTCATTTAGTCCAATAACGCATCTCTGATAGGGATCAAAGTGGAGGCTTAGGGAGAAGTGTTAAAAGCAGGACAAGCACACACGGTCCTTGTCCCAAGCACATTCTGAGCACCCATTTGTTTTGGCTGAAGTGCTTTCCTAGCTGGGCGCGTTTTCTGCACATTCAAAAACATTAATGGAAGAGAATGAGGTTTGAAAATGCTCACACTGCCCCAAATACAAGAGATGCTATCGACCCTCCAGCACTGAGTCCAAAAGACTCTTGGCAAGAGGGAACTGCTGGAGGAAAAGACATGAAGGCACAAAGCAGGGCACATGCAGGAAGCCTAGGGAGAGTGCAGAGGGGAGAAAAAGTGCACTTCCTTCATCTTGGGACTGCAATTAGCAGGAGAGCCTGCAGCACAACCAAGTTAGCACCTATAGAAACTACCAAGCACATCCCTTGCTCCCAGGGACAAACACACAGGCATTTACTACATCTCCCCCACTCTATATCATCTCTCAATCCTACTCAAATACCTGCCAATCAGACTCCAGGGGTCTTGTTTCCTGACAGAGACAGCTCACTCCCAAAACACACTGTATTTCCCTACAGCTGTGCAGCAGAAGGATGTGCCACAGTTCTTCCACAAGAGTCCAAGAAGTGAACTGCTTTGGCCCCGCTGCTCCTTCACCAGATAATGCTAGCCATTTGATACACAGGGAGTGGCATATTAAATGTACATTTGGAGAAAGCCCAACAATTATTAGTTTAGCATTCAGAGAACAGTCATCAGACAGCAGAGTCCATGCCATTTCTGGCAGGAATTGAAGGGCATTTCTACTGCATCTGATGTCCCTTGTTGGAATTGAGTTACAGAGACTGCGTATGCCTTTTCATTGGCAACTGATGAAAAACAATGGCCAATTACTTTACTTCGACTTTACTCAAGGGAGAGCTTTTTGCACTGATACCATAGGAATAAAGTTCCAGAAGTGGGCACAACAAGGCAAGCAGAAAGTAAATACTTAAAAGAAACACTTACTCGGTGTTGACCTGTTATTTCAAGCAGAGAAAATGCTGAAATGTCTTACACTCCCATGTGTGTAACTGAAGACCTAACAAGTGTGGGTGCCTCTGCCTGCCAAATGCCTACACTCAAAAAAAGAGACTTCTTTACAAGAAGGAGGTATGTCTTTTTAGGCAACAGTCACTAAAAAAGGTAGCATATTTTCTTACTTGCTAACTTTCACTCCTGCGTCTCTGTAAGATCCCCATCTTAAACCAGTCACTGCAAACACAGGCTGTTCCTTTTCTCCCTGAAAACAAAAATAAACATTGCAAAATTGCTTTCTCTTATCTTGTTTCAACTTTAGGGGGCTTTGCAGCTAGAAAAATACAGTTTCTATATAAAAGCTGATTTATGATTAATCCCAAAAGTGAAATTTCACAGCAGAGGTATGATAAATAGCTAACCACAATAAAACTAAGCAGAGTTTTAAGTGTTACACATTTCATCCGCTCCCAGAGAGAAATATAAGAGGTGAAGTTTTGAAGAGGCTGATTGAGTCTGTCTGCACACTCAGCAGTAGCCATTTCATTTCGTAGCTAGTCAGCCAAAAGCAAGGAGCTCTGCACAGTGAGACTAAGTTCTTGCTGCAGAAATGTCCATTCTACAACATAACAGGAAAATTATATTCAAAAACTATAGGAGGCATAGTCAAAGGCTTTTCCTATTTCACATTTTTCAGTTTGTAAAAGAAAGCTATTAACTCCACATTACATATGAATGCATTAAATCTGCTCAGATAGCTATTGTTACCTCTCACCACTTCTACAGAAATATCAGTGTTTGTAAGTTCTGTATTCAACAATACTCTGAGCACCAAAAAAAGACACTCAGGCATTCTTGTGTTTTCTCCAGTTTAGACTATCTGATGTCACAGCACACAGCGGATAAATAACTATCACCAGAACTACAGGTAACATAAACCAAAATTCATGTCAGCACTACAGAGAGGAAAAGCAGCCTGCCCCCACAGAAACAAAACAACATGAGAATAGGCGAGATTTAGGAATGTTAGGTGCCAAATAAGCAGATGCTTTTACCTTGATCTGCAAGACATCAAGCGGAATTGTCTCTCCCTTCAAAATGGCCAATGTAGCATTAGTAATATGTCTGCAAAATAAACAGGGAAGAAGTGAAGGAAATCTTTTAAAATTACACTTTTTTTCCAGCAAACCCCACTCCGAGTCCAGGTGGGTCTTTTATTGCATCAAATGGAAGAATGCCAGGGAAAGAACTCTGACAAAGGGATGCACTTCCTTGAATCAGAAAGCCAAGTGGGTGGCTGCAACACATGACAAAGCCCGCATTCTAACAAACAGCAAAAGACCTGAAAAGCAAAAGGAAGTTCTTAGCCTAAGCTAAGCTTAGCCTAAGCTTTTCAAAGATTCCTCTTCCTTCAGCTCATCTAGCACATTACGCACCAACACCAACAACTTGGTGTTTTGGGTACTTACCACACTAAGGACCCAAATCGTGGTCTTACTTTGTTGGTGCAAAGTATAACAACCTGGGAGAGGGCGACTGTCACAAGAATGGTCTCAACTCATGTGTCTGGACCTGAATTGCCTTAGTACATCAATTTGTTTTGAAGTTTTTAATCAATATAAATCTACCTATCAGCAGGGCTAACATGGCTTTGGTCTCCATTAAGTTTTGGATAGTAGCTAAGGCACTTCCTCATTTCAAGTCATAAAACATGGCACTAAAGATTTTGTAGCCAAAGCGTTCAAGTTCACGAAGAAGTCTCTATGTTTAGACCCTGAAGCATATATTTCATTAAAACTCCTTCCTTGTTTTCAAAGTTGGGTAAAAACTAAATTTGCGTTGCACACATTTCAGTATCTCTGATGGGCAGGAAAAAAACAAAACCAAAACAAATAGAGTTTTCAGATCCAGCCCAATATTCATGTGAATCAGTAGGAAAAACTGCTTTTGGCTTCATCAGGCTTAGAATACTGAGTCAGATAAGAAACTGTTCTCTCAACCCTTCTTTTCTCCTAACCTTTTTTTTTTTTCTGTAGGACCTTTACAGTTTCTACACTCCAAAAGTAAGATCTAATAGTGCCAAAGGAACTAAAGCCCAAATACTTCTTTTTAAAATATCACTTCTGTGCTTCTCAAGTCAGGCTCTGTTACTGGCGTGGGTTGTTAAGCAGCCTATTGACCAAATTCCTTTCAACTTCACCAATATGCTGCAGTCTCACCCGCACAGTTCATTACCTTGGGACAAGAAGATCATTCATTTCTAACAGCCTCTCTAGAACCCAAACATAAATTATTATTTTAATCTTAGCTGCTGATTGCAGCCTTGTCCATCTTGCTGAGCTTCAAAGCACTCTGGTAGTTTTAATGAAAGATGTTATGCCAGTTGGCTGGTGGGTTTCATGTATGATGGATACCAGCAAGGGTTCCGCAATGAAGAATGTTAATGAGTTACTGGGAAAACCAAAGCGAACAGTTTCAGGAGCAAGGAGAAATATATTCACTAGTATGGCAGGAGAGGATGGGAAAAAAAAAAAAAATCAAAAGAAATGAAGTGTGGGGAAAGGGGAAAAGAAAGCATACTTGACTTTCGTTTTCACTTTAGGAGCGGACAAAACAAACTTACAACAAACAGAAATGCAGGCAACAGATACTGCCAGGCTGGATTATATCCAGGATGCTGATAGGTAAGACTCAGGTTGTTGGAGAGTTGCCAGCATCAAACCCATCACAGGGACTGGCGAGAAACCCTGAAGAAGTCAGTAAAGGGATCCATGGTTCCCCATAAAAATACTATTGTATGCCTGACTTTGCAGGTCCTAACCAGGTTAGAAATGGACTGGTTTCTAAAATTCTTAAACTGAAGAGGGGACAGAAAGAAGACTTCTTTGTGGTTTTTATTTTGTTGTATCCTTGTCATATTCCTTCTGATTATTCCTAAGAGGTTTGATCCTTTTAAGCCTTTTTTCTTTTTTTAAACTCCGAGCATCACACGATCATGGAGAAATTAGCCAGAACAAATTAGTTCATGTTGTAATAATATATCCTATTTTAACTTTAGTCAGTTTTTGGAAGATATTAGCTCAGGCAAGTGCACAGAATCACCAGGCTCTGCCCAGAGACTGCCAACTTCTATGTAGCATAGAAGAAGCAGTATCAAGCTACCAAGAAGCCCTACTCATTGAAAACAAAGCAAAAAAGCCCCCTTTAAGAAACATCTAATACTTACTGCACTTGGTTTGTGCTGTCAGGGTAGAGCGTGTTGCTCAGAGTGCAGGTCTTCCCGAGAGGTATGAATCCTATAGGAATCTTACTGAAGACAGCCTGGACACATGAGGAGAGTAAATTAACATTTGCATCAGCTGAACGGAGCTTCCTGCTAGGAGATCACAGCTGTGTCTGATATCACCCCTTTGGCACCAAGCTGCCAGGCACTTCCTTAAATGAGGCAGTAATACATAATGACTCAGAACATGGCATCCAAATCTGTGAAGCCACCACTGCCAACTGGGTACAAAGGAGCTCTCTGTAATCATTAAGAGCATTGTTACATGCAGGTTGGCAGCCGTGTCCTAACTAATGCATGGATTCTGTCAGCAATCTGCCATCTTTCTTAATACTGACAGTGGCATCACAAGCTCTGAGTCTCATTTACCATTGCAGAAATCCCCCTCTGATAGAGTAACCTTGCACGGCAAAGAGATTTTCTCAGTTAAGGAAAGAAAATTAATTGATTCCTCTGGCATCCAAATCATGAAGCAGCAGAAGGGTCTAATTTTTGGAAGTCATTGACCGTGTTATTTTTCTGTACCACAGTTCAGCAAAAGGGCTTGTTGAAGGAGCAAGTTATTACGCTATACCTCATAATAAACTGTGCTTCTTGAAGCGTGTCAGCAAATCAATGTAAACCACCATATATCATAATGTACCATCTCCCTCCTGGGCGCTGCAGCTAGCAGCACTGTGATACTGCAAATCCACACCAACTAAGTAATAACCCCTCAACTTCATGCCCACCCGCTCTCCCTTGCTATCTTTGTGTCACCTGCAAGTCTTAACACGTCTCAAGCATCCTTCTCTCATTTTCTTCAGGATTGTTTCACAGCCTGCAGTCGACAGGCTGTTTGCAGCTCACAGTCACGCTCTGCTCCCCTCACTGCTGGGAACAGCGTTTCTGGAAAACCTCGCACAGGCTCTTCCGATCCAGACAAGAGCAGTGTGATGTACCCAAGTAAAAAAGGGGAAGCAGAGCACAGAGTGTGGGGGCTGAACTGCAGATCTCTACTCCTAGGACAGAGTGACACAAAGGATAAAAAGAATTCCCTGGCTAAAGACAAAGTGACACAGTGGCAATACTACAATGCAGTATTCCACCCAAAATAGCCCTGGATGCAGAATTTTCTACACTGCTGCAAGTCAATCCAAGCTATATCAAGATTGTAAGTCAAAAACCAAGAGAATAAAAACTAGCCAGTAAAGCCTCTAAAACTTTTCTTCCAGTATCTTTAGATTATACAGGTCTCAGGGGCCAACTATAACAATATTAACGTATTTTAAAAATTGATGTCTTGGAATTGATACAGCCAGTGGCCCTTTAAAAATACCGGTTTGGTTGCAGAGTTTCTCGTCACATTCAGACAAAGCAACTGCCTAAACAGATTCTGGCTGCTAAGGATATCATCATAATCTTGTCTGGATCATTTAATTGAGTTTTTGCCAGCTCCCACCAGAAGGTTTTGGAAACAATGATTCCCTCCTTTCTTCAATCACACTGTCCTCCCTCTTTAAAAAGAAAAATCTCTCTCATTTCCATGCAGAGCGATCCACCTTGAGAGGTTAAAATTTGCTCTCTGCAGCCATCTGCATAGGTAGATATTCACCACTTGAAAAAATTGCAAAGCAATCAGAAAGCAATAGGAGCACAGCCAGACAGCCATAACTGGATTTGGTTTCAAGTTTGTACAAATACAAGAAAAACATGTATTTTCGCCTGATGCCTCTGCCAAACAAAGCAGCGTACACAGCTGGTCCCTGGGACTTTGAAAGTTGTGCATTTGGCTTCTCCACAATCCCTGTTTTGAGGCTGGAAGCGTCCCAAAGCCCTAGCTTAGGAGACACTGCACTCCCTAAGAAAGGGAAGGAAGACCAAGGGACAGAATTGCAAGACACCAGCATGGCTGCTTTACTAATCTGGAGCCAGCTTCCTGCATAATAAGTGACATATCTGTAGAAGACAGCTGAGGCCAAGAGGTGACAGTGGCTGCACAAGACACTTCCTCTAAGAAATAATAAATAAATAAATAAAATGTCACAATTCCTCACCTCATCTGCTCTGCGGAGAAGTCCAGTTATGACCTGAAAAACATGGGAAATGCTCAGCTCTGAGAATTTTGTTTTTTAATTACAGCAGAAAGCTACGAAATTCATACCCGCATTTGCTGTTTGGAAAAGATTTAGGGAGCAGCTACTCTTTTACAGAAGACGCTACAGTTGTTTATGTGGGAAAGGAGGCACGTTCAGTGAGTAAACACGGTGGAAACTGCAGGGTTATGAGCACGCATGAGCATATGTTGGCATCACAACCAGTGCCAGTGTAAATGTTTTAATGTTTAATAATATTCTACAGAATGCAAAGATAGCAGAGGTCAGCGTGCAATTACCAATAATCACTCCTAAGGCCAGGAGAAACTTGTAAACGTATTCTGACCAATTTCTCTTAAGGTCATTGCATTTCATTTAGCCATTGCCTTATGAAGTCAGTAGTTAGCATTCCAGGAAATGCTTTAATAAAATACAACCTTCCTTGAAAAATAGAGTATCCCCCAGTTCTGCTGGTAGTTTGCTCCCATCATTAATCATCTTGACAATAGGCATTTATTAAATACATACAATGCTTCATTAACACTCCCACATAATTTTTAAATTATTTGATCTCCACTTAGGAAAATATGCATTCCTTTTGGGGAGCACAGAAAGGAAAGAACCTTGAAAATTAAACTATTACAGCAATATTACACAGAAAAGAGTTAGAATCATGTCTCCCTAAATAAATTTCTCATTCTAAAATAAAATTCTGGAAGACAGTTATGTCACACACTCGTTCTGCCCACACTCCCATCATCACTTTTAGACTAATAACAACTAGCAGAGTTTTCTTACCCCCAGAAGATTATAATATTGACTGAAAATACAGATACTAAAATGGACAAATCTCCAGTAACAGCCGTTATGATGTTGCTATGTTACACAGACTCAATCCGCTCACCCTCAGCCTAACTACGAGTCTCAACGAACAAGGACAAAGCACCTGCAGTACCTCTTGTACTGTGCCATCTCCTCCTGCAATAATGATCAGATCCGTGTATTCCATCAGTTCCAGCAGCTTTTTTGCTTGTCCCTCATAATCTGTCTGGAGAAACAGAAATCCAAACATGAGAACTCAATTTCAGGGATTGCTCTTCTAAAGGAAAAAAAAAAAAAAGAAATACTCTATCCATTTGCTCAATAGTCAAACAGCCACAGAATACTATATATTACTTCAATTTACTGAGATTTCTTCAGCTTCTATAACAAGGCTGCTGCCTAATACAATATGTGTAAGCAAACACATACACACAAAGGCTAAATGAAATATCAGAGTAAAACTTATTCAATAGATCTCGAATATAGCAGCAATAATCATATTTCTAGGTAGTTTTATATTGAAGCAAAATCACAAGCAAACCATGCTCTCACAGGAAAAAAAAAATAAATCCCAACATCTTCAGCAGCCAAAGTGCTCAACTGCCATCTCCTGAAACACCGGATCAGCTACATAAAAAGCTACTGCCTGACAGCAAGCTGTTGGCAATTGGTTTAGCAGTAAAGAGTATGGTGACTTTCTAAGTGATCAAAACCGTTTTCTGCAAAATGAATGTCTTTTTCAGGGGCATCTCAGCCTCGATTACCAGCCAGCCCTGTTTTGCTAACTTGCCAGGTCTGAAGCTACAAAGCATCAGTTTTAAGTCTTACAAAATAATTTTTTCTCTTGGAGTAGGACTATATAACTTCAACAATCGAGAGAGGCAATAATTAAAACAGCATTTTAACATTAAGCTTTGTGAAAAAGATTCCTGGACAGAAAGCTACATATTAGAGCACTTCACCAGTAGGACACAGTGACTATTAAACAATCCACGTACCACAAGCTCAAAAACCCACAGAAAGACCAGAATCCATTTGTGTTTACTCTTCTTTTCCTCTTTCTGAAGAAAACCTCTCTGCTAATTCACACCATTTAGAGCTCAGTGTTCCGCTGATGGGAATGCTGAATTATCTGGGGATACACCGAGGTATTTTCATTGTAAAAATAAAAGTTTATTTTTAATTAATCCAAACAGTTCCACTGCACGTCAAAGTTCCTCACTTCTGAATTCTGCAACTTCAGGCAGAATTGACAATTTCAACAACGATGGACACGCACCACTAGCCAGCACTCAAATATTTAGAGGTTTTCTTTCAAACATGAATTATAGAAGGGCTGCTGTAGACACACTGACAAGCACATGTAGTGCTTGAGCTCAAAATTAAAAATTCAGTACACAGTTTGTAAAGTAAATGTGAATTAAAAAGAGAAAGATTAAGCACCAGCTTAATATCTCAGTATTTATTTCTTCTCATGAGATGCCTACAGGACATCTAAGCATTTCAGATGCATCCAGAATTGAATTTCAATTCTTCAAGAGGACAAAGCAGAGCAGACAACGTATCTATATTAACAGAGCAGTTCTTACCTTAACCACAGTTACATCCAAGCCAGATAGGTGCAAAATTGGAGCAGCATTTTTTTCAAAAAGGTTCCTGGCTTTGCTAGAAAAAACAGAGTAAAAATTATTTCATTAGTCTGGTGGCTAAAAAAAAATTGAAAAGGAAAAAAAAACAATGAATAACATGAGGAAATCTACTTAAAAACAGAGCATAAAATCTACACAATCAGTCACTCAACCTGCCAGTCAGGAAAGATGAGATTTCATTTGGTTCAAATGTATTACATTTCTAGACTCGTATCTCAGATGCTAGCTTTTTGTTGTGATTTTAATAAATGTGGAAGAAGCTATATCTAGGTTTCTCTAAAAATAATTTAAAAGCCCTAAACCAAACAAAACAAGATCTCCAGAAATACATTTATTAGAAAATTAATGACTTACAGAGCAGTAGGCTTTAAGACCACAAAGAAAGCCCATTTAGGTGTTCAGAAACATTAAATATATACATATATATTCTTACTGGCTATTAAATAAGTTTAGAAGCAAAGTTTTATCTGACTTTCTTTTGTTATGGGACTCATGCATTTTCTGCCTACAACTGCATAACAGAAGTTACGCCATTAACTATACATTGCTTACAACAAGTAGAAACATGAGACTAGATGTCAGAGACTTAATTTATTAACACTTTGCATTTTCCAGTCACGGGCATTTTGAATAAAAGCACATAAAAATCCAAGCACTTCCACATCAGATACATAATTCTCTTCATATTGTTACCGACAGCCCCTCCCTAAGTTGTAAATGACACGACGCTTAGCTGATCAGCAGAAACAGCCACATATCATATCCAAGATAACTGCTTTTCTGCTTAATGAGTATGCAAAAATAGCAGTCGACCTCTTCCAGAAGTCTTGCTTTGAGCCCATATTTAGCCTCTCAGTTTGTGGCACATCCTTTTCAAGGACAGGTTCACACAGAACTAAGATCACCGCTGGCTAATTTCAAGTCTTGAAGCAATCAAGGTCATCTCTTATTTCTATAGGTCTTTTTGACATCAGAAATGCATCACATACAGAAGTGTGGAAGCAATATAAAGGAATTTCACATACAAAGGAATGATGAAGGCCAAAACACAGAATGAAAGAAAACTAAAAAAAATATACATATGTTCAGAAATTCTTTCAACTGAAGCATCTAGTTCTATTTCTCATCCCAATATTTTTGGTGAAATAAAGTTTGGCATAGTTACACAGCACCAGCTTGGCACCAGAGGGAGGCAAAAATGAGCTCAAAAACCTGGCCGGCTTTTATAGTGGATGGCAGAGCAAAAATAACAGAAAGAGTGCCTCATATACGAGTGGAGGGAATAGGCAATTTTACCCTTTGCAAGCTGCTGGGTTAAGGAACACTGTTGCTTTCTTCAATGGCATACTGGAAGGGATCAGCTCATTGCCAAAAGCCTAAGTGAGATACAAAGAGCAGAGTTCAGTTTATCTTTTAAGCACACTGGAAAAACAGTTCAAAATAATGCATCTCTCCAAATGTCAATGGGCTTTCAAGCCTCACGGCACCCAGACGACTTCCATTTTCAGCCATTGTTTAGGTCTGCCATTTGAAGACCTCTGCTCTTAGCAACACCTCACACCACTGTCACAAGTACTTTTTAGCTCATTTTTACAATTCCACTACCATTTCGTTTTTGTCAATGTCTGTTTGGTTTGGTTGTTTTTTTTTTGCCATGGACAGAGATCCAGGAAATTATCCTTGACTCCAAGGTTACTTGATTTTCCTTCCTTATGTATTTCTTACACGCATCCCAGTCACCTTCTTTCTGCATCTTCTTCTACTTCTGTACTTCATTTCTTATATCTCTTCTGCTCACTTTTGTAATTTCTATGCTTAAGTTTTTTTAAATATGGAAGATTGTCAGCAGAGAATGTGCCCCGACCTATAAGCAAGCTCACTATTTCTCAGGCATTTTTTCTTCCTAATGTCTCCATGAAAAGAGTCACTGAAATCCTCTTCAACTTTTAATCCAATTCTGAAGCAATGCCTCGATTTTACATTTCTTCAAGAGTTACTCCATACAGCCTCTTGTACCTTTTAGCCATTCTGTTTCCATAGCTTTTCAGCACAGGAGAGGCAACAAAAGGCAAAGCTTCCACACATGCTACCTTCCACTCTGTACCCCTCACTTACATCACCTAAAGGCATCCTCACTACCACACCAAATCAAACTGGTTTGGAGTGCAAGGATGACGATGAGTTCAGCAATACTATCCAGAAGCCCTAGAAATAAAGTAGGGACAAAAAGACTACTGCGCTGAACTAAAGGCGAGTCAACTGTCCCTGTCGGGTTTTTCCCCCCCCCTTTATCTTAGAATTTAATCCCCCTGGCAGGAAGTTTTATATTAAAGAAGGTCGGCATTGTACACAAAGCACAGTAGATTTCAGCAATCATTGGCTGCTTATATTTATAATTCATTCCACTTGCCAACTTTGCTCAGGAAACCTCAATTAAAAGAGGCGTGCAGCTGGCTATGTTACTTCAAACATTCAAATTTCTTTTTCAAGAAAGGAAAACGATGTGAGGAGTTTCTAAGAGTAAAGGAATCTTCAAAGAAAGAGAATGAAATCAATAGCTCTTAAGCTTTACTCAAAGATCAGCTGGAAAACAGACCAATTTCTTTTCTTGCAGGAATTGGGAAATACAGGAGACTTTTAGCGTCACAGCTGTTCGAAACAATTATTTGCTTGCTCTAAACAACCTAACAGGGTACACAAAGAATTTATAAGTAATGACATAATCACTTCTTTATGTAATATACTTAAGACGTTTATGTGACATACAGGGGGATTTCTAAAGCAAATGCTGATTTTTAAGACAGGAAATAAAAAAATAATAGTGCAACATCCTGTAAGTCTTTTTATTCAGAGCACAACATAAGGAAAGACAACTTAAAGCCAGAAATTAAGAGCGGTTATTAAATGTATATACGTATATATAATGTAGGAAAGTTAAGGTCTTTTTCACTTCCTTGTCAAATGCGCACTTCCAAATATTGCATTTCCAAACATTTAAGATGACTATGACTATTTTACTTTAAGCTATGAAAAATGCCTCATACAAAGGCTTTGTAATGCTTTACAAATACTAACAGAGAAGTTTCATTCTTTAATGGAAAACTATCCCTCCTTCACAGAGTGAATTGTTTGGCAGCTAACACATATCCAGAGTGTTAAGAAGAACAAGGTCAATCAGCAAGACCACCTTTGCAAAGGAAGCTCACAGCCAGCTAACACTGGCTCATTCCAGAGAAGGAAGCGTAAGAGGTTTTAAATTTGATAAATGGGTTCTTTATTATTGAATCTTTCTATGATCATTTGGCCACCCCAAGGCGGTCATCATAAACGGGTATATAAACTCAGATGTGGATGGTGGAGTCTTTGCATGAAGTACTGCTGAAGCAGACAGTTTGGCAGGAAGGTGGGCCAAACTGCAATACTTTATCAATTCAGCATTGCAACAGGCTTAAAAACTAAAAAAAAATCTGATGTAAACATAAGAGGAACACCCCCCACACACTTCACTCGGGCTAAACTTTTTCTTGGGTAAGTCTGCCTCCATTCTTTTCCCCCAGTACTTACACAGCACTATAAATTCAGGTAGCATTTAAAACAATTATAGATCGTTGTTATTCTGAAGAACATATCAGACATTTAACGCCCTACTGCTGTGTTTTTTCAAGCAGAGTTTGGCACTGGCACATCAGTGAGAATGGAAATTACAGCAAGAATTGATTACCAGTCTTTCTGGTTCACTCCTTCCTAATGCAGGCATCTTCTGCAGGGTATCTTCCCAGGCTTTAACCACTGAAATTGCAGGAAGCCCTACTGACAGCAGTTTTGCACTTTCATTTACAAGAATAAGCCATAATAGAATAGTTCCCATGACTTAATGACTAGAATTACAAAGCAGAAAAGTCAGAATTTCCACAATAGAACTACTTCTTGTACTAGTACACACTTAGATCTTTTAACTTCTTTTATATCATTTCACCAGTGCCTTTTTAAAATTTCTTTAATTTGGTCTGCATGCTTCCATCACTTTCATACCACACAATAAAAATGAATATTGAAAACATAGAAATCAAGAACATCTGATACTATGAGTTGGAAATGCATTTGACTCTGAAGCTATATGGATGACTTATGAAAGCAGGATTCCAACTAAAGATTTTTCTTATTCCTTCATGACACTTGAGCTCCCTTACATCAATTCCAGCATGAAGCTCCATTGCCTAAATCGAGTTGTTGTGAGTGTCTTTCCCTCAACAGCAGGCAGGCTAAAATTGGGATTATTCAAGTGCACAAGAGAAGCAGGGAAGTCCTGAGGAATTTCTTTAATGAGAAAAATAACTTTCACCATTCTGCTCAGGCCCCAGTACACAGCAATGATGATAACGATGTTACACCCTACATAATCTCTAAGATCTGGCATGGAGAAGCAAGTTTAGAATAAACTTTATGTGTGGGAGCTAGAAAGATTCTTAAAATCCTTCAGCACACCACCAGGGCAGTCAGAGCCCATAAGCAGTACCGGTGCAATGACATCATATATGTGGGGCAGCAGCAGCACTCACGCCTGGTAAAAACTGCTTACTAAGGACAAGATTTCTTTATGGGAATACTATTGTATGGGAATCTGTTCATTGCTGGTTTCCCACACAGGCCACAAACTAAAAAATGCAATAGTCTGCTAGAAGCATAACTCTCTGAATACTTTCTTGCTAGTGATCAGCAAATGAGTTTTCTTCGTGAAGTTCCAAGTACATGGGTCTCAAAAGCGCTAGATCAATCATCACACTTAGTATCATAAAATCATTGAATGGTTTGGGTTGAAAGTAACCTTAACGATTGCCCAGTTCCAATGACCCCCACTATGGGCAGGGACACCTCCCACTAGACCAGGTTACCAGAGGCCCCTCCAGCCTGGCCTTGAACACTTCTAGGGGTGGGGTATTCGTATCTTCTCTGGGCAACCTGTTCTAGTATCTCACCACATTCAGATTAAAGAATTTCTTCCTAATATCTAATCTAAACCTACCCTCTTTCAGTTTGAAACCACTACCCCTCATCCTATCACTACACTTCCTGATAAAAAAATCCCTCCCCAACTTTCCCGTAAGCCCCCTTCAGATACTGGAAGGCTGCTATAAGGTCTCCCTGGAGCCTTCTATTCCCAGGCTGCAAAATCCCAACTCAGAGCTGGGTTCTCTCAGCCTGTGTTTCTGAGAGGTCCTTGATAAAACTACTCAAGTCAAATAGACAAGGACAAGCTCTTTCCAACTGAGCACTAACATGAAGCAATCTGCACTGCTTCTGCTCGTTGCAGTGGATCTCAGATTTCAGTCTCCTGTCTTATCAACAAACCATCTTCTCACCAGAACTTTACAGACAGGGAGTAATCACTCCTGCAGAAACGGAGGTCTGGGTAGCTGCAGCTGTAACTAAGAGTATCCCAACGATAACACTGCACCATCCATCCCAACGGCAGTCAGGGCACGAAAGGTACAGTAGCCCAGCTGCAGGCTGGAGGCCGTGTCCACCCTTTGGCACTTCAGCAAAAGAATACAGATGGCATCATTATAAGGCTTGTCACGTAGAAAGGACCTGCTGGGAAAATCTCAGGAGCCCTGCACAACCAAGATAAGAGGGAGATTTTAATCGAATTTTATCACTTTAAATGGTA
This sequence comes from Pedionomus torquatus, assembly GCA_013398155.1. Taxonomy (NCBI): domain Eukaryota; kingdom Metazoa; phylum Chordata; class Aves; order Charadriiformes; family Pedionomidae; genus Pedionomus; species Pedionomus torquatus. The sequence goes on from VZRU01010653.1 coordinate 66,212, forward strand.
TTACCTGTGCTTCTTGGCATGCAGCTCTTCGTAGCAGGTTATCACTATTAGGTAAGACAGAAAAGAGAGCAGGCATTAGGTTGTCTGAGTTTAAAACAATTTTCTCTTTTTTAAAATGTAGGTACATACTCTTTTTACACACAACACTTTAACAGCACTAAAATAAAAAATACAGGTTCTTTAAGACCTATTTGAGACATTTTAAGATGAGACACACCCATTTAAGCACACATGCATTTTTTTTTCCTGCATGTTGCATACTAGCACCCTTTCTATAGTAAAGCAAAGCAGAAAACAAAGACCAGGATGCCAATTGTGCTGAGATTACATAAACTATGAGACACTATGTAACTGATTTATTTTTAAGTGCTACATAACCATACTCCAGACCTAATGTGTGGGTTTTTTCAAGATTAATACTGCTTGTCATTTACACTGAAGGTACTTACCACTTCAGCAGCACAGAAGCGATTTAGAGTAAACTTCAGTGTAACTCTATGGACTTAAATCTTTGTGCATTGTAATTGTGAACAACCCTCTCCAACAGTTTGTAAGTCAAACACATGTCAACGCAGCACCTACCACCCACCTTGGTCCAAGTATGGCCTAAAGCAGTAACTCAGAGAAGTGACAATTACTCAACTCACCTAAGTGAAGTTTAAAAATGAAGAAAGTATCAGTATTAATGATAAATATAAATTAATGCTAAATAACAAATATGCCACTAATGGTCATTTCAGGAAAAAAAAAATCCAAACTAAGTCTTGTGCTTGTCATTGGTGACAGACAGCCTCAGCAAGGTGGCAAGCAAGGTATAGCTGGCAAGCAAACTGGAGACAGAGCTACTGAGTGAGGAACAAAATTCCGTTCTTCCCCAGATCAAAAAAATGCCCTACTGGCCCTTGCAGACAAAATAAGGAGTCCTGTTCTGCAGGCAAGTGAGCCCAAAGTCTCACTTGTCCTTTAGATATCAGGCACTCCCTTCTCCTTGCTTCTTCAGCTTGCCCTTGTTAATACCTGGCAAGACAGCGTATTATTGTCTCAAAAACATCAAGTGCAAAAAAATCCAATTATAGTCAGTACACCAAAATGAATACACCTCAGCAATTAAAAGGATTCAATGATGAAAAACAAGTGACTAGGAAAGCAGTACACCCCCGCTGCAAAGCATGGTTCATCAGGCCAAATCCTGCAATGGAAATGGCAAAATAGAAGGCAAGGCCTTGATCAGCCCTCTGGACCCAAACATGAGTGCCATCGATTTGATTCAAAGAGATTACGCTATGTATCCATCACTGAAGCTATACAAACTGCTCTCCTTGGCATCACCAAAAGATGCTGCAATGCCACAAAAGAAGAAGTAGGGCTACTTCAGGTGAGATATAAAGTTAGGTTCTGAGAAAATAATTCTACAGCAAAAAAAGCCACAGCTTTATTCCCGGTAAGAATAAGAAGCTAAAGGAAGAACTCAAGCATGAAAAAAGAATATAAGTGAATAATAACCTCACTAGGAGAGCAAGTAACCTGAAAGTCTAAAAAAAAAAAAAAAATTCCTCAGAGGCACACTTTTAACTGCCATGCTTGCTCCTTAAAACCAAAGGACTAAGTCATTTGTATTAAGAACCTGAAATACTGCTTAGCTGAGTGACAGACCTGGTTTTGATTGCACCAATACAATGAAAGTGCACTAATTAAAATAACTGTCTCTGAAAAGGTTTGCGTTCCAATCTAAACAACATTGTCACAGTTAATTCCAGTTCAAGACAACATGACAGGCCAAAACGACACCGTGCTGGTGAGAGCATGAGCCCTCATACAGGGACATTTTTTTCCCCTTCTGTGACTACGTGTGGCCAGAGCAAACACTAAGCGACTGCAATTTCAATACATAGAGATGCAATATTATGGGATACAATGAATACCCCAGTATCAGGTGATGGTTGAGCAGTTGACGCATTTGACAACTGCTGTCCTAACATGGATTTGACTAGAGATCGTTAATTAGGTTATCTGTTTACTTCACACTGATGCCGTTTTGTTCAGAAGTCAAGCTGTGTCTCGTTGCCACAGCATGCTTTCCTGCTGCCCACCACCTTGTGCTGCAGTGTTAATCACTTTTAAAACAGAATCCAGCACAACTTTTCAAATGCAAGCAAAAGATAGCATGCTTTCTCTCCCAACCTGCAAAGGCCCTCAAAAGTACTGTCAAGGAAGCAAGCTTGATTCAGCTCAAAGGAGTCTTAACCAGAAAAACTAGGATTGGTAGTTTAGATGTCAACATATAAGCTTATTTTTTCCTGCACTGAAGTACTTACAGAAATAGGAAAAAAGGCTACTCTGACACATATCATTTTGCTGTCAAAGGAAAGGTCTAGGTTCTGAGACCAGAAGAACCATTAACTGTCCAGTATTCAGAGATGATTTGTCTCACCTCTGCAGTAGCACAGCACCCAGCAGCCCATTTCATCCCAGCCATACTCATACAATTCCCACTGATTCAACCAGGACATGTATTTCAAAGTTATCTGAGTTTGACTTAAAGATGTCCCAAGTTTGGTTTAAAGGTACCAGGAAAAAAATTATTTATTATTTTTATTATATATATTTATTATTTTATTTATTAAAATATTACATCAACATTTAACTATCTTCATATGTAGGAACAAGAAAAAAAAAACAACCCAACACACAAACCACAAGTACACTCAGAGAGTTGTATTTGAGACAACGGCAGTTCTTCTGTATCATAGCTCTTGTACTCGTCTCCCATGGATCACCTAGAACACCACAAGTAGGTTAAGAAGTCCTCTGGGGGTTATGCTTATTAATAAGTATAGCTATGAAAACGTTTTAAGAAGTTACCTGTTTGCTCTTTTATAGTCTTCTGTCATGGTATGTATTAGATTATCAAAATATGTCTCCATACCAGCTCCCAGAGACGAAAAGACTTTAATAATAAAACTAAGATTCTGTTTTGTTTTTTGTTTTTGGTTTTGGGTTTTTTTTAATACTTTATTGACTAGCATTAGGTAGTAACAAAGCCTTTTCAACGACACTAGAACATGAACAGGCAAAGGCTGAGAGAAATCGCTACACTGCCTTAAAGAACACACAGAGATTTTTTCTGACTTGTGCCATGCCCACAGCAAACTAGAAATCAATTTTTATTTTACACTTCCTCTGAGGGCTTACAGACACAACTCCTGACTTAAAGCAAAACAGACATGAAGGACTGCATCTGCTGGCCAACCCAGGGCTGCCTTCCCGCTGTGGGAATTAAGCATCACACACTGTACAACTGGGCTAACTTGCTTAAGCAATAAAAAATTGGGAGACAGAGAGGAATGAGCAGAGTGGGGTATGGAAGAAGAGGATGTCCTAAGCTGAACTCACAGAGAGAACTTTTGACTGGTGCCACAAAGGTATCAGTCAATTCTGCAAGGCCAGCAGCCACTGCAGTGCAGACCCTTTGGAGAACAGAACAGGCTTACAGCAAAGCAAGGAACCAAGGCAGAAAGCTGCTATCCAGAGCTCACAAGGCACCAGCCACTTCAAGGTTCCCAGAACACACTGGACTGTGAGAGCACAACACCCGTAGGACCCACTCAAACAGAGGCTGTTCTGTCTGCAACATCTGCAAGCACAGGGCTGGTGGCCACTGCTCCTGTCCTACATGTTTTCACCCAGAATAGTGAACTAACACTCCTGCATATAAGCACACAATTTAGTATACACACATTCCCCCAGCTAAGGCTGCATCACAGAATCATAGAGTGGTTTGGGTTGGAAGGGCCTTTAAAGACCGTTCAATTCCAACCCACTGCCATGGGCAGGGACACCTCCCACTAGACCAGGTTGTTCCAAACCCCATCCAGCCTGGCCTTGAACACTTCCAGGGATGGGACATCCACAGCTTCCCTGGGCAACCCTTTCCAGTGTCTCACCATCCTCATAGTAAAGAATTTCTTCCTAATTCTTCTAGGCATCCTTAGAATATTAAGTAACCTAAGAATATTAAGTACATTCAAGCAAAATGAAGCCTAAAAACTCTCTAGTTCAGAGAAACTTCACTAAAGCTATGCATATAGGATGACTCCTCAAGAGTTATAATACAACTGCTTAGAAGAGATTTTATCTTAGCACAGAGCATCTTGGCTGCCTCCAATACAGCAAGAACACAGCATCCTCTTTCCTGGATATCAGCATTTACTTCCAGCTTGGCTTTGGAAGGGCATGAAAGACAAATCTTAGTTCTCATCAGCTTTTATACATCAGAATGAACTTCAGACTCAGAATTTATACTTCGGGGGGTTTTTTGACAAAGTTTGATGAAATAAAGTCAGCCACTCAGGAAGTATAAGCAGAAAGGTGACAAAGTGAGTTATCAGTTGGCAAACACACAGACACTAACATTCAAATTATAGATAACACTAACACTCGGATTACTGGCAGGCAGTCAACGGCCCAGATGCCTTGCCAGCATTTTTTACAGAGCAAGTCAATACTTCAACATATACAGAGTAAAACCGAGTATCCAAGGAGTTCACTGACTCAGTACAATATCAAGAGTCTTCAAACTGACAAAGTGACAATCACTTACTCAGTGACACCACGGTAACAGTCTGGCCAAATCTGACAATCAGTTAGGCTGATGTCCAGGTAGTACAGTAAGTCACCATCTATGTTAAATCAGCAGAAATTTAATCTCTGGCATGATGGACATCTAAAGAACAGCAGAAACTCAATTTGGGAAAGGTGGCCCAGGACACAAAGGTGAGAGGGGCCTCCAAACTGTGAAAATTTTAAGGCAATCAAATGATATCTTTATCTGTAATCAACCTTGTGTATATGTTAAAGAGAAGTATGTTACCATATATGAGCCATCTGACAATCCGCATACCCTCTAAGCTTTCATCAAGTACATTAAACTCAGTGTCCTTCATACCTGTAGTAGGATATGCTCCTGATTATAATGATGCTGATACATAAATTCATGCAATCCAGAGAAATTAAAGGGAAACAATCTCAAATATGACAACACTGGGTTATCTTCTTACTTCTCCAATAATAGCACAAGAGTATTTGCTATCCTAAATAGTGAAGACAATAGATTTTTAAAACATATTCTTTTATGAGAAATAACTTTAAGACTTGCTAAGGTTTTGTAAGAAAAGCAATATGGTTTTAGTTAGCAGTAGTTCAAGCAGACATAATACTTATCACTTTACACGTGAAAAACCTCTGCCACCTCCTGATCGATGTTGCTTTTGAAGAGGCACCTTCTGTTACATTACAACTTCAGAATGGGTGAATCCCAAATGGAAGAGAGGGAATCAGCACAAGGTTTCCTCTTTACGCTTCTGTTCATCCAATAACCCCTTACTGTGAAATCAGCCAGTATTTGAACAAACATCTCCCAAGATGAAAGGCTAACACACCGATCTGGAAACTAAACGCTGCATGATGAAAATATCATACAAGACTGGGTCAAGAAGCTTCTCAACCTTTACAGTTATCATCATCTACAACTTTTAGACTAACTCAGCAATGCACCATTACACACCAGTGCCCCTCATTCCTCTACAGCCTGTGGAGGACAAGGGCATCCACATCAGACCCCGAAGCACAGTCGCAGGGGGCAAGAGTGGGACACCCAGGTCCATTTCCAGGCAGGGAAGAGACACAGCAAACAAGTCTGAAAAAGTAACATTCTTCTTGGCCATATTTTCCACATAGCATCCTCCAAAGTCTTAAGGAAGTACTCCAGAGCTCTTCTGTCCTTATGGGCACATAGACACTGACTATGGAAGAGTTGCCATTTATTTTTAGGACAGATTGATAAGTAAAATAGCTGCACTTAATGCATGCATCGTAGCCTCTGCATCCAAAAGAAGAATGAAGCTTGAGAAGTCAAAAAAGCAAATGGTCTTCTCCTTGCAAGAGAAATATCTTTGAAAATTCAGAAGGATGGAAAAGCCAAGAAGAGGGATGCAGGATGGCAGGGGCATAAACAACCAAAACCAAAACTCTCTTCAGCTGCAAATAAAAAAGCAACACCTCAGGCAGCTAATTCCAGTAAATTGGAGGCTAATCCAAACTGATGAACTGATGGTGTGCTAAAGCAAGCCCCTTCGTTGCAAACTCCAGTGACACTAGAAACCGAAGCACAAGACTTCACTAAACCTTTAACCTGTTTTAAAGGGCAAACACAAATCTAGTCAAATACGCCTCATGTGTAGTAATTTAGCCCCCAATGTCTCACAGCCCATACCTGGCTCCCTCATTAACCTCTTCAAGTGCTGCCTGCAGCAGTTTGTGCATGGGGCAAAAGGCACCTCTCATGCTCCCCAACACAACTGGTACATAAACAAAGAAACTGGGGAGAGAACATACAAAAAAAAACCACCAAAAGCCATTGCCACATTTGGAAGCAAAACAGAAGCTGCAGAGAGGCCTCCTGTCCAGCAACCACAAGGTAAGGTCTTCGCTGTGCACAGAGTAGCACAGTAGGGTTGCTGAGACCACCTTTGGTTTTTTACATTCTTGCCATCAGCCTCTTCCATCATTCCTTGTTTTCCTATTCCCTGGGTAAAACAATCCTCCACACATATCAAGAAACAGCTAAATGGTTGCCACTTTTTTTTCCAAACAGAATTTAAATCTCTGAAAGCAGTACTTACAGCTGTGCTGTGAGTCTCCATCAAAGTCACACAGAACTGTTTGTCATCACAGGATTTTCTACCTTGCATTTCCAATATCTGGTAAGGAAATGTCATATTTTTCCTTATGGAAACAAGGGGAAATTTAAGAATGGGATGTGTAAACCCTTTTTTTCCCCCCACTACATCATCTGGGTTAAAGCAGCGTGCCTACACCTGTTGCAAACAAGCTTTGAGCACTGAAATATGGATACCAAAAGTTCCCTTTTCTACTTGTTTGCCTTTGACATTTTCCTCTCTATTGACTACCACATCACCTATGGTACGCTTCACATTTTCCATGATCACAACGTGCTTTCATAGTTATTGCAGGGGAAATCAATAGAGCTGAAACCAACAGTACACAGACACATGAATTCCCAGAAAAAACAGACATGAAGGGGAGACCGGTTGTGTCTGACTGCTCCTGGGCCTCCTTAAGTGCCTGCTCTACATATGCACAAGGAGCAGATACAGCCTTTTTCTTAATGCTTGACTTCAGTAGCTCTCTAGAGCACCCACGCCTGACATGCACTCTGCTGTCATTAGTATCTGTGGCAACAGAAGGCCAGCAAAGAAGCTGCTCATGGAAGCAGGGTACCTGGGAAGGTCAGAGGCTGCTCTGCCCCACCAGCCAGCCCCTCATACGAACAGCACCAAACAATTTCTTCCTCCTCCTTTTGTACATTAAGCTTAGTCTTTGGCTAAGAGGTATCTTGAATGACAGAACTTCAAATAATTACTCATCTACATTTTGCTATTTTACGTGAATTCAAAGTTCAAGTCATCAAGGGAAAAAGTGGAATGCACACCCAATGATCCACTGACATTACATGAAGGCATCACAAACCCCCAACATATTTAGCGTGAATACTTCTCCTTACAACACAGCAGTCTACTGTGTACTTTCTTCCTGTCTATTGGTCCATGTAGGACATGAAACCATGACATTATCACCACCACTTTCACATAGTTATTCTCCATTTTACCAGAGCCTGCCTTAAAATCAGCAATTACCAGGAAAAAAGTATGGAGTGAGAGAATTTTTTGCTGCTTGCCCTGCAGTCAACAGAGCATTAGTGCTTCAGGTACAAAGTAAGCCACTAAAGCAGATGTACCATTCAAAACAAAGACTGACTTAATGCAAAAGTCCCTAGGCAAAAGGAAACAGAGAAGGAAAGTATAACAAACAACATAAACGGATTTACTTTCCTAAGTTTTCCACTGAGGCTTCGGCAGCATTTCAATATAAGAACACTACTGCTAGAATCACGACTTAACAATTAAAAAAACATTAAGACAGTGACAGGATAAACAGCAACACCAAAACTAATAAATTTTAAAAATAATTTGGTCATACTTTCATGTTAGTAATGGACAATCTAAGTAATCTTAAAGGACAGGGATTACAATATAAACCTGGCTATTTAATAGTTGTGAAGGAGGATCTTGCTTACTATCAGGAACATTTAAAGAGTGAAAATGACATGCTGCTAGGTTCAGCTTATGCTAGCAGTAGGGCTGCTGCAGCAGTTGAGGGGCTCCTTACAAACAGGTGGGCAACAACAGCAAGGCAGGCACACCAGAGAGGGACAGTAGATGGCTACCGCCAGCGTCACACCTCAAGAGAGGCACAGTAGAAAATATGGCATCTTTCATGAGGTGTGTGGCACCATTAGAAAGAAAAAGAGAAGGTGGGAAAACACACCCACGGGCACACAACCATCACACTGTGATAACTGCCTTCTGGGCATTAAGGTGGCTTCTGGTTAGCCAGGGACCAGTGGCACCACAGAATCACAAAATAATGTAGATTGGAAGAGACCTTTAAGATCACTAAGTCCAACCATCAGCTTGACACTGCCAAACCCACCACTAAACCATGTCTGTCAGCATCAGATCTCTTCATCTTTTAAATACTTCCTGAGGTGGTGATTCCACCACTTCCCTGGGGAGCCCATACCAGTGCTCAACAACCCTTCCTGTGGAAACATTTTTCCTAAAAGTCTAAACCTCCCCTGGTGCAACTGGAGACCATTTCCTCTCCTATTGCTTGTTACACTGGAGGACTGACCTCCACCTCGCTACTTGTGCCAGTGGGAGGGGAGACACACAGCGCCTGAATGGACACAAGCAGATGCAGGGCCTCTGGTCTCCTTCATCCTCGTAATATTGGTTAACAGCAGGCGAGCCACGGGCACACACTTGGCTGATGACACTTTTTGTTTTAAGTTAAAAAGAGAGAAATCTTCCTCCTCTCCAGCCAGTCCCAGAACGACTCAAGCCACCCTGACAATACTTTTATTTCAAACTACCTTCAGAGCTAACCCCAGACCCACAAGGCCAAGGCGGGAAGTCGCTCTGGGCCTTCCCGAGTTCATGGCTGCTGGAACAGCGGGGGGAACCCACCCCCACCCCCCGAGCTGCCACAGCAGCCCCTTCTGGGGCACCCCCTCCGTTGCACCAGCGGGGCGTGGAGCCGGCCTCAGGCTGCAGGCCTCGGGCACCCGAGGCGAAGGCGGCAACCATGTGAGACCTGCGGCCTGTGAAAGCCCCCGGGCACAGGCCCGGGCCAGCAGCCCCGCTCTCCCGCCGCCGCCATCCCCCAGCCGGCAGTTACCAGTGCTTCCCATAGAGCCAGTGCCCGCCCCAGCTCAGCAGGCAGACCCCAAACGTGGTTTTCTTCCAGTGATTCCTCAGCGTGGTCAGAACCCTCACCGCCGCAGCCATGCCGCCCCCGGCCGCCCCCTCCCTTCAGGACGCGCCGGCGGGAAGCCAAAGGCGCCGCCGCTCCCGCCGCCCGGCCCGGCCCGGCTGGAAACGGCTCCCCCCGCACCGGCGTTCC
>VZRU01010653.1:77027-107408 GCA_013398155.1 Pedionomus torquatus
CTATTTGAAAAAGCAATTAAAAAAAAAACAAAACAAACCCAAAGGGTCCCGAAGAAAAGTGTTTCCACTCCACCCGTGTCCCAGCCCTTGCAGCCTTGCTGCGTGGCCGTGTCCCAGCCCACGAGGTGACCCACAGCCGTGGGCAAGACCCAGCCACGAAGGGGGCAGGAGGCATTCTGCGTGGCAGAGGGCAAACATACATAGGTGTTTTTTCCCCACTAACAGAAATATCCAAGGTGTCGTCCCCCNGTGGCCCCCATTGAGGCCTGAAAAATGGTGAACAGCCTCAGACGTTTCACAAAAGTGCCGACTGGAGGACAGAGACTGTGTCCTTTGAGAAAGGAAAGCAGGTGGTGGGCCCTTCCAAATGAACCGTTGGCTAAACAAGTGGTGTGAGGAACCAACATGGCTTTTGTAGACCCCTGGCCCCCTCTTGACAGGGACCCGGGCTCACGGACTCAGGGCAACAAGGATGCAGTCTGGCAGGGACCAGCAGGTCAAGGTAACGAACATAACGCTGGACAGAACATTTCTTTCAGAACGTTTTTTTCCCTCTTACAAAATGCTGTTTTCAGCAAAACCTAAACATTTACAAGAATGTCCAAATCAATAAAATGGCTTTTTTGCAAAAAAAGCTTCCCCAAATCCTTCTGTGCTTAATGATGTCCAGATGGGATGAGAGTAGTAACAAAAGGGGTCTGCTTGAAGGCAAATTTGCAGCTCTGGGTATGCAAAAGTCTGTTCTGCAAGAATCAAGTTGATGCAGAAGAAGGTCAGAAGACACTCCGATATTAGTGACAAAGCAAGCAGCTTAAACCCTGTGCATTAGTTTCTCCACTATGTTTTTGGTTTTCTTTTCCCTTCCTTTTGTAGGGCAGAAGATTTGGGATTTGTTTTTCTAAGAAAAACATTAAATGATCAGCTCCTGATGAATATTTCAGGCACACCCTCATCCAGTAACCATTGCTTCCCACTTAGATATTCCAGGTTCATCTGTCCAGTGTATCTCAATGTGCTGAGTACGTGCACTTGATGTGCTGATGAATGTTCCAGGTGGTTCAGAGAGATTAAATGTCCTACTTTTTTTTTTTTTTGGTGTTGTCCTACTTTTTGTGAGGATTCAGATGGTGTGGCCAACTGCTAACAGCAAAGATAGCAACAGATATTAGTACTTTCATCCTGCTGTCCTTAGCTTATGAAAAGATGGTATGCTGATACTTATCAAATTCATAATTCTCATAAGGTACCACAAATAATTTATAAGCATCTGTAATTTTCTATTTCACAACCACATCTGCTGGGTGCAGTTGTGTTTAATAATGATGCTTCCAAAACAAGCTTGAATTTTTAAAATACAGCCCCTTTAGTGTGCCAATACATGTTTGGAGTAGTCAGAAAAATGCTTATGAAAGACATTAATATCTCTAAGATGTCTGGATGGAAGTTTTCCAGAGTTCATACATATGAAAACACATCAGAATTAGCATACATTAGGAATTTTAGCTCAGATTTTGTCTTTCAAAATCCCTAGCAGAGGGACTTAATGCTGCACCCAGCAGTGTGGCTGGACTGGATGAATCATAGAATCATTCTGGTTGTAAAAGACCTTTACGATCATCAAGTCCAAACATAAACCTAACGCTGCCACGTTTCCTCTAAAACATGTCCCTCAGTATTACATCTACGTGTCTTTTGGATACATCCAGGGATGGTGACTCAAACACTTCCCTGGGTAGCCTGTTCCAATGAGCTCCAGAGGTCCTGTCCCACCTCCACCATTTGCGTGACATTATCTGAGAATTTGGTGATTCTGAGATGGGGCTTTTCAAACAGAACTGCCCTTAGAAGGAAGAAACACTGCAGACAACAATGACAGATTGTGCACTTGTCTGATTACTTGGCTTTACTTAGGATGCAGCGTCCATTCTGAAATCCCTCCTGGCAAACACGTATGTCCTAGTTTTTGGCTCTGGCTGTCTGATCACCCTCAAGGTAGATCACACCTGCCATACTGCTGCATGTACCCTTTTAGCTCTCCTAGTTTTTGGTATGTCAGCTCAATAAAAGTAGGTATTAGAGTAGGTGCAATGGAAAATGAGAGGATAAATTGTTGATCATGAACATCCGCTAGATTATACACCATAGTTGTTTTCTAGGCCAGGTAAAACAACTGCTATATTTTTCAGAAAAACTGCTCAGAGGAGGCTAGTGTATATGCTTTGCTTTCTTATGATTGCCAGGTGGTTTGTGTAAAAAGAATAACTTGAAAAGCTGTGCTGCAACTCTAATACTTGACTAGGGATGTGTCAACTAGAATTGTTGCACAGGTTGTTTGTGAAGAGGGGTGGGTGCCTCATCCCATTTACTCATTTTTGAATGAGCATTTTTGAAGACCTATTTTTGAAGAACAATCTTTTTATCCTATCTCTAACATCAGTTTCAAGCCTGCTAGCAGCAGAAGCCTCAGATATATATGATCGTGCTTCAGGGACAGATTTGCTTGTACCTTTAGGGAAGTCACATGCTTGACCATCTCAGTTCTCTGCTTAGCCAGAGAATACGGGTGAAACAGTAAAGAGACTTCCGTCTACTACTTGGCAATACCCTACAATTGACAAGGACAGTGACTGATTCAGTCTCGTTTTCTGTCCAGCACAGTCTGTCTTCAGTTCTCACCTCAGCTAACTCCTCTGGGTTGCTGTTCATCTCTCATGGTCATTTCTCTGAGAATGGGATTGAAAGTATGTAATCATTTTACTGAAGTCCCTGGGTTTTGTCACTTGGTATGTAGTTTTGAGTGGGACCTTTGAAATCAGGAAGAGAAGTCCTGTTCACAGCACCCGTTTAGTACCAGTGAGGCATTATTTAAATTTGTGGTCTGAAAGCTAATTCTGGCCATGTTGTCTATAGGTAATCGTCATATGGCTGAACTAGATGACCCCATCCCACATCTCCAGTAAGCTCCGTATCACACTGTATAAAGGCAGAGGAGAGTTTTTGCTTGATGCTAACAAGAAGGATACATGCCTGTGTGTGCATAAGAGAAAAGGACATACCAAGTCCAGTGGAACAGTTCTGTTGTCCTTACAGCAATGGAAAATTGAGAGCCCTCTGCCTGCTGGTTATTCTGGAATTCACCACTCTGCTAAGGATGGGCTGAGGGTCTCAAATAGCAGTGCTGTCCACCACATCTCCTGCCATCATGTTGATCACATGTCTTCAGGTGCTTCCTTACAAATACAAATAGCCACTTGTCCTGCACAAAGACCAGATTTATTGCTCTGTAGGAGCTGTGTGTTTGCCACACCGGTGTCAGCCCATGTTCCTGCCAGACCAAGGCAGCGTTTTTTCTGGTTGAAGTCTGACCCCCTCCCGCCCCTTGTTAGACACGATTAGTATCATTATGGCCAGAGTGACAGGGCAGAACATCTTCACACAGCCTTCAAGCTTTTGCGCAGCTGATGAAAAAAACCCAGACTCTAAATCTCTCCATGCCTCTGGCCCAGCAAGGGAGATTATAACTTGCTTTGCTTTAATTCTACACCACCTGAAGACCAAGAACGATTTAAGATGAGGGAGAGCCCTTTTCTTTGGTGGATGGGAGCAGGTGGAGTGTCTCTCCAGATTAGGCTGTGAGATGGTAGCTTCAGCCTTGCAGGTGCATCCACCCCCAGCTTTTCTTTCCTCACCAGCTGTGGGCGTAGGCTGGGCTGCAGAGACAGCTCGCTCTCTCTCCATCTGGGGGCATTCCTGTGCTAGCTGAAATCTCTGCTAGGCTTCCCAGATGGTGTTTCTGTGCTTCTGTTCTCCAGATTTTGTGTCCAAGGCCTGAAGCTGTTCCTTCACTCTGTGTCCCAGGTTCCTCTCCGTTCCACCCCTGGCCACTGTCCCACCTAAGAGTGGGGAGTGCTGCAGCTACTGAAGCAAATCAGAGAAAGTTCCTGCCTGTGAGAGCAGAGAAAGTTCATGATGGATTCTCTTGCCCTCATTTCCATCTCTGCCTGGAGGTGTGAGTCCCCAGGGTAGTCATGTCTGCAGTCAGTGCCTGCTCCGCTGACTTGGAGAAAGATCGGAATTGCACTGGCAGGGGTTTTGGTTGGGTAACTCTGAGAGACTCTGGATGAGAATAATCTCTCCCCTTCCTTCCACTCCACGCTTTTTCTTGGCTTTTCTGTAAGCAGACCATGACATGAGCTTTACCCTCCCTAGAAGGAAATTGAGGAGCGTGCCTAGCATATTTATACAGCAAAACCCACCACCTTTATGTCCTACCCCCTCTTCCCACAACTGAACTATTACACAGAAATATTCCCTGATTCTCAGAGTTTATTAACCTTTTTTTCCAAGGGAATGAATAGAGATATTCACAGCTTTTGAACAGCAGCAGAAAACCATTAAATTGCTCTGTGGCAATCTTGTCGGGAACTTGTTCCTTTAGCAGAGACACATTTCAGAAGGCTCTGCACTATTTGGATTCAGTAAATGCAGGTGCCACTGAGGCATTAGGGTGAGCAGCTCTTGGTCCTAAGCTTTAAATGTAGCGAGGCAACAGACAAAAATTCCTCTCAGTTATAGGTCTCAGAGCTGGCCAGAGATATTAAGTCGTTCCTAGCACTGGTTAGATCTCCTTTGGGTCTGCTCCGAATGAAGGAACAAGGACAGTGCCCTAGGACTGGAATTGATCCCTTCACCCAGCAGCACAAACGCCTGCACAGGAAAATCTGTAGCAGCTCCTGTGCTAATACTAGCTGTTCTACACTCTGCTTTTCAATGAAGGTCTCAGCAAGAGCTACAATGGGGACATGAGGTTCGTTACTGGTACAGGTTCCTACCCTTAAGAAAGTCCTGCTGACCCAGGCTAAGGTCACTCCTCTCTGAGCTGATGTTGTTACATATTAAGGGGCTCTGCATAGAAAATAGTGCAATACAGGGAGAGAGAGAGAGGGAGAGAAGGGCTGAGACCAAAAGCATAGTACGGACGTGCTCATGGGATGTATATGCCTCTCTAGGCAACATCTACTTGGAAGGGAGGTAGCCGTCATCCAACATCCTGGTAACGCCTAACCTCTCCTGGGCTGCCACCTGCAATCGGATATTTTTACTTCTGCAAACAGAACTTGAGTGGGTGGCTTAGACCCTGAGTATCTCCACACAGGCATTTTGCTTCTGGCAGAGATTAATGCACATTGTTTAATAAATAAAAAAAAAAAATTAAAGTCAATTCATATTCTCTCCACTTATGCCTGTTGTACAGCTGCATGAGAGAGAGGGTAGGAAATTAAGGCTTTTATACTGTTTCTTGGTTTCAGTGCATCCACAAATGTGGCGTTACATACTACTTGACCTACGTATACATAAAGCTATCAACTACCTGAAAATCCAGCTGCTGCCACATACCATCCTGATTGCACCCTATAGCCAGATGATTTTTTATTCGGAAGAGCTCCTGAAAACTACTAGTACATCTCTAGCCATGATTCATTTTTCACCAAGGCAGTGACATCCTAATCTATGGACCAGATGGAGTGGGGCCTTGGGCAATTGTAATCAAAGAGCAACAGCCACAGTTTGGAGAGAAGAGAGATTCCCAGTTGGTTTCCTATTAAATGCTTCTGTTTTCATTTTGTTTTGACTCAATTGTGTGCATCACCATGGCCCACTGAACACATCTGGCTGACATCTTAGATCGCATACCCAGCACATTACTCTCTTTGCTCAGTTTCACTTTTCCCAAAGTCAGTGGCAGTGCTCTGTGACGACAAGTTGTTTTATCCTTGTCCTTAGGTGGAGTTGGAGGAAGAACGGAATCAGTCACAGGGAAAGGCAGGCTGAGAAAATCCATCACTGTAGTGATGAGCCACTCCCATTCCTCTTCACCAGTAAAATATCTTTGCCTCTATAGAAGCTAGAAGATTAATTGACTTGGATTCTGGAGCATAAAATGTGGCCACTTACGAAAAGTGTAATCCTGCTACTATAAATTGGTCTGCTTTGGTCCCTGCCTAAAGAGATATCCTGCATATAATACTGACAGTGACCTTTGCTTATGAAATTTTACTGGCCATTTCAGCCATCGGTGAAATAAAAGCCTTAGTGTTTTCAGGTGTTGGTGAATACATATTAGTACTTTGATTTTTATTTTTTTTAATTGGTAAAATTTGAATAAAATCTCACAGTTTGCTTTTTCATTGTCTACCAGCTTTCAGCTATTTCCAAGGCCGTCTTTTTCCTCTTCCCATGAGAAAAACTTGCTGGAATTTCAGATTCTGTCCTATACACTGTTTCCTTTGGTCTTGGAAGACATTTGAGAGTTTCTCTAAATGTGTTCTGTGTAAACTCTGTAGCATTTTCAGCAAAAATATTTCAACAAGCTCCGTGGCTGGTTTGGCTTTTGTACAGTCTCACATTGCATTTAGCTTCCAGAAAGTTACCAAGTGATATGGTTTTACAAATGATTGGTTTCTTTCTTGTTTGCTAATTATGACACAGGCATTGCTTTTGGATTCCATGTACTTTCTTTCACAGCTTTTCTTTTAATCTGTATCACCTTGTGATCGGATGTCAGTTCAGACATCACATGCTGGCGCTGCATTTTGTGCTGTTTAGACAATCTTTTTGCTTAATGGGCTGCTTTACGAATCTATAATAAGATGATGTTGAGGGCAGTGTAAGACTCTGGGACTTGCCTAGGCTCAGTTAGAACAGCCTTGTATTTTAGATTAAATGAAGGCAGTTTGAGCCACAGTTTCCAGCCACTGCTTGTTAGCTGTGCTCTCCAAACGCATCAGCGTTATTGACTCCATTTATATGACATGTTTTCTTGCTTTGTTTTCTTGCTTTCCCTTTCTAAGAACAGATGGGAAAAGTAATTTAACTACTGAATACCATAAGGTACCTGGAGAAAAGTAAATTAAGGAAATACCGTGAGTGAAAAAATGAGGCAGTTAAACAGCTAACAGGAGATTTACAGTTAGGAATTAACAGAGAAGATAAGCTTTGCCAAGAGACAGAAATCACTTGGTTCAGAGTGAACTTTGCAGAGGATGGACAGGGCTGTGACGTTGCAGATACCTGGAGAATTCCAAGTCATAGGAAAGAGAATACTTGAGAAGCCAAACAAGTAAAAGAGTTTATGGATTTATATACCCTGTAGTGGGTACCATAAATTGGAATAATGTCCACTCTATGATGAAAGATGGAAGAAGTACCAGGGATTACATCGCTTTACGAAAATGTGTGAATAACAACAGAAGGAATATACACGATGGGTAAAGAAAACAAGTACAGCACCACTTGCTTAGTTGAAATTTAAATAGCAAAAATGCACAACGCAGCAGCCAAAGATGAAATGGTCTGACTGGAAGTAAATAGGACATTTCTTTTTTAACTGTTATACAGAAACAAATGTGTTACCAGAAATATTTTAGCAGATGCTCGTAGGAGAGACACACACAGCAGAAAGTAAATATGGAAAACAGAATGGACAGTGATGAGCTTATTAAGCACATATGTATGTGGGGGGAAAAAGTGGAAAATAAGTGGGAAATTCATTGGAAAAGTCATAATTTGTAACAGTGACTCAGGAAAGATCTCAACCAAATAGAGAGCAGACCTGGAAGATTATCCCTCCCTTGGCCTTTTGCTACCACCTCCTCCCTGCAAGTTTTGTCTTTAGGAAAGTTACCCTTAAATCAGAGCCAAAGAGGGGATGTTAACAGGGTCATTGGCTAGAGGACAATAGAACAGGTACTGTCACACTCAGTTTTGTAGTGACAAAGCATAGTATCTTCTAGTGCCAGAACTGTCAGGGCAACGCTAAGCAAACAAAGCAGAAAATTCTAGATAATGCACATAATGTATGAATAAGTGACATTAACATAAAAAGCCAAATGAGTAGATCGCAGATGAGATGGCAGAAGAAGGTTTGTCTGCACAGATGAGGAAAAAGCGTAAATATTGATGGGGAAGGTTGGTAACATGGAGACATTTGCCCCCAAACTAAACTGCTTGCAGCAGCCACCTGGAGCACTGTTGAGTGGCCATGAATAATGGCTGTGCATTGTCAATATTCATACAGTCTGAGAAACTGAAGGGGTTGATCAGGAGACTCTATTCCAACGGTTCACAGCACAAGAGTGAAGTTATGCACGTCTTTCTCCAAGGACACTCTTAGCGGTGCTGCAAAGCTACACCCAAAGCTGCAAAACAGTGGCTTCTGCACCAGTGATGCCAATGAAACATGGTATTGGCCTGTTCCAGTAAATACGTAGATTTTGTCTTTAATTCACACAAAACAGCCTTTGCTGAAATTGGCCATGTCACACTCACTGAGATGGTCAAGGCGGTTGCTCTGGGGAATTACCGTTTGCAGTTAAATACACAGTTGGTGGGTATTTTGGGGGCCCAGACTAACTCCCTGTGTGCAAATGCCGTAGGTGCAGCTAAGAATTAGATTTTGTGTGTAATGATCTGACTTAGAAAAACAACCAACTAAATACCCAAACTTTTGTCCAACTTTGAACAAAAGATGGACTGTGATTGCCAGAGCTGAGAGACTACAGAGGAAATAAAGAATTTTATTAGCAGAATTACTAGTACAAATTATGCAGAAACTCATTAGGTGGGATCAAAATGGATGTGTGAAGGTTCTTCAGGGATGGAAAAATCTAAACAAAGAGCCACGAGAATATTCCACGGACCATTAAAGGCACTGAGGAAGCCGGTAAAACTCACCATATCTGCTGAAAAACGTGTTGTGATTTAGATGGTTCCCTTGGATGAGGGGGGGGCAGGCTGGAGAGCTGTGTATGCGCTTGTGTGTACATATGCTAGTTAGCATCGCTTTGTAAAAACATGAGCAGCTGTGTATGCACTGTATTGTCACCTCCAGCACACGATTAGTTACGTTATCGCCTCTGAATGCAAGAAAGGAGGGAAGAAGCGGGCAAAGTGTCTGTTGTTTTACCCAAGAGAGGTGGGCAGCCGCAGGATCTGTGGGTTCATGGCTAGGCCACTATGTAGTTCCAAGCCAGCGTTGCAGATCCAATCATCACCATCAGCAGCAGATTCCCTGCACTAAAGCTGATCCTGAAATGTCATTAAGCATTGATTTAGAAAGGAAGATGTGGTCTTAAGACTACGGCTTTGATGGCCGAGCTTTGATGGCCTGTCACTGCTGTGCTGTCAGGCTTTTGCCGTTACACAGGGGTGAGGGGAGATGAACAAGACGTTAAGCCAGAGCTCTTGAAATCCAGGCAGCTTTCTGAATACACAGTTTGATTGCTTGGACTTGTCAAATCCTTGGTTCATGACCCAATGTATTTATGGGAGTCCCGCTGACAGCTTTACATGTTGAGTCATCTCAGGTGTGGGTACTGAGTCCCACCTCCACCATCACATCCTGGGCTGTGGAGAACCACAGCTGTTCGCCCCCTCACACACCTGGGCAAGGCTTTCCCATTGCCTGGACCAATCATCAGTCATCAGGTATTTCAGCATAATTAAATGGGTATCCCGGTAATTTGGCAATAATTGTATCTTAGGTTAATAGTCATTGATATCTTCCCTCACCAAGTTTATTTACTCTATGACATAGTTAGTGTGTCTTAAACAGAAATCACCCTCAAGGTATCATCTAATTATCTTCTCCTCATTCTGCAAATCTGTTTTATATTACTGACAATCTTATTACTACAACTGCAACATTCATTAAGCAAACAGAGGACAATAAAAATATATACAATAATAGCAATTAAATTAACTTTGAATCTCACAGTGAGTGATGGATAATTCTGGAGCAGATTGTTCTCATACTTTTTTGCCCACTATTTTCTGAGAAAGCTTGAAGATAGTACTCAAGAAAATCCTATTTAGATTACAACGTTCTTTTCTAGAGTCTGGCCCTTTTATGCGACCCATTTACCACAAAATGGCACGGTCAGGACCAGAAATGGTGACAGAGCCCTCCTCTTGTGAGTTGGGAGACCTCTCAGCAGAGACAACATTGCTGTATGCCCATGGCAAACACCAGTCCCCACACAGGCCAGCCCGGGGGGCTACTGGATACACAGTGAAGCTGAACTCTGTGACAATGATCCAGCATCTCTTGGGTACATCAGATGTTTCCAGGTGATATACTGGATGATCTGGCATGGGACTAGGAAGCCATCACTTTCTTCTTGACAAGTCCTTCTTCTCCTCCTGATGCTCTACACCGAGGAGAGTAAAACCACAGAGGAGTTTTGGGGCATCCACGTTTAAAAGATCTCGGGCAGATCCTCAGCTCATGGAAGGAAATGGAAATACATTTGTGAAGAGCAGACGGGTAGATTTTCAAGCTGTTGGTGACTGTCAGCCTTGCCAGGTTATATTTAGCTCTCATATACCTGCACAGAGCCACTTGAAAACGTATCAAAACAATTCCCGTCCCTAGCTTTGATCCTCACTGTCTAGTCCAACAACAGACCATCATTTGTCTCACTGGTAAAATAACTGCTGACAAATGTAAGGTGGGGGTATTTTTCAGCTGCAAATGCATGAAAATATATTTGGAACATTTTATGGGTACATTGCACACCTGATGGAAACATTTATGACTGCTTCCTCTCTGGGTATATCAAAAATATCCTCATCCAACTTCACTATTTTTATCAACTCCACTCTTACATTTAATGTTCATTCTGGCCTGAACAATATTTTTTCTGAGTACCACAGATGAGTTTGTGACCTCTTTGGAATGCTCAGCTAAATAGCTATAAAAGAAATCCACCCCTGAAGTAACGTAGGTCCCATTAAATCACTGAGGAGATGGTGTATTACCTGCGTATGTGCAAATTGCTGTGTGAGACAGAGACGAGGCAGAGAGAGGTGCCTGGATTTAGTTTGGACTCAGGAGAGGTTACTGGTCATTGCCTTTTCGTGCTGGCCAGGCCCCTTTCTATTTCGTATTCCTCCAAATAATTGAAAGCCCTTTTTGTTTAATATGCAAGTTTGCATTTACTTCAACAATTCAGTATTACCATTGCAAATATAATAGAAATATAGAGGTACCCATGCACATTTTTCAGAAAAGCGGGCAAAGAGACAACAAATAACATTTTTTAAAAAAATACATAAGTCTCCTAAGTTCATGAAGAAAGAATAAAATGGGAAGTTGAAGGATAACATCTCACCCCTGTTGATATAACTGCTTGTAAATCCCTTGTTCCTTCCCCATTTGTGTTGTGTGACCCTTCTGTAAGGGCTACACTTTCCTATAACCATTTCCCTGTGGAGAGTACATCACAGATGAGGTATGCAGCTAGTTTTAGGAGAAGCAAGGTGGGTTCTAGGCTGCAGGGGGCTGCAGGCTGTTAAAAGCAACACAAGTCTTCCAACATATGAGGAGGAACAAGAGGTCAAAGCTTCCTCTCTGCCCAGCCCCATTGTTCTGCTGCGATGCTGTCTGGACTCAGTCAGGAGAAGAAAAATGTGATCTGCTTAAAAAAAAAACCCAGAACACCTGAGCTTATCTATGTGGTTAGGAGTGATCTGTCAGCCCAGGGCTCTGCCCGGTGACAGGTCCCACTCAGGACTCCATTTTCATCATCCTCCTGCCCGGTGATGGGGCATGGTTACTCTGGGGCTACTGAGGAGAAGTTTCTTTTACTGAGCAAGGAGTTTCTGCTCTCCAGCACTCTCACACTGCTTAATGGGGGCTTCCCAGGAAGCGGGGCTTTTAGGAGATCCCTTTCTAGCCAACCCTCCTCATGGCTGCAGGAGGAAGCAGGGACAGAGCGACAGCGCGGTTCACAAGTCTGGAAATGAACTGTGAAAAAACTGGAAATCAGTGAAATGGCTCCTTCTGGCTATTGTCTTGTTGGGATGGAAGCTAAACAGCAGACCTCTGGAATGGGGTTTGCCCTCAACCTCCTATGACCTCTGGAAGCAAAAGACAAGTGTTTTCCGAGCTGGCAGGAGTGAATGTGACAGCAAAGGAGAAATGAGAGAGGAAGGAGAACAAAGGGCTTGACACAGAGGTGACACCCTTGAGGGCAGAGCTGGCCAGCTGGGACCTTGGCCTGTTTGCAACCGCCTGTGCTATTTGTGAGCGGATGCAGGCAGCAGCGAGGCAGTAAAAGCCTTTTTATTTAAGGCGCTGACACTTCAGGAGAAAATGAGAAAAAGAGAGGTGCTAAAAGTAAAATACATTGCTTTTCATTCTTCTGTCCTCTCGCTTCTTCCTTAAATTTTATGGGATGAACTCGCTCAATTTAAGTACTTGTCAGCAAAGGTCTGACAGGACAATCAGGAGCCATCCACCCTGCCAGCTGGGAAAAATGCCAGAGGCCAAGCACTGGCAGCCACCTCGGCACCGTCAGGGGGCAGAGAACTGCTCCCCCTCCACCTCCTTCCCTCTCTCCATGCAGCAAACCTGGTGCAGGACCTCCTGCACCCCTGTTAATGAGTTCTGCAAGCCCCTCAGGCCAGAGGAGCACTCTCTGGGTTGAGGAATAGATGAGCATGTCACTACTAAATGCGCAACTGAGATCCAGCTCCACAGAGAAGGAGCAAGGCTGGTGCAAATTAATTTGTTGTTACTGGCAAAATGGCAAAAGGTGGCTCTGGGACCGTTTTATACGGACTGGGACTCTGCCACCTGGCACCATTTGTAGCAGCAGTACCTCAGTAGCCTTCACAATAAGCTTTTGCAGATGTTAGCCTCCATCCCTGCTTACTGGTGGGCAAAACAAGGCCGACAGGTGGGTTGCTAAGCGCTATGCAAGGCCATTCAGGATGGGGCTGTTACAACTGGAGGAGGGGGGGGAAGCCTGGCTGACTGCCCATCCCGAGACACAGCTTCCCTCAGGACATCTTCCCCTCTCTGCAGATAGATAGGTTTTAAGTTCCCAGGTTTAGCTTGGGAGCATGCAGATCCTGCCTGATACAATGTGCATGTCACCGTATCATCCCCCCGGTGGGTTCCTCTCAGACCCAAAGCCAAGATCTCAGCAGCCTCCCAGCTGAAAGGATGAGCTGATGCGAGGCACCTTTGGCAGGAGCGGCAGTGACAGCTGTGATGGGCAAAGGTGTCACCCAAGACACAGAGCTGCTGCCACCTGTGTCCACTGACTTGTTTAGGCCTCCTGGGAAGCTGTGCATCTTCATGGAAAAAGCTGAACTCCGAACACAATAATTTTAGACTGGTTTCCTAAGGAAATGAGGATTCCATCACTTCATGTCTGCCCATCTGTCCCCATCAACCTTTGAATCTGCTGGCTACTTGCAAATGAGATTGATGGAGCATTAGAAGTATCAAAAAATATTTAGTTTAATTGTGAAAATAGGTGGCTGGGGAGAGAGGAGAAGCGCAAGGTAATGCATGAATCTCCATCTGACAGAAGGGAAGGAAGGGGAGGACTCAGCAGTCACCCGTTCTGTTTGAAAGCTCCTTATATACCTCAGCACATGGTATTTCTTGCTGCAAACACAGTGGGTAGAGAATTCCCAAAGGGAACGAGCTCAGTTAAATGAAGCAGAAACTGCAGCCTGTCAGAGCCACCCCAAATGTGAAACTGAAAAGTCGAGGCTTTGTTCAATTCACAGAGCAACTTTTTTCACACTCAGCCTCCTTTTCTCTGACAGGTTTGCAGGAAGCTTGTAAGAAAACATAACAGAAAAGGAGGAAATCTGCCTTGCTGTGAAGATGGATATTTGGGCTTGTTTCATGTTTTACCTACCGGTTGATGGTGTGCGTGTGTCTGCGTGTGTACATGCCTCTGTGTGCTCACTTAAAGTTTATTTAGCCATCAGAAGGCACTGAAGTACTAAGCTTTCTGTGCATGGTGATTTCAAATATATATGGCCAATTCCAAGTGCCAACTGTTGCTACGAAGGCTTCGCCTGTGCATTTTATCTCCTTCTCTCCCCCTTTGTCTGCCTCTGCTTTTCCAAATCACATGCTCCTTATAGCAGGGTTTATTCCTCCATTTATGTTCCTGGCATGCAGTTTGAGTATTGCTGTGAACAGTTAGCTAAAGCCAAAGCAAGAACCCTGGTGCCTCCAGCTCTCCTGTTTAATACCCCCCAAAACACCTGCCACCACCTTTGACTGAAAGGGTTGTCTCTGGGGAGTTGAGCAGGGGAAGATGATGACCCAAAGCTCAGTCTCTGTGACCTCTCTCCAACTATATCTGCCGGCAGTACAGCTTTCGCGCTGCTGGGCATGCCCTTGGGCCATCAGCTCATTTCCTGGTAAAGAGCTGAGCTCTGTCAGAGGGCTTTGCTATCGCAGCCAATGCAGGCTTCGCTCTGAGCAGCCAGCTCCAGGTGAGGTTCTCACTCCTGGTGATGGCCCAGAATTTGAATTTCAGGACTGAAAAGACCAAGGGTTTATCTGAGGATGGAAAGAAATCACAGGGAATTAAGCAGTCAAAGGGAAAGTGCAGTTTCTTACAAAGAAGTGGTCAGTAGTCAACTTTTGCAAGTCAACAGCAAAAGCAGGGTAGCAGAGGGGGGGTGGCTGAGGCACACTGGGGATCCTGGGGCAAGCATGGGCACTCCATGGTGAGCTCTGGGGGGGCAGCAGCCTCTGCCACTCCTGACTGCTCTGTTTGGCGAGGGTTAGCAGGCTGATAAAATCATAGCTGAGACGGTGTAGTTCTTCCACTTCTGTCTGATGCAAATGAACAAGACCACACTCCCCTCTGGGCAGGGAGGGAGCAAAAATTTTAGTAAATGTAGCTTGTTAGGTGGTCTGGTTTTGGTCTCTGCAGGAAAAGAGCTCAGCCATGACTCCTTAGAAGGCCCCTGGGGAAGAGCCCGATAATGTAATGGAATAATGAGTGTCGAGCTATGAAAGCATTTCATTACCAGCATCCTCACCCCATGTAGCCCCAGTCTGCTGCAGTTATCATGTGCTTCTGACAAGAAAGGTCACCGTGAGATTATGCTGCCTCTGAAACAGAGTGGCTGCATTTCAGTGAGAGGGTCCTTGCTCCTGTGTGTGGGTAGAAAGCATTAGCGGATACCCCAAAGCAAAGGGAAAGCTGCACTTTGGGGTGCTGCTCAGGGGCAGAGCAAGGGATTTCACTGCTCTGAAGAACTGGAGTTGTTTCCCCTGTCCCTCCATCTGACCTGCTGAGGCCTCACTGTGTTGCAGAGAAAGCCCATGGATAGAGTTCTCTCTCATGACCCCAATTCTCAAATATATTCACCACCTTCCTTCCCAAGTCAGCAGTTACTTCCCTTCAGGGCCTGATGGAGTCTTGAATAGACAGAGGTACCTTTGAAAGTGACGGCACCAATTCCAAGCAGGAGTTGGACCATGAGAGATGAACACTCCTGCTGCACTTCCCAAACTATGACGTGCTGAGTGCGGTTGCCCAGCGTGGTGGGCAGGCAGAGCATTTGCCTTCCTGACTGAGACTGCCTAATGAGGGCAGCACAAGCCCCTGCTCCACTGTGGGTGGCTTGTGTGATATTGGGTTACTCACATCCCTCTGTTCTCTGTTTCCTCCGTGGGGAACCACCATTAACGAGTCTTCCCTTCTCTTGCTCGCTGTCTGCTTTGTTTAGCTGGGTTGCAGGCTCCTGCTCCGTGCTATGGCACTGCCTGGTGCATCCCCCTGTGCCAGAGGGCAGGAGCCCAAGAAGTGAGCAGCAGTCCGCAAAGTCTGCAGCAGCAGGGCTGGGAGGCCCAGGTACTGCTGGGAGCAACAGTGCACTCTGGGCTTGAAATTCAGCCCTCACATGGCTAATGCAAACCTGACATGTTATAGAATCATAGAATCCTGCAATTGTCCAGGTTGATAGGGACTTCTCAGATCACCTCGTCCAACCATCACTGACAAAAACCATCACTAAACCATGTCGCTAAGCGCTATGTCTACCTGTCTTTTAAGTACTACCAGGGATGGTGACTCAACCACTTCCCTGGGCAGTCTGTTCCAATGCTTAATAACCCTTTCAGTTTAAAAAAAAAATTCCTGATACCCAATCCAAAGCTCCTCTGGTGCAACTTGAGGCTGTTTTGTCCTATTGCCTGTTATTTGGGAGTCTCTTATGCAGAAACCTTTCCCGAAGCCAGGCCACTTTCTTTCTGCAGTCCGTTCCCCGGTGGCCTCTGTAGCTCAGCCTTGAAGGAGCAGCTGACTCCCTCAATTCACGTTCTTCTTCCCTCTTCCCCATACAGGTGCTGAGCAGCTAAGCCCTCTGCCCTGTGGCCATGCTCCCAGGGCTTTCCTTGCTGTCACTGCCCTGAGAGAGGGCACCTGCTTTCTGCCCCGCCACAAAACGAGTTCTGCAGACTTCCATTTTTAGCACCGATGAATCACGTTGCCTCAGCTGATGGCAGAGAGAAGACCTGAGCAGCCCCTACCACCAGCATTTGCTGCCAACCGGAGAGGTTTCGCAGATGCGGGTGGCTGGGTGGACAGCTGTGGCTGGCAGCGTGGGCAGGAGTGGGCAAGAAGAGGAGACTTTTAATTGAAGAGGTTTTAATCCCTCATGGTGCCGAATACGCCACTTTGCAACCTCTGCTCCCTTTGTCTGTCTTGGGGAGGTTGTCAACTTCACTGCCCCCAGGGCAGGTCTTTTCCCCTCCTGTTCTCCGCTTCGCTCAGCAGACTTTATTTGCAGGAGCAGGCAGGTCATAAACCCTGGTAATGCAAGAGATTCCACTCAAAATGTGGCAAAAAGAGGCACATCTTCCGAGTTCTGAGGATATCACCAAGATTTCTTACTTCTGCAGCCATTAGTGACAGGGAAGAGGTCGAGGAATTTATGATGCTTTTGATGAGGTTTTTCATGGAGAAGTCCCTTTTATGCACCTCCATTCAGACCCTTCATTTGGTTCCTGACTGGAGCTGATATTTTAGACAGCAGCTCTTTGGCGGCAAGAAGGATTCCACCCCGAGAGCTGCAGGAGATGATTGGGTTTTGTCACTACAACCCAAAGTCTGGTGCTGAAAAACATTCAGCTCAGGAAGAGCCGTCAGACAGAAGAATGTGCCACCAGGCAGGATGCTTTAGGTGCCTCCTTATATTTGACTGCAAGGTCCTGATAGGTACCACTGCTAGGTCAGGTGAAAACAGCCAACACAGATAATTTTAGCGTTTAACACCATACCCAGCAAACTCATCACGTCTCAAAAATACCTTGCCTGCAAAGGCAAACTCATTGATGAAAAACCTAAAAATTGTGTTTTTCTCTCATCTACTCTTTTGTTTTCCCTCTGTTGAGACAGGTAAAAGCACTTTTGCCCGTTCCTCTTAATTTCTTTTTATACCTTCAGAACGGTTTTTATACCTTCGCATTTGTTATGCAAATCTTTGGGTATTCAACCTGGGACACCTGCAGCCCAACTGGAGTTGCACACTCAAAGCTGTGCAGCAAATGTATGTCTGATTTGTTATTGTTGGCCTGAGGATACAACCGCAGTGAGGAAGCACTAATATCAGTGCAGCACTGTGGCTGCCAGGTTTCCCAAAGCCTTTACAGCTGAGCACTGAAAACCCAGAAGACTGTATTTCATCTTCGGTTTCGTTTGTTTGTTTGTTTACCAGGGGAGGATGGGGGCTAAACTGCTGCTATGTCTCTATACATTTCAATCAAATCACAGACTTCTACGTGTTGAGTGGCTCCGAAAGGGATTAATGGTGGTAGAGAACACGCAGTTCCCAAGGCTCCAGCAGGAATCAATCCCTTCTATGACAGGCAGAAAACCCTCCTCAGAAACAGTCAGGTTGAGATACCGGTTGCGTTTGTATAGTTTTGCACAGCATTTCTGAACAGAAGCCATCTAATCGTTACTATTAGCCCATTTTAAAGAGCATTTCCAATGTCCCACAGCCACCCACCTTCCAGTTCTGCTCTTTGTCCTTCATCCTTCAGCTGGGGATGGGGGTGGTGAGAGGTCTCCGGGCCCACACCTGACACAAGCAGACACAGCCGCTTAAAACACACAACATGATTATTTTTTTTTATTTGTTTAATCAGTTTACATTCCACAATTGACAGTTTACTTATTTATTTTTTTAATTTTCCATGAACAGGTTGTTTTGTTAGTTACCAGACAAGATTTTAATCAATGGAAATACAGTGTTCTGTGCCAATCCGGATAAAACCAAAACCAAACAAAATCAAAACAAAAGGAAAATCCTAAGATGTAGACGTTTTTGTTTTGTTGTTTTGTTTTTTGTTTTTTTTGCAAAGTCCTGTGATGCTTTCTGCCACCTTTGTCTTTCTGAGTCACAGGGCTTTGTTCATTCTCCCTGTTCCTTCCCTGATCTCAGCCCTGCCACTGACATGATCCTTCAGGATCATGGTCCTGCAAACACCGATGCACCGACATAAACACCCGTGTGTCTGCAGATTAGCACCTTGGAGTAACGGAACAAAAAGTTCGGGTTTGCTTCATGTCTAAACTGCTTCTGTTCACCTCTTCTGCAACAGGTTACAGGAAGAAACGGAAAGTAAAACACACTTGGTAAGGTGTCACTTGACTTGTGAAATTAGCCACTGCACTCGCGTCTTACCAGGACGACCGACCCCACACAACAGTCAGTTGTTGGTGATGTGTTGTTAGCACCGATGGCCGCAGGAGCCACTTTGCCTCTTGCAGCAGCAGCAGCACAGAAGTCAGAACCTCGCAGGGGCGCGTCACCCTCGATTGCTTCTGACAACTGGAGGTTACTACCCAAAACTCATTAAACTCTGCGCGGATTGGCTAAAAAGTGCTCCACTTGGTTGAGCGGCTGCAAACGCAGTTCAGGTATCCTTGACAATGCCCAAAACATAATCAGAAATGGACACATTTTTGAATTTTCAAAATACGCTAAACTTTAATATATTTGAATGAAATTCCCAATCTAGCAAAGCAATTAGGCATGTGCCTAGCTTTAAGCATGGCAATAGCATCATTAATGGGACATTCATGCTTGAAATTAGGCAAGTGCTTATGTGCTTTGTGGACTCAAAGCTTTGTAGCAGTGCTCTGATGAAGTCAGGTTCCTGAGTGTCCTGATCCTGGCTTTCACATTTACAACCACCGCAGATTTGGATAAACCAGCTACAGTCTGGTTTTTCAGAAGGGAGGAAAACAGAGGGCTCCACCTGCAGCTAGTTGAGGTTGCGAGAGGGCATCAAACCACTAAGTATCAGGTCTTTCCCCAGGCTTTTGGCTTCCTGTCTCTAAAATGGCTATAATACCTACCTGCCTCACACAGGTCTGATGTGACTCGTAAAATTTTCTGAAGAGACTATCTGCCAGATAAATGCAATGTTTCAATGCATTTCTCTGAATGTGCCTGAGTGTTGTGGTATTCCAGGTCTTTTCTAATCCAGCTTTGATGCGTGTGTACTGCACTTAGAGGAACCATAAACATCTGGCCAAAATGCATCCAGATGAAAAATGTCTTGTACCAGTCATATTATTTCACTTGGGAATGTCCTAGAAAAGTGCTGACATACTTCAATTCACAGGCATTTAAGTGAATTATTATCCCAAGCTTCCCAAAGTGTCAATTAGAGACAGTGGCAATTGCAACTTTTGTCATCACTGAAGGATGGTTACGGGAGTTGTTTAATTTCTTCTGAGCAAACAGATGGGTTTTCTTAAGGATAAAAGGACCAATAGGGAGTCAAAGAAGGGAAACCCTCCAAAACCTTCTGGCTAGCGTGGTAGCTCATGACTCGGGCAAACATCACTTGTGGCAGAAGGAATCCTACAGAGTGAATGTCTGCATGAGTTGCACCTACTGCTGATGGAGGAGAGTCCAGTGAACCTAATTTCTCACTGCCCCTCGTGCAAAACGCTAGGACCTTCACACAGGCATCTTTTGCCACGTCTGCACATTATTTGCTGTAGGAGGGTGTGATAGCACAAGCGTGAGACAGCTATGAGTGAGACCCACGGCTCTGAACTGGCCGAATGGTTCACAAGCAGCATGATGGGAGCTCAACAAAGACCTGATGCTTTAGGTCTGCGATGTGAGATGGCCACAGGTCCTGCTCCCATCCTCCTGCCTAGCCCCTAGGATTGCCTCAGTGCCCAGGTGTCGCTGCTGTCCCATGGGAGGTTATGCATTCCCTCCGTGCTGCAGGAGTGGTTATGGCTTTCATTAGGAGGTGAGACAGGGAGTGGAAAAAATAATCCAAGAAGACAATCCAAGTGCATCTTGGAGAATCCAAGCACGGCTGGAGATGCAGGGCTGTTGAAAAGAATGGGAAAGAAAGACAGACTGGGACAGAGTCACCCTTTTAGAGCCTCCTCCCATGTGATGCTGCATGTTGACTTTATCACCTTTTAAAAGGAGGTTTCCTCTGACAGTACAACTCTGAAAAGTCTGCAGAACCCTCCTGGGACACAGCAAGTCAGCAGCTAAAAGAGCAGCCTTTGAGACTCCCACATCCCAGGACCATCCCTATTCCTCTCACAGAGAGGGAGAGCAGAAGGGTGATAATGAGAATTCATGAACGTTCTGAAAAGTCTCGCAGAAAATGGTGCTGCATCCTTAAATTTGATTTATTCTCAAGCTCCTCCTCATTTCCAGAGTTCACTCTTAAAGCCTTTATTTCTTTTTCACAGACATCTCAAATAACAAAACAGTCACATATGCAAGAGTTGGCATGGAATGGGATTTAGAGAAAACATCTTTACAGGAAGCATCTCTATATTCTTACACAGAGGGAGGAAAAGGAAGAGAGGGAGCGATACATACATATCTGACTCCTCGAAAAAGGAAAAGGAAGGAGAGGAAGGTCAGGATGAAACAGTACAACTTGTTCAAAGTGGTACCATACTGGAAATTTTTTTTTTGATCCCTGGAACTCAGCTTTATCTTCCACCTTCTATCTAAACTATTTCCCTAAGTAGCGGTGGACAGTATTGATTCTTAACTTTACAGGCCCACTGAAGTCCCTCTTGCTATAACCTTCACAGTATTTTCAAAAATAAAGCTGTTTTGAGAGATGAGTGAAGATTGTCAAGCCATTGACTTAAATTTAGCTGTAGAAATAAATAGTAGTAACGATATGTTGGCACAACATCCAAAGTTCACTCAGCCTTGGAGTTTCCAGAAATCAGTTTAATTGTCCCACTCCTCTCACTGTTTGTTTCATTCAGGTAAAATATGGGAATATACAAGAGTTCCAAAGTTCTTATGCTGGGTTAAATGGCTGGTCCTTCCAGACAGAATTGCCATTCAAATTTTGACTCTGAGACATTGTCGCCATGAGATGGAGACGTGCCTTTTCAGAGCAGCTTCCTGAATAATCCAATCACAGTTGATTCTCTTGTTGAGTCCTCAGTTTAGTTTTTCTGAGGAAAACTATAATCCCAGCAATAAGGAATGAAATTGCAATCTCTTTAATCTCCACATAAGCTGTTTGTAAAGCAGTTATTAACATTACAACAAAATATGAAAACTATCAAAACTGTACCTTGGAGGGGAATGTTTTGATTATCACTGCCAGATAGGTGACCTTTTTCAGGCCAGTTTGGGGACAGAGCAGGAAAGTAACCTTTGAACAGCTGAGTTATTAAAATCTTTAGGATGCAAATTCACCCTCTGAACTGCTGCAGCAACATCCAGGACTGACAGAGAAAGGTGAAGAGTTCAGACCACAGATCTCTGACCTCCAGCATTAGGACCACCCAGTAGTCTGCCTGGAGATCATCACCAGGAACTCGCCTCAAATGCCATTTCTAGAGGTTAGGGCAAGCCTTATCCTTTGCAGTCATGTTGCAGTTCAGGAGGGGAAGGCTGCTGTGAAAACCTCCTTTTACTCCAGCAGTCTTCCACAATTAACATGTGTGTTTTGCATGGTGAGACAGGCCATGCACCTGAAACACATGGCCACAGCTGATCTCCGTACTGATGCTCTTCTGCACTAGGTTCCTGATTCACCTCACCATAATTTAAGCTCTTTTAAGATCTTGTGTACTTCCAAGGTAGGTGAATGGTCACGCCGTGGAGTGAGAGGGAGCTGACTTAGATGTTAGTTTTACTGGTTCCCTGTCTAGAGGTGACAGTCTCTTTATGCAAGAAACCAAGGGAGACAAGCCCATTAACATAAAGAGCTTGGTTAAGTCTTTAAGGTTAATGGGGATGAATTCAGGTCAGAAAATCAGGCCTTTGTGTAGCTTGACTTCATCCACAGAGATGCCCCTCAAACCTAGTGCAGATGAAAAGCATCTGTACGAAGAGCCTCTTAATAAAGAATAAGTGAACCTGTTGAGAGTGCTAATGTGGAACAGAAACTCTGCCGTGTCTTTTTCAGTCCGTTTCTTTTCCTTAGAAAAGCCCTTGAGACCCAGTCCTGTAACTGGGTGGACGTGTGTGGATGTGCGTGCTGCTGATTTTAGTGTGGTACCCCTCCTCGACTGGTGCAATGGCAGAATGAGGATTTTCCTGGGAAAGAAATGATTTTTAACTTGTTTAGATTTAAATCTGAGATACATGAGGATTGCGAAAAAGAAACAGTCCTTTGCCTGAAATTCTATACATCAACCTCAGGTTATTTCAGGCAATCATGAAGCTATGGACATTTTTCATAAATTTACAAATATATATACATATGTATACATATATACATGTGTATGTGTGTCAGCCCATGGGCTAGATTTACCACTGCATTATTCCAGCCACACACAAGTATAATGGTTGTCTTCTACAAAAAGAGATTGGTATAAATTTGGACTGACTTAGCAGTGACTGTTCCTGTGTCTATGCAGAAGATCCTTACGTGGGCTGACATGTTAGTTATACAAAAAGGATCCAGTCTTAGAGTTGTTAATGAAGCAAGTTTCCCATTGGTTCCAATGACCTCTTATTAAAGGCAATTTTACTTGAGAAAGAACTGAAAGTTCAAGCCTGTGTTAGGTGCAGTTTACAGCTTTGAAAACGGTAATATAGGCCTCAAAATGCTTTAAAATAAGTTGTTACAGAATAAAAATATCTTCAAAAGTCCCCAAATATGCTTTTCTGTGTAAGTGGGGGAAATTTTGTCCTGTGAAAGATCAAACAACAAATACATGAATATAAACACCCTAAGTGAAGGAAATTGCTGAGTAAAAATAGTAACAGTTTAAATTAGGTGCGTGTGATTGTTGTTGGTGCCCAGGAGTTATAAATAATTCAGTACACTCTAACTGCATCATCTGAGGCTGCACTTGTATTTTATTGTTCTGATTACTTGAACCTTTTTCTTACGATCTATATTGTTAATGAATAGCGCTTCGTAAAATAATGCAGCTTTATGCTATACAGTCAGATGAAAACTATTCTTGAGACAAAACGTCGCCAGAGCTTAAGCAAATTAGGAGCGCATATGTTTTCTTTAAAAATTAGGCAGACACCAAAGGCATTTAGTGTTTTACTCCACCATTCAAAGAGGAATTGGATGCTGGGGCTCTTTGATAGCTGGCCCTGGGAGGCTGAGCCATATCTGATTCGTGCTCCTTGGTGTCTACATCACTTTGAAACTGGGGCAAAACCTGCAGGTCACACAGCTTTTTGAAGACTTGACTCTTTCTCTCATCTGTCTCAGAACTGGTGTTGCTGTTTGGGTATTTCTGACCAGCTGGCAAAAAATAACAAGGCCACTTGAAAGAAATATCTCTACAGAGATATTCCTCTGCCCTGCTGCCACAGATTGGGTTGGGAGCCCTGTGGATGCTGTGCTGAGAGGCATTAACCACCATCTTCGTGCTGCCAACAGCCAGCACAAGGCTTCTGCAGAGGGCAGAATTAAGACTCATGTGGTGTCCTGCCATGGCGCTGCCTCTCAGCACAGGGGGATTTTTACACTTACACTTTTCTGATTCAGAGGTGGCATGGTGGCAATTTTTTCTCTTGCGACTATGGCCGTGTGTTGAGGAGCACCTTGCAACAGAGGGTTGCACCAGCCAGTCTTGTCAACACCACGGCTGTCCTTCTGGTGGGCCTTCGGGAAGTGACAGCCATATGTATCGCACACGAGTGGTTAGTACCATGGCCTGTGCCACTAGAAGGTAGTACAGACTTGTGGGCACAACTGAGGTGAACACGTTCAGAGGTAGAATGGCTAGCTCAGGACTGACTGGATCAGAAGTCGGTCTGCATCGAAGAGCACTGATGCTCAGCTCTGGAGGGTCTTGCTGCAGTGTTTGAGGATGTTTTGCCCTGAGCTGTTCACTGCCTCCCTTTTTGCTGGATCTGCCCAAAGGCAAAATAGACAGAAACGTGTACTGTGTCTCAGCTGCTTCCTTTCCCTGCATCTCTATGGGTTCAGAACAACATTGGCAACCCTTTTTTAAATATCCAGATACATTTTGGTGGTGAATACCCAATTTGTCCCAGTTTTACTGTGCTTCCCCACGTTTCTCCAGCAGATAGTTTCCATCTGATCTGCACGCACAACCTAACCTGGACATAGATGGCATCTGAATTGCATTGCAACTCCTGAGTTAAGTATAAAAGAATAGAAAACAAACCATTATGCTGGATTTTGCCATGTATTTTCTCTCTGTATGGTACACATATTTACAGGTTACTAGCACCCACATCATGTGGGGTATGCATGTTTGTGTGTCTAAAGACGGAGAAGAGTGAGGGTGTCCACGTGTATACACCCTATGCAAGAAAACATTTGAAGGTGCTTTCTGCCCCTCTGCAGGAGTTTTTATCAGTGAAAGAAAAATGTAAAAGTGTGGTCCTGGAAGAGACTGGCAATTCCTGCTGCTGATGCCGTGGTGATGTTGAATCGTCCTTGTGTAACTCTACCAATGCCTGTCAGTTCTGACCTATAACTGCTGCTGTTCGGTTTCCTTTTTTTCACTCCCCCCCATTCCCCTGGAGATAACCTATCTGAGCCTCAGTTATTTTCATTGCATGTCCTCCCTGAGCAAGGAAAGACAACTGACCTGTGATTCTAGAGTGCTTTACTGGAGGCGACCAGCATTTCATTTCCCTTTTGTGGCCTATACTGAGGCAGTTGTCTAGGCTCTTTCTCCAAGTTAAATCCTAAACACATGCAAGGCATACTGCAACTAAACTGACAGCGCCGTATCAGGCTCCAGTTCTCCCACTGATGTCAACAGGGAGCTTATCCGACCCTTCCCTGCACCAGCAGTGGGTCGTTTGTTTTAAAAAGTGGTGCAGTGTCTAACTGTGGCTCTGAAGATGGCTGTAAGATTGTGGTATTAGTGGGACAGACAAGATGGAAACCCCAAATCAGGGAGAAAAAAAGAAAAAAGTAGCATTTGATGACCAAAGAGTAGATGTTGTGAGTGTGTAAGCACGCAGTTCATTTTCAGTGTTAGCCGGGACAAGCAGTAAAATATTTTCTGGGGTACCCAATCCAAAACTCACTGGAGCCAAGCAGAAGCTTCCTCTGGACTTCAGTGAACTATGGAACAGAGCATTACTTTCCTTGCTATTACTGGAAAGAATGGGGCTATAAGTTTTGAGCTAAGCTCTGTTTTTACAAGTTTTTCAGCTTAGACTGGCAGAATCAAGATCTTATGGTTCTGGCCTGGGGTTTGCAATCAAACTTTAGGCTTGTTTGAAACTCAGCTCCTGACCTTGGAACTTCATCCATCACTAATCTTTACATGCCATTTGTGCTTCATGCACACTTTTTACTCTTTGTCTCTCAGCAGTGCCTGGCACTCGTTCAGAGCTGTCTCAGTTTTTCACCTTGAATCTTCTCTTGCTGGCTCGATGAGCACAGCAGTGTGGGCCATGAAAGAGTGCAAAACCTGGGGGCAAGGAAACACAGCATTGGTTTGTGTGAATGTGCCTGAGCACTCCTATAGCCCTTCTAGGCCTATGTAGAGACACACAGAAGAGCGAGCCCGAATAATGCATGTCTTTATTTAAGCTATACTTGGTAACATATTATTTCCTCTCCATTTCACTGCTGGCAGTTAGCTTGGCACTCAAGAATTAAGGACAGATTAGTGATTTTCTTCTGAGTTCTGCTTATCAGTGGGGCTTCAGGGACAAGCCTGATTTGGAGGTGCTGCATGGTGGGTAAATGGGCGGCTGTGGAGACAGAGTCTTCCAGGAATGCTTGGGAATCTGAGTTACCCCCTGGATATCAATCCTCTCCCTCACCAATCTTCTTTTATTCACCACCCTATGAGCTGCACAGCTAACTTGCTGTTGCTAAAAGTGGTCCCCAATGACTTGCATCTACAGGAAAGCAGAGTATCTGCACTCTTATGATTCTCTCCTGGGAGGAGGAGGATCTTCTGTTTAGAGGACTCTGAGGGGTGTGTGTTTTCCCTTTCATTTGTTACTGCAGCTGGAATACCATTTAAAATGTAACAGCAATTTTTCAAAAGCAGTATTCCAAAGAAATTGTTCTGGTCACTGGTGGTTTGTGATCCACTTGCAACTGTCCCTTGGGTAGAATGAAAGAAAAAAAAAGCCCAACTAGAAATATAACTGGGGAGACAGCAATATTTAGATCAAGGAAGATCAGCTGTGTGTTTGCAGAGAGGGAGAAGGGAGAGATGGTATATACAGGTGGCCAATGTGAGTCAGGTATTTTAACACGCAAACAGCTTTAGTTTGAAGAAGGCGGCGTCCTATACAGTACATAAGATACAGCGCACATGGACTCTTGCCACGTAGCCCCCTCACATATACAGTGCCCCTGGCAGGGATGGACAGCAGAATCCCCTGTAGGTAACTCGCTGCGGTCACAGGACAAATTCACTGTACAATAACTGAGAGTCACTATATATAAAACCTCAGCCTGCAGATTGCAGTGAGTTGAGCCAGTTCATCCTGCGTCCCTCGGACTGGCATTTCATGCCATCTGTGATCACTGCAGTAAAGTTCCTCTCTGGTCTCTGGAGCATAGAGATGTGTTGTCTCAGCAGTGAAATATGAAAGGCCACATGAGGGAGAGAGCCTGCCAGCTACAGACCCTGCGTTACAGCTCATGGAAAGGGAGACCAAACAACCTCTAGGACAAGAAGGACACTTTATCTACAAGAGCAGGATAGGGAAAGAAGAGCAGGGGCTAGACTGCAGGAAGCTGAACATCATCCTTAACTTTAACCACATAAATAGTCTACCAAAATTAAGGGGGTTAGTCACATGCTCCAAGTAAAGCACATGCTTAGGCGCTTTGCCAGATCAGATCTGAAAGACAAGGTCGAGCCCCTTAATGCTGGGGATAACAGCTAACAGATTTCTAAGTAACTACTTCAACTAGAAAACCAGACACTCGGCAAAAAGCTTGAATCTCTGTTCAGAAAGATATCTCAAAGCATCCCCAAAATGCAGAAACTCAGACTAGATGGGAGTGTGATTTGGCTCAGGATAGACAGAGATGCTAACCATTGTAAATTTGGATCTGGATCTGTTTTGAGTCAACCCTGCTCTAAAGATGAGTTTGAGCCAAGAGAAAGCGTGGTGGGGCTGTGAGCCCCCTTCAAGGGTATCAAAGCATGTGAGGCTCCTCCTGGTTCTGGAAGTAGCGCAGAAAGAAATTCACAATATTCCAAGGGGGTTTTGCCCTTATTTGAGGCAAAAATGAGAGAACTGGTGTTTGGACAAATGGTCCCTTTGGGGATTCAGTTTGAGATTAAGGTTATAGATTCATCTGCTGCTTACTCCCACAGTTTTTTAGATGCTTCTTAGACACACAGGCCTTACAGAGCCTATGCTATAGTGCATGGAAAACCACAGAACTGCTCTAAAGATTCGGGGTTAACAGTTGTCTCTTGGAAATAAAAATGATCTTAAACCTCTCCCATCAT
The DNA here is from genome assembly GCA_013398155.1 of Pedionomus torquatus. NCBI lineage: Eukaryota > Metazoa > Chordata > Aves > Charadriiformes > Pedionomidae > Pedionomus > Pedionomus torquatus. The sequence goes on from VZRU01010653.1 coordinate 104,765, forward strand.
TGCTACACACAGACAAACACACAGGCTCATATACAGCTTGCAAACCAACACTGTCAGAGAATACTTCATCAAGGCAGAACTCTTTTCATGCCAGCTGCAGAAAGGAAAGCTTTGAGAATCCAAGAAACAGCAAAATAATTTGAAATTCTTTAAATCTTACTGCTATACCTTTTTCAAAACTGGATCTGCAAAAGAATACACCCTGTGGATTGTCACGGACCACACAAGACTGTACATCATCACAGGAGCAGGTTTACTGCTTTCCATGCCACCGGGACCTGATGGTGGACTCCAGTTAGACACCTCTGTGCCATTTAATTTACCTGGGTTACTCCAGGTATCTGTGTTTACATGAGACACCTTCTCTATTGCACTTGGGACTGCAGAGGAGGAAGAAAGTTTGCGTTCAAAGCTGGTTTAATACAATAATTACCATTTTTCTAACGCATTAATCTCTTAATGAGAAGATGGGTTCTCTCACATTTTTTTCATATTTTGAAAGTTCGTAAAATTTTTATAGGTGTCTTTTGGTTTTTAGTTATCGATTTCCTGCTTTTAGCTTTCATTTAGTTTTCCAAGAGCTGTTTTTATATTTAATTTCCTTCTTCACTCCAATGGTAATTCATCAGCCTCCTTACCTAGTAGGCACTTGCACAGTTAAACAGTTTCAAAGCTTTTCAAAACCACTCTATTTGAAAACCTTGCCAGGAAAAAAAAAGAAAAAAAAAAAAAGAAATAAACCAATCTACTTAAAAAGGAAGTTTCTTCAAAAGGCATTTTCAAGATGAATAAATAAATACATTCTCCAGTCAGATCTAATGGAGAATGAAATGACAAAACTCCAGTTGCCAGAGATGGCACTTCAGTGGCAGCACACTAGCTTGGCAGCTGGCACTGTCATGTGTGAGGAATTTGTAGACCAGAGAAAGTAATAGCTAGGTAGTTGAACAAGAACGAAAGCAACTCACATCTATCCTACTCCAAAATGCCCTCCAGAAACATCATTTCTTTGGGCACTGTTAACACAGCAACGTCATCGCATAAGGTGTAACGAGGAGGGGAAGCAGGGCTGGAAGGGGAATGGCTGGCTATGCAATTGTATTGCAGAGGAATTATTTGTTGGTTGGAATTTTTTTAACTGAGCCAAATACTGTTCCTTGCCAGCTGTGTGAATGGCATGACCTGGAAATTAATACCTTCATTTATGTGCAGTAGGCGCAGTTTAAAGAGGTTGCCTCCTTTTCTTGATGAGTATTTGTAGAAGCAGAGGATGACTTTTATTGAGTAATGAGGACTGATGCCATGCAGCTATCATGTAAAAAAAAGATTGCTGGTACTATCCCTGAATTAAGAGCATGTTGGGTTGAGTCAGTTTTGGGGAGGTCTTTTTTCTTTGCCCGGTCTCGCTTTGTCTGTAAGTTTGTCAGTGGTACCCTCACTCCTGCATGGGGTCATTCAGTCATCACCTCTTCAGACTCCCTTTGGTTACACCCTTGGCCCTTCCTCCCCACCTTCTCCTCAGCCACTGTTCCCCTGCGGTGACCCGCCACCCCCACGGCCAAAATGCTTTGCTTCCCCTAAGGGCAGTCACCCACCTCTTTGGACTTAGATGTTCCTTTAGCTCTTCTGGGACCTATGACTTGAACAATGGAAAAAGCAGTGGGAAGGAAAAAGGAGACAACGGGAAGAGGAGTAGCAGGAAAAAGAGAAAGACCGAAAGAGAGAGAGTCTCATTTGTAGATTCACAATTATATCATACAACTCTTGAGCTCATGGGAAATGGATCTCTGTTGTCTGCATCTGACCCTTTCGCTTCCATCTGTACACAGTTCTCCTCCCAGATGGAGAGTGGAGATGTCCAGTGAACCGGGGCAGTTTCCAAAGATGTGGGAAGGTCTTATTTGGCATACATGAACACAACAAGAGGCATCTCTTCCTTCTCCCTTACAAAAATTAGCTCCCCTTTTCTCCTCAGCAATGGCTTTTGCCCAGTTGTCTTAAACATCCAAAACGGAAACTCGATCAAATCCCACTCCAGTAAGTACCTGGGAAGAACAACTGCCAGGGCTCCTCCCACCTCCCTTCTCCCTGGTTGCTCTTCCCTTGGATCCACCATCCTGAACACTCAGATGCTCCGTGAGAACAAAAAAATATCCTGAAATCCACCAGAGGAGACACGCTGTCTCAGACCTGACGGGTTTCCTCACACTTCTGCAGTTGCAGTGCCTCAGTCTTGGGCCACAAACACAGCATGGATGGTTTAGTGGACAATCACATTGCAATGTTTTAAATTTTGTTTTTCTTAAAAAAAAAAATAAATAAAATTAGAGGGAAGGAAAAGTTATACACACATGTATCACAGCATTTTCAAAAGGCCTTCTGCTGCATTTATGTTAGCAGTTCAGCCTCAGTTGTAAGCCTGGATGTAAGGCAGCTGGAAGATTAAAACTGCATTGTTGGAAAGTCCGCTGAGATGTCCTCATGGAGTTTATTTTTGTTGTTTTCTGTTTTTACTTTGTTAGATCCTTTTGTTATTATTATTTATTTTCACTTGTTTGCTTCCTTCTGAAGTTTGGCAGGCAAAGAGAAAATGCTTTTCTGCTTTCCCCCACACGTTCTGTCCATTTTGTTTTCTGTGTTTTAC
>VZRU01010653.1:107464-207051 GCA_013398155.1 Pedionomus torquatus
GCAAAAAAAAAAAAAAAAATCCCCCCAAAACCCCAAAACCAGTGACAGATCAGGCTTCTGTCATTTCGTTTTAAGAAAGAAAAAGAAAGTGGGTAGGTTTCTGATAGTGGCCTTGAGGAGGTACATTGTAGAGGTGGCTCAAATATTTGATTTGTTCCTTTGCTTGCTGTTTGCATTTTCCCTTCTGGTTGCAATGGACAGGCTTTTTGTCCGCCCCACTCCACCCCACCCTCTGTGTCCTGTACAGCTTCTGGTTCCAGATCCCCCACATGGACCCCCTGTTCCCCTTCCCAAATGGCAGTAGGTAGGTGCAACTGTATGTTCATTCGACCTCTAAGGTATGATGCTGAAGTTAAGAGTTGGATGGAAGAGCCATGTGAGAGAAAAGCTTTCCCATCGTTGTGAGAAAGAAGGAAGGAACACAGAGTCCGGTGGAGATGTGAGTGCCGTGTCGGACTCAGCTCTACCTTGGCACTGGCATTAAATTGAGATTATATATATATAGTTATATATACATATATATGCATGTATAGGTATACATAGACATATATATATATATGTTTGTGTGTGTGTGTGTGTGCATGTTTGCTATTTGTTTTAGCACACTGTCCCATTCTCAGGTCTAGATTTGGGGCAGTTGGTCCTGGGGACAGGTTGGACGGAAGGGGCCAGAGTGCAGAAGAAGCCAGAGATAAGAGTGAGGCCCAGGCCCCCCCACGCACAGAACATGGACCAGCCATAGCCATGGCTGATGTCGTCGGGAAGTCCATACAGGTAGCGGGGGTAGCGGGAGAGCTCAAAGTTGATTCCAGCCACGCACGTGCACAGTGAAATGATGCAGAAGGTTCCTGGAGGAGAGCGGGAAGGGGAGAAGGAGGGAGGAAAAAAACAAAGAGAAGTTAGAAGAGCGTTAGATACACCACTTTCTGAGCTGCCTGAGAAGAGCTGGTGCAAGCAGTATGGAAATACCTAAGGGAAGATGTTCATATAGAAAGTGGCTTAGTCTGGTGGCTCCACAGGGAACGAGCTGAGTGCCAGCAGAGCCTTGAATATTGATCTGATGCTGAACAGAGCTGTACGGAGAAACTTCAACAGAAACAGTTTTTTTCATTATGAGCACTCCCTTGGGGACCAGAATGCTTGACAAAAGCATTGATTTTTCTGGAATTTTGCTTTAGACAAATATACAGTGAATCATATTTCAGTATTTTTTAGGGGAAAAACCCTTGAAATTTTTTGCTTCATATTAATTTTTCAGTGATGGATTACAAAATCCTTGACATGTTCTGGCTCTGTCAAAATGTATATTTGAAACGACTTGAAGAGATTTTTTTCCAGACTTCTCATATCAAAATCTAAAATCTTTCATTATACACACCCCCCCTTTTAAGTATCACTGTCAAAATCATCGAATACTTCACAAAAATTGGATTCTGCCCTCTGCATGACTCCAGTCCCAGTCTAGATGCCCTCTGCAGTGTTGGGGAAATCTTCAAAATATCTTGCTCTCGTTTTCCATCTCTGCAGCAACATTTCATTTCTTCGTTGAGAAGACTGAGAGGACAGGCTTCATAACTCTTTCAGGTGCTAAGTGTTATGGAAAGTCAAACATTTCCATGAGGCTGAACCTTAGCCCACCCAGATGAGTCTAGTTTTGATCTTTGGTCTCTGGCTTCATCAGAGCTAAACTCTGAGCTCCTGAAATGTCACAGTTGCCACCCACACACAAAATAATGGATAGCTCTAGATGCTACGCATCTGTCTCAAGAGATAACAACTGAAGTGAACATAAAGTTGGTCGTTCATTTTTCCTCTCTAATTCCTCCCTGTGTGGGCCTCTCTGAATTGCCTGGAGAGCCCTGGGCATGGCAGACATATTGCAGGATGCGTGTTGCAGTAACGCATGTGGCCAGTCCTCTGTGTCGGCCCTCTGTTCATGCAGAGATCAGCAGCATGCTACGTGTGCTACCTGTCCTGCACCTTTTCACTAGCAGCTGCTGGCGCAGAATCTCCTGGTCTTCTTTGTCTCATCCCTAATATAGCACAATCACCAAAAGCAGTCACGACCAGCCTAGTTTTAGTGTCAAACTCTCTTCCTCTGGTGCCCTTGCCTCCTTCCTGCCCTGGCTTCTGCTTCTCTCCTGCAACACTTTTCCTGTTGTCTTTCTGCAGCTTTGCTATTTTCATTTGCAACTGAATTGAAGAAGTGGATTTTACACTCCCCACCTCTGAGGACACAGGTAAGATTATGTGATTAAGTTACCTGGAATTAGGCTCAGAAACTGGGGGCATTTGTAAGAACATATATACCACCAAACGTGTGTGGACCTCCCCACCATACTCACCTTTTTTACTTAGTAGGCATATCATGTAGACAAATCTAGAATCTATAGGCAAATCTGCCACAGACTAGCTGTGAGACAACTGTCACGTCCCTCTCTGTTCTCTCTTCTTCTGCCTTGTCTATTTGGACTGTCTTTTCACCGGTGTGTTTTGGAGCGCCGCTTGTAGACACACTCTGTTGTAAAGGTCGGGGAATCTGGGAACTCTGGGTGCCTCCTCTACTGCTATATATAGCTGCCAGATGGCCCAGATTATTCATAAGTACTCATATTGTGATAGTTTCACAGGCTACCAGTCAGGACCAGCAAGATGCTGTAGAAAGTACTCTGGCTACTTAAATAAAGACTGCCTTCCTGCCTCACAGCAGCACCCAGTAAGTCTACGATCAGTGCTCTGGACTTTTGCAAAAGCCTTGGAGCAGGTCTTGGAGCTGGTTTCAAGAGGTGTCCTACACTACTTCAAAGCACAGAGCAGGGTAAATGGGGAGGTTGTCTTCCCAGAATCCCCTACTTAAAATCAGGTTGCTTGATTAGAAACCACACCCCCCTTCTGTGTTTTACCAAATCACATAGGTTATGCAGTAACATGAAAGTGTCTGGCAAGAGCACGGTTGTTCCCTGTGTGGCATGTCAACATGACATTCTAGGATCAAGGAAAAAGGGATCCATCAGAACCACTGAGCTCTGAACTAGGCTCTGTGGCTCATTTCAAATAGCGGCGGTTAGAAAATGACATGAAAGCCCTTTCTTTGCTAGCAAGAGCATGATAATTTCAACACTCTAGAAATATAAGATTGTTAAGAGAGGTGGGTGGGAAAATCTGTGTGGCCAGACTGAAGCTGCATTTGCTAAGTACAAAAGGGAAGGAAATAACTTTGGATTTCAAATGCTCCCTGTGCTTTCACACATTGTTTTGGCTATTTTGATTACAAGCTCTTCAGTGCAAGGAATCATAGAATCATAGAATGGTTAGAGTTGGAAGGGACCTTGAAGATCATCAAGTTCCAGCTCCCCTGCCATGGGCAGGGACACCTCCCACTAGACCAGGTTGCTCAAAGCCCCATCCAGCCTGGCCTTAAATACTTCCAGGGATGGGGCATCCACAACTTCTCTGGGCAACCTGTTCCAGTGCCTCACCACCCTCACAAGGAGCATTGCTTGCTCTTTGTATTCAAACAGTGCCCAATATATCAGCACTCCACCTTGCTGGGGGTATTCTGCCCAACAGCAAAGAAACAATGAAGAAGAAGGAGTAACAACTATAGGGAATAAAGCAAGTCATGAGCATGAGACTTCTTTAAAAAAAGGCTGCCCCCATCCTGCCCCTTTGCTGGAGAATGTGCTAATCCCAGGGCAATAAGTAACTACTGCCAAGCACAGCATTAGAGGAAGCGTAGCACAGTCCTCAGCCAGCCACCCCCCAGCGCTTCTGCAGGATGGCTTGTACAGCGCAGGTTTATCAGCCTCCCTAGCGCTATTCATTACAGACACAAAAAAATGCCATTTTATACTACCTAGAGGAATCTTTATGGCCATTATATGAGTCATATGTGTTGTTTGTATTCAGCCAAGCAAGGAAGTTCCCACTTGTAGTTAATCTGGCCTCTCACCAGGAGGGGTACTAATGAAAACGGAGTATAGTTTCTACCTTAGGAGTGTTCAGTAGCTTTTCCTCATGAATTGGCAATCATAACACAAAGGATCATCCTTGCAAATAGCACAACTGTGGGCCATCATAGTGAAAGAGTCATGGGTGGACGGAATGCAGAGACTGTGCTTACCCTTGGAAATGCAGCCTCTGCTAGCCCGAGTTGGACGTGGAGCTGGGTCGGCAGGAGGTGGGAAGCTGTTGTTCCTGTCCATGACAGTGCTTGCACTGTGGTCACAGTGCTTCAGAGATGCCAGGATTGCAGCCAGTCATGAGCATCCCCAACCCTGAGACTCTTTCTCTCCCCAGATAATATACTAAACCCTTACTCAATTTCCTGGCAGGTTCTTGCCATCAGTGAGATGTCAGTTCTTGCCCTACATGTGTACTAATACCCAAGATCCCTGGGCAGCTGCCGAAATACAAACTTTTCTTTCACTGTGAAAAACACTCCCTGTAAATCTGGCCCAAGCAAACATCCAGACCTGAAGGCTGATGGTCCAAGGCTCAGCACTTCCACCGTGGTGTTGACACGTGGAATGTGAATGACAGGAGGTAATAAGAGCTCACTGGGGATGTGCTGGTAGCAAGCTGGACAGGGGAGATAAAGACCATCTCCTTCAGCAGCCAGGGAGAGCAGAACACGGTGAGTTCTTTGTGCTGCGATTTACACGGTATCATCCTGAGCAAAACACTAATGAAGGAGGCAAGGCAACAGTGGTGTTTTTGACAAAGGAAATTCACGTGTCATCACAAAGTACTTCAGTCAGGGAGAGGTGAAACTTCATGTCAGGCCACGTCTGTACCACAGAAGCCGCTGTTTGACATGTAGTCAAACCTCCACCCGGACTCCTCATCGCAGCCACCCATTCTCTGGCTTTGACAGTCTTGCTAACAGACTGGTGATCAACAGTGGTTTGAGCACCTGAGCTATCAAATACTTCATAGCTATCTTGTGCTTTTCCTTCTTATATATTGTGGAAGAAGAATATCAAACATCATACTGAATGTCTTCAGTTTAGACTGGAAGTTTGTTTAGGACAAAGATTAACTTCTTTGCTATATATGTGTACAAGACTGGGGTCCTGCCATCCTCTCTATAGAGGCAGACGTGGTCAGGAGAACAATGACTGGGAAAGGTAATATCATTTTTGGTCAAAGCCTAATTCAGTGTGGATTATGAGTCAGAGCCCTTTGCTGTAGCTATTTTAGGCATGATTTTATCAAGCAAAGCCGTGGGCTTCTGCTGCTAGAAATTCCTTTTTTTTTCCTGTAAATGTCCCTTTTCTTTCCAATTAGCCCAGCTGTGCAAAGGGCTGCAATGCCCCCGTTTGCAGTTTTCAAACCCCACCTCCAGGGGAGAGAATTGCTTGTGAATGGATTGATTTAAAGACAAGCAGGCTCAAACCATCCGTACCAAATATGTTTGAATTTTGCCTCATGCTACTCCTCCCCTGAACCATGTCCTTCACCTACAGACCTAGCTCAGCTTCCAGAGCAATAGAGCTTGAGGGATTACACAGGGTCCAGGGTGTTTTGTGAGACAAGAACTGCTGCCTTTCTTAGACACACTGAAAATCAGGGTGGCCCTTCGTGGTGCTGGTGTGCAAATACACCCTGCCAGAGGGAGTTTCATCAAAACATCCTTACCCCTGGTATTTGGAATGAGGTGTCTGATTGTAGCCTGAAGGAGACGTCACCATTGTGAAGTCAAGGGAAATCCAAAAAGCTGGTAATTACAATGATCTGGCCACCAAGCCCACCTCTGAGACCCTCCTCTCTACAAATATTTTTTCTCATTATTTGGAAAACATTTCTTCCACCTCTGATGGAACAACGTTTGTTACCTCCCTTTCCCTCGCAACAGGCTGAAATGATTCACAAACTAACCCTGCTGTCAGATGTACAAAGTAAAAAAAACCACCCCTGATTCTTCTCCCTTTCTGTTTTAATTTGGGTATGCAGAGATAAAAATGTCAAATATTACTTATAAACACTAGTAAATAAAAAGGAAAAAACTAAAGTATTGATTTTAAGATGTCCTCTGAAACCAAACAATTCTCAAAAATGTGAATCTCTGCCTTTTAAAGTATTTCTGGTAGCTGTGATTGATGGCAATTTGTGGCCACTAATGTCTTTGGAAGGAGTGCTGTTTATTTTATTATCATCGCATTTTTATTATAGAGTTACGGGGGAAAAAAATCTCACAAGTGAAACAACATTATCTTTACTTTTACTTTGCTTGACTAGTTTTTACTATTTTCAAGGTGCATCAAACAAACAAATAAAATGAGGTCTGATCCTAAAAATGGAGTGTGTACCATTAGCTATTTAAATTGTATTACAATGAAATGAAATTATTAAAGAATAAACCCAATTCTCTACTAACACAGTGATGACAAAAGCCTTTTGGAGGGAGCAGCTTTGCAGTAAACTCCTTCTGTGCACGGATTAAACGCCTCAGCAGCACACAGCTCTTGAGAACACTTTATTGCTCTGTGCATACACGCATAGAATATAAATTATTGCTTAATTATGTACCGTTCCAGCAGAAGCAGCTTGCGGCATCACCAATAGGTTGCAGAATAGCAAGGGGTTTACTGGAAAATTGCCCTTATAAAAAAAGCTGAGATGGGAAGAGAAGTCTGACGGGGTGATGGAGATTTAGTGCAGTGTCCTTGTGAGGCGATAAGCCCACCTGGGTTGGAATTTAATACATTTTTATTTTATACTAAGAACCAGGGTAAACTGTGGGGTCTACAGCGGTGCTATGATATTGCATTATAGCCGGTGTCAGAATGCGGTTTGCATTTGGCCTTTGGCCTCCTGCCTCAAAATGTACCGATGGCATCCGTACCCCACCAGAGCTCTGCGCCTGCCGTGTGTTTCTTCAGCAGCAGTGACTGTCTATTGAATTGCGGCTGCACAAGCTGTAATAAGTTCTGGCACCAGAGGACTATGTATCCTCTGTCACAACTGCAAATACTTAATGGGTACCATCCTTGGACTCATATAAATCAATATAGTATATGGAACAATATTACAACACTGGAGGAGTGATGTCCAGTTTGCTGGACATCTATGTTGGTAGAACTGACAGGCAGTCTATATTGCATGTTATAGCACCCTGCAGATTTGCACATGGTGACATTTCTGCTACCGTACCCCAGAGCGTATGGGACTGCAGTAGGAGCGGATACCAATGCTGTCAACTGCAGCAGCCAGCGAGCACTAGCTTTAAGCAAGCACCCTCTGAAGATATGAGTTGGCACGTAAGGCAAAAGCCATTCTACTTAGGTAAAGGCATGATTTTTTTGATGAAATGGGTTAGGGAGACATAGGGAAGCTGAACAAAGCCACAGTTGAATAGCCCTCTGATTACTTTAGCAATGGTGATTCCTATGACCCACCCAAAATAACCTAGTAATAATACAGTGACTTGACTACAGCCATTAAGCAAACACAATGGCTCATGAACTCATGAGCCAAGCCACAACAGAGGGAGCAGCAAAAATCGTGCCAGTTGTAGTAGTGTGATGTGATACAGTATTTAACTGGGAGCAGAAGGGAGAGAAAGGAAGAAGATCTCTTAATGTCAAAATGAAGAAACATCCTAATCAAAGGTTAGCGAAATCATCCCATTGCTGTGCTGGCAAGCACCTTGCATGGCAATGTGCAAAGGCTGCCAGCAGGTTTCTTTCATCCCCTCCAGTATGGACCTCCCAGGATGCCCCAGTCAGCAGCTAAAAGATGAAATGGAAGGGGGCACTGGAGCTCTGAGCAAACTTGAGCGACTCCATCACACCTCAGATTTGCCACATGACAAGACACAGAAGTTCAGTATCAAAGTATACTTCAGGCAGGTTCTTCCCAGCCTGAAGAGAAACTTATGGGGTCAGGTTGCATTTGCCTTGCACACAGCATCTCCCATAGCATGAGGAATCTATGCACTGCATTGCATTTGGTCTTTCAGCAACCAGGCTGTTCTGCTTCTCTCCAAGTAAGGACTTTCTCTTGCAGTCAAAAAAATCTAACCTCTTTCAGACAAAACCTTAGAAGGTGCCTCAGAGGGTTTGTGGAATCTTTCTTTGGCAGGAAACCTTAAACTGCTGAAAAGCCTTCAAACAGATGTTCTTCAAGACAAGTGAGACTGGAGAACAGACACAGCACAAACAACTTCAGCGCAGCCATCTTCCACATCGCCTACTGTGTGCCACTAGAAATATTCTTAGAGGGAATACTTTCAGGGCTGAAAGGGTAGAGTTACTTGCATGCCTTTTTAATCCCTTCCTTTGCTGGAGGCACTACAAAAGCCTGGGTAGCTCTTGGGATGCTGGGAGCTCTGGGTGATGGTGGTGGCTACCTGATTTGGGTATTTTCCTTGGCAGGTGTTGGAGAGAAACCTATCCATTCATTTTTTCAAGTGACCGAAGGAGTCTTTGGTTGTACAACTTTCTGTTGTTTGTACTGAATGTGAACTGAGGATCTTTGCTGCAAAAGGCTCCGGCCTCTATTACTGTTCCCTAAGCTGACCTACCAGGAACAAAAAAATCCTTTCTGTATGTGTAAGTGTTACAGTTATTGAGATATAATAGCCAGAAATCAAAATAAGATGTCATTGTCTTGCCATTAAGGACCACTGGATACAGGCTACCTCTGTAAAGTTTACATCATTCGTGTAGCTTGCAAGCAACAAACTACCCTGACCCCTTTGTTACTCCCTTAAAGAGTCACATGCTGAAACCTTTCCTGTTGCAGAGGAAATACTTCTGCTGCCTTTGCAGCCCACACCAGTACATGGGCCTGACTCACCTCTGTAACCACTGAAAGAGACAGGTTGGGCAGAAACGAAGGTGGCCCCACTCAACTAGTTTCTGCGAGGCCCAGCTGGTTTTTCTCTGGAATTTCCAGTGGCCGGTTGAATTCTGTCCAAGCAGATTAGACTAAGCAAGCGTAGCAGTGATTTGTCCAAGGGGAATATTGTTTTTCTAAGTTGATAATCTCATGAGACAAGAAGATGAATCTAAACCTTGCTTTGCTCTCTCCATTTAACATCAAGATCTGCCACACGCACAAATTTGCTTCCCTTTCTCTCTGTGAAAAATTCTTTCCGTCTAGCAAATCATGCCAGTACCCACTCTTCCTTCTGTTGCGTGTGCAACAGTCTTCTTTCCTTTTTGATGCCAGGCATGCAAACAATGCAGCAAATTTGGTGGGTTTTTTTTAACAGAAACAAACCCAGTAATAAATGCCAGTTTTGTTTGCCATGTCTTCCTTTGGCCTTGATGCATCTTGCCATTGGAATTCAGAACCTAGCAACTGATCAAAGGCCTGGTGACATTATTAAGGGATGAGGAACAACTGCAGAATTTTAAAATACAGATAACTTGTTTTCCAGGGCTGTGCGTGGGGAAGTCTTTTGTATTTCCATCGGATCTGTCTCCCCTACTTTGCTTTTACTTTAATTCACCTTCTGTCAGCCTCCCAAAGACCTACTGACATCCCCAAGAAGCAAACTAGATTGCACGCCTGTCATAGACTACGCTAGGTTTTCTGTTCTTGTAACTCTAGAAGGTACTGATGCTTCTGTCAGTACCTCCCATCCTGGTAAGGGAGAAATTGCAAGGCAGTACAGCTGACTTAAAGTGAACACACACAGGAACATAAAGAGTTCTTTTTGCTGAAAAGCCAGAGAGAGCTGACTCCTTAATTTACTGTATGCTCAGTTCAGGGAGAGTGACTGGAGTTAAGACTCAAAAACAATGAGTTTATAGGTACATGTACACTACTTGCCCCATCTTTCACTCCAGACTATGAGATCTCTGCAACTCATTACAAAGTTTTTCCTCTGCTCATAAATGCCAGTGCTCTTCTGTGGTCAGCTACATGGCTGCAGGAATTGCTTGTGTTGGTATTTCTCCCCCAGCATGCAAGTGCACATCTAGGAGCATCAAAAATGAGCCTCAGGGAAAAAAAAAGTTCCAACACATTTGAAGGTTGACTTTGAAGTCAGCTGATCATGTTTCCATGGAGATCAAATGCTATGTAGTTGACAATGAATTCTCTTGTTGTGCCTTTCCTTCCAGGAAAAAAAAAAAAAAAAACAACTTAAAAAAAAACAAACCAAAAAACCTCTAAGTGACTACACACTGCAGTACAGTTATTGATTTGAAAAAAGCATTTCTATATTCCACCCCACTGCCATTCTCTTGTGGAGGTGTTAACACTTAGGTCCCAGCTTTTCAGGGCTAGGTCTGTCAGTATTGACCTAAAGAATCAGCTAAATTCCTGAGATATTGCCAAAAAAATATCATCTAATGAAAACAATATTCTGTGAGAAAAAGGACATAACTTCGCTTCTGAACTTATGCTGTAGGGGATGCAAAGATGGGTGTTACGAATCTGCTTGAGGAGTATTACAACACAAAATGATAAAAGAACATTTCAGTGGCAGGTACACAGTGATGCGCAGAAGGCTGTACAGTGAAGGTAGGTGATCTTTCACATTTCCAGAAAGTCTGCTATTTTGTTTTCAAAATGGGTGCCAGCATTAATAAATAAATGCAAAATGTGTTCTCAGTGCACCACTATGCACAGAGAAGTACTAGAAGCAAAACTTTAACATGCTACCCCAGCTCTGCCTTTTAACGTAACGTGTTGGGAGCCTTGTCGTGCAGGCAGCTGAGCAACTGCTTCCTAGCTTGGAAATACTAAACAGGCCATCTTGACAAAATATTAAACCCCCAAAAGATGGTGAGGGGGATGTGTGTTGATGTTTATATTTGAGTGAAAATAGGAAATTAGATAATACTTGAAAGGAAAGTGATACTAATATCTGTAGGGTGATTACTAATGGTTGGTTGGTCAGGACGAGGAAGAACCTCCAGTCCTATCCATGTAGGACAAGTATATGACCTGTGAACCTATATCCATATATATATATATTTATATATGGACATGTACCCATCAGTGTCCAGGTTTTGAAATGCATAAGAAAAGAAGGGCCACTCTTTAGGGCCCAGGGACATAGCCTAAAATGGGAACAAAGAGCATGACCTGCAGCCTCATATGTGAAGGATACCACAAACTATGTAGGAGAGCTATGTGAAAAGAGGGACTGACAAATCCTGAAAGTGAGGGAAAAGTATATATTAAAAACCAGGCTAGCTCTTATTATATTAATATGCAGCACGCAGTGTTGTTACTTTACTGCCTGATAGGTACTGAGGCACAAAGCCTGCATGGCTGCTCCGGGCTCTGGCTCTCATCACAGGTCCATAAGGACCTTCATCAACTCCTTTCCTGCCTTCCTCACCGCTCCTGTAATGTGTTTGATGGTTTTAAACAATCAAGAGCCTTAGAGAGGTTTAAACATTTAAAACCTATTAGCGCTGTACATTAACTCAAGTTTATTCCAATTTGAGGCCTTAAATCACTTTAGAGCATAATGCAAAATTTAACCAAAAGCACAAGTAGGAACAAGAGCACACGTGTGTGGTGTGGGAGGCATGGCAGAGGAGGGACTGACCTTGTCACGCTGAGGCTTTTTTCAAAGACTTTCATGACCAATTTATGGCAGCTCTTGAAACAGACCATCCTTTGTCTCCATCTGGAGGTCAATCCACCTAAGTTCTTACAGCGGTCTACAAGGAGTTTTCCTGAATTCTTAAGTTCCTCTGCAGTCATCACTAATTCAGTGTCTCTCACAGCATTAAAACATGATCAGCATCTCCTTTTTTCCAGTGATCCAACTTTTTTAAACTTATAAATACTTTTCAGACTGGCAAAAGGTATTATGCCTTTGTGCAAATGGTATTTTGGTATTTATGCCAACCTTCACAGCTCAGATGACAGCTGCTCATTGTAGACCTCAGGCTTTGTAAAGATCACATGCTGCTACTTCAGATCTCTATGCATACACTTCTGCACATACATGTACATTTGCACTTGCCTTTCCATATTTAAAAAAAAAAAAAAAGATTTTATGTGAACTTTCTAATACTACTTCTTTGGGGAAAGGAGCACAATAAACTGGATTTTGAAAGAATAACATTGGGGAAAATAAAAAAAAATGAGCATGATCCCAGGAAATATCTTCTGTCTTCAGTGTTGCAATTGATCATGCCACCACTGAAGAATGGGTAGAGACCTTGATCATTAGTGAGAAATAGGAATCCTAGGTGTCCTGTGAGACCTGACATATTTCTTCCACATGAACTCCAAAGAATGTCTTGTACTTTCTCTTTTTGTTTATCTTTCTCTTTGCCTCCTCTTGGCAGCTGCTATGAAGGTACATCATAACTGCCTAGGAGGTGTCAATCACAGAGCTTTGCCTTACACTTGCTGTATTAAATTGCTCCATTTTTGTTTCTTAAATTATTCAGCAGCGGAATGATTATTTTGAGATGGCAGGACCACAGTTGTGTAGAATAAACACTCTTATTTTCTACCGCTATGTGCTATTTTCAAAGTACAGTGAGATAAATTTGGGACTCAAATGACTCAACAGCTGGTAACAATCCATGGCTGCAAATACACAGATGCCTCCACTGTCATCTACTAACATATGCACAGTGCGGGCGAAGGAAGCACAGCACACAGGCTTGGGGGCTTTGAAGGCGCGACTCCGCGTGGAGGTTGGGAGTGATAGGGGATACAGACGTGTGCGGTGCATCTCTACCGACAACTGTGCTTGCACAGGCTCCCAAGCCCTGTTTTGAAGTCCCTCTTTCTGATGCATCCCTCGGTATCAGCCTGGTCGTCAGCTCCTGGACACAGAGTGTAGTGCTCTGGTAGCTGCTGAGCTCTAGTGCACACCTTGCCACAAACCCCTGAATGTGTCCTTGTAGCCCCAGCACCTTGTGACAGACCTGCGTGAAGCACGCTGTGGCTGGAGCAAGGGAAGGTGACCTGATGTAAATGGTCAACCCATCCTCTGGCGGTGGGGATCATAAAGCAGTTTGTTGACTTACCTCTGGACTGAGAGAAGGAATATTTTGGAAATATTTCTGAGAAGGGAGTGGGATGGAAATGATTTATAAAAGGTTGTTTCTCCCTGGGTTAAAATACAAAAGCAGAATGCACTCATACATTCATAAGTGGGTTGTTCTTTATGTCTTCAATAAACATCTTTTCTCACGTATCTGAAATAAAGCGTTGAATTGTGCCAGCACACCTGCATAACTTTATGTTTCCTTCCCTCTAACACATCTTTTCTTCCTGCTTATCTCTGCTGCAGCAGCCAGCACTGGAGAGAGTAGGTGCTCACCTCTGCTGTGGGGAAAGGTTTGAAGCTTTTGTAACCCTGACATAAGTCCTGTGAGTATGGATGGGCTGGAAAGAGCAATGTCTCCACAGCACTTTTAGGTGGATCGGAAGAAACTCAAATCAGTGGCAGAAGAGAAGCTGGCAATTGGTTCTTGAATCCCCTCGACTGGCAGATCATCTTTGGAGAGGAGGGAGGAGGAGAGGATGAAAGAAATTCCCGATGTTTCTGAAAGCAAATGCTAGGACAGATAATCAGACATTCTATAGCACTGCTGTACGTGTACAGCAAAGCTTTCAGGCCTTTTGGTGCCAACAAAAAAGCGAATTTCAGACTCCCAAGTACAGTCCGAAGCCCAGTATTTCAGGCAAAAATTTCACCAGGGAAAGACAAGAAATGAGCTGCTGTGTGAGACCATAGATCATTTTATTACGTATCTGCATGGTGAAGCTAAATCACATGACTAAGGGCATTTAGCAGCTGGAATAACTTCCAAATAGACTAATTAGAGACTGAATTATTAATGGTAAAATTTATAATTGGCTCAAAGCAAGGTTACAGCTAGAAACATACTTGACTTTGCAAAGAATAATGAATATTTGCAAGGCTAGTAAAATTATATGCTTCTCTAAGGAAACTGTTAGCAAATGGGGAAAAAACCCTAAAGTCATCCTAAAGTGCATGTCACAAGACAAAACTGGCAGAGACCAGATAAGAGTGAAGAGAACAGGTAAAACAGTAAACAAGTGCAGAGATGATTTATTGCATTTATTTGCAGTAAATTTGGAACAAAATGAGACAACACAGAACTCTCTCCCCGAAGGGCTTCCCTGTTAGGCATGCAGTAAAATCCCTAACTATTTCACTGAAATGTGTTCTCAATACAAATCATAGGTTTACAAAAGGAAAATACATGACTGTGCAACTGAAGGACAGAGCTCTGATAAGGATGAAAAAACATCATTCTTGGAGAGTCTTTTAACACATTTACAAAGGCAAGTGATGTAGCTTTGGCCAGGGATAATTTTGTGCTGAAGAAAGTACAAGAACAAGATATTAGAAGTGCCATTTTATATTTCCAGCCGGGACAAAGGAGGTGCAGGTAGGGTAGGGGAGGATGCAACCGCTGCCTAAACGCTGGGGTGTGCCACCATGGGGCAGCCCCATCACCCCCCTTCCCCTTGGCAGGCACTGACGAGGAGAAAAAGGGTTCTGAAGCATTTAGGTACAAAGTCAACTCTGTTCTCAAAACTGGAAATAAAGCACGTGCTGTTTCAAAGCAGCTGATTGAAATCAAATCAGAACTGAACTGGGAAAACAGCAGGCTGTCAGAGATTGCCCTTAAATGCTGATTTTACAAGGTCTGTACAATAACAGAAGGTGTGGTGAGGCTGTGTTTGCATGTTTGTGGAAGGATAACAAACCTAGCAAAATTAATACATTGCAGAACAGGTGGAAAAGCCAGTAGTTAGATGGATATATAGGTTGTCTGCTTAGCATGATACAGGAAATATTCTTAAACAACTTGATGAAGAACTGAAAGGAGGGATTCCTGAAGATACAGGAATTTGCCTTGGTAGAGTTGCTAGTGTGCCAGTTCGTAGCATCCCAACTCTTTGGGGCTGGAAGTAAAACTGAAATTTGACCTTGACCTGGCAATAATGCCACCTGTTGAGGGAGCAAGCACACAAACCAAATGACTGGACAGGTTTGCCGTGATAATAAAACCAAACAAGTCAAGGATTTGTATACATTCAAAAGAACTTCTGAAAGCCAGACAACGTGAGCACTACTTCCTGGGAACTGAACTTCAAAAAGCAAAGGTGTGTTTTTGGTGTACGTAAATATACTTTGATCAAAACACAATGTATAAAATGCCCCACCTGCATTTCTTCAGGTAGACATTTAACTGAATTCCATTTAGACTGCTACTAAGATGGTGCATGAAACCATCAAGCTTGCCACAGGACTCTTACATTTGGAGGCAGGGTTACAGATGCTTCTAAGGTTCCAGAAATTATTATCAAATTGCAAAATTACTGGATGACATGCCCAGTATGAAGCTTTTATGGGTGCACAGATTTTCATAATTTGCATGTAGAGAAAATGCAAGAAGCTGCAAGAGGATGTGCTTGGAGTCATGTATAATTTGAGTATGACCCACTTCTGTAATAGAATTAAATAGTCTCAAATAAGATGCATAAAACGAACTAGTCCTAGTGAAACTAAAGAGCACAATTCCAAATGGAGAAACTCTCTGAAAGAGAAACTCTCCCACCTTGAAGGATAAAATAATACTGACAATACTGAAATGAGAGTGCTACAGATAGTGCAACCATGGGTACAGGAGGCTATGCAATAGGTACCATCATGCAAAATGAGGTCAAAAATGCCGCACAGAATTTGCAGTATCCATCTGGCTCTCTACAAGATGAGGGACTGAAAATAAATCCTACTGTGGTCTGGCAAATGCTGTTGTTCAAGATAAGGAATCCAAGTACAAATTCTACAATAAATACAGAAAAATTATGCAAAAGACCTCAGAAGCCATAAGAGACCTGGGATTACTGTTGATACAGATATGTTTGGACTAAACAGGAAAGATAAATTATTAATAATTTTTGACTTGTTACAAAACATGCTGAATAACAGTGTAAAACACACTCAAAATCACAGTTTACATGTCCTGGATTCCAGATGAGCTAATACCAGATAACAGCTTGCATTTCACAAATTACTTATTTCAGCAATTTGCTTGAGAAATGAGATCAAGTACGCTAAAGCCAGTCCCTATTAGGCACCGTCACACAGGCTAGCAAGAAGACTGCCCGGTAAATATAATAAAGAACTGAAGGTCCAAGGAAACCACGTCCAGTCTTGTTAGATTACCACAGCACACTTCTCAGTGCTCCACTGAGATTTGCTGTTCAAATATTAATGGCAATAAGGGACAAACCCCATAGATACGGCAAAACCAGGAGCTTTTAATCATTACGGAAGAGCTATTTGTCTAGAAATTAAACTGGAGCAAATGTTACAAACATAGCCAAGACAAGCAGTGTGGCAAATGGAAGGGAAAGTTAGATATCAGGCTGATTATATAGCTACCAATCTAACACAGTCTCATCATCAAGGAGATCAGATGTAATAAGCCTTCCAAAGCATTTTTCCCATTATTGGACCAGATAAAAAGCTACTGAAAACTAAGAGGCACTCTGACTCCATGTATTTTGAGGATGAATAGGATGATACCTTGACAGCATTTATGCCACGACAGAACTAACGAGTTTGGATTCCAACACTGTCCAGCAATAAAAAGATTCAAATTAAAAGATTCGTTGGCTGCAGAAGGAATGACTACACAATATATGACACAGTCTGTAAACAGGAATAGCTGCTGACTTTTAGATTATATGGCTTCACTTGTGCTTTTTATGAACTGAATTTCTCAGTTTGTAGATGTTACTCTATGCACATTTGCTGTTAAAAGAAATGAGGAAAGGTATAGCTGTTGCACTAACCTGTGCAAAACAAGGAGAGTAACCTTTTGTAGCCCTGATCTATGTTTCTATGCTGGAGCAGAAAATAAATTTGATCTCCTCCCAACACATCTTTATTAAAAATATCACACATCTCAACAGAATTTGGCAGATAAAATAATCTGGTACCTCTCAATTCAATTAGTTTCAGAATCCAGCTGCTGGATCTTGTTATTATTTTGACTATTCAGTCAAAGAGCATGCTACTATCAGATGGCTTCTCCTTGCATAGGTACTTCCACACTGTGCTCAAGTCAATTATAAACCTTCTGTTAATCAGTTTCAAACAATTGGCTTTTTAAGGCATGCTGTGTTTTAGGGTTTTTTTTCAGACCTCGAGTCATTCTTGCAGCTCTTCTACAAATCTCTCTCAATCTTCCCATGTCCTTCCTTAGTATGGACACCAGACTAGGATGTCCAGAAATAGTTTTGCTTTGCCCAGAGATAACCCCACCTCATGCTCATATTGCACATTCCCATCAAAGCTGGCACATTTAGCAGCTGAGAGCTCCTGTGCAGCTGGATGATTCCAGCAACCGTGATCCCAGAGACCTTTTCAAAGCCACTCTTTTGAGAGGCAGCTTCTCATTCTGCGAGGATGACTGGCACTTTTTGTTCCCAGTTCCATGACCTCGGATCTGTCTCCGCTGAGGCACGTATTGTTTGAGCATACCAAAAGATGGCTTTGTAAGCTGAGAGTGACCCATCCCATTACGCATGGTTACATCAAGTCTTGTTTCACCTGAAAACTTTTATCGGTCATCTTTCAAATCACTGACAAATAACATTAAACCAGCAATTGCTGCAGCTGCACTAGAAACTCTCCGATATATATATATATACACATATATATATAACTCTGGATAATTTCCAATTACTAAACAAGGCTTAGACAGTTTCCAATAAATTTATCTGCATTTATTTAGTATAGTCCTATGTTTAACCCAAATATTGTGCTGTACTAAGTTAAATACCACACAGATATCTAAGCATATTACAGTAAGATAGCCTCTGTGCAAACTAAGCTTTTAATTACTTAAGAAATACCAAGCTAACTTGGCAGACCCATTGCCAATAAGTATTGACACCCACAACAAACCACTTACTGACATCCACACACAGACCTGTGTGTGCTTACACAAGGTACTACCAGACTTCAAACGTGTTTGTGGGCACCGAGAAAGCTAATGTGTATCCCAGCAGCACCAACAGCATTGCAACGTATATATGTGTTACTCGAGCACTTAACTCCTCTTCTGGGACTACAGAAGCTTTCCTGTATTTCACACTCCTAGCTGTGTACAGATGAACAAGAGACCAAATGCACTGAAGTGATGACCTGCCTGGGGGGCAAAAACCCAGCCAAACAAAAGCCACCAGCAGAGGAAAGAAGAGAGAACAGAATTAGCACTGTTCACTTTGAGACATTCACACAGCGCTATGTTTGGGACTTGACTCTCACACCCTTCATTTCAAGTAACTGTGTGCCACGCAACCTGCTGATGACAGAAAGCTGGATGACATCTGCAGTAAGAAGGGCTGAAACATTACATGGGAAATGTTGGGTGACCTTGAGGGCTGGTGTAGTAGAAACAGGAAGAATCTCAAAAGCAAAAAGTGCCATGGCATGTACCTAGGGAGTAATAAACAGAACCTCTGCTGCAAATTGGGAGATCATCGGGAGGAAGTTACAAAGGAGGAGAAAAGCCTGGATGTATTATCCAACTGAAGGATGACTGCAGGTCTCCAGTGTGATGCAGCATAAAAAAAGTAAATACAACCAGAATGTACTTCAGGCAAGGGATTTCCAGCAGAGAAAGGGAACCGTCACATCACATACAAGGCATTGATCAGACCTTGTTTGGGAACCGTCCTTCTCATCTGTATTTGAGAAAGGTGAATACAAACAAGAACAGAAAGGGCTGCTGGACCGGTAACTGGTCTTACAGAGAAAAGTCAATAAGAAATAGCATATGTAGAGTGGGAAAAGCAAAACAGAGGATACCATTGCTCTTCACAAGTACATGAGAGAAACAAGAGGCACATAAAGTAAAGGTTGTATTTGACTCAAGAAGCGCTGACAAGGAATAAATATATATTAAAACTTCAGCCACAGTTTCTAATTATCAAAGTGTTCCACTCTGAAATAGAATGGTGATGGGAATAACATCTGTGTAATCTCCTGATTTTTATTACTAAATTTAGTAAGCTTATTCAGTCTAAGAGTGACAGTGTTATGTGCACAATAGAGCATTGGATTAAACAGTTCAAAAGGCCGCTTCTAGTCCTGTGACTTACAGACACTGTTTTGTGATAGAGGCAACATGTCGCTATGGTTGGGTTATCCTTGATGTGCACCAGAACAAACTTGGAATGAAACCAAGTCCAGATCATCTAAAACAACTCTGAAGACATGTTTTCAGTGACTTAGAAAAGGAGGAACGTGCATAAAGAGGGAACACAAAAACATGAAGGAAAAGAACACATTTCTTCAGACACCAACATCCTTACCTCCCATGAGGAAGAGAAGCCCCGCCACATACTGCATAAGGCCTCGATCCCAACAGCACCCCAGCACCCCGATAATCCATCCGAAGAGGATGATGGCTACAGCCATGCCCATGAAGCCAGCTGTCATCCTGCGCAGATCTGCAGTGAGGAAGACAGAAAAACACCATATTTGTGAACAGTGATAAATTATCATCATTGGAGGTTCATAACAGTCTTAATACAAAATACTGCTGATCTGCAAGGTCTTCATTGTGTGTTGGCACTGGTTGATTTGAGTGAGAAGGATTCAAAGGGAGGAAAACACATAAATTAAGATACTAACTTGGGCTGAGGAAAGGGAAAAGGTGACCACTTCACCACACAATGAAGCTCAGTGCAGAACCACCCTTGTGACAACTTCCTCGGGAATTAGGATTTGTAAAACAGCTTCAGTGCAAAACTGTGACCAATAGCTCTAGTCTCTAAGTACTAGCAGAGTGTGAGTTTAAATCCTGCCCTCTTGTCTGCACCCTTTACTCCACTGTATCCAATGGATGTACCTGCTCAAACTGACATGGCAAAGTAGTCTCTATGCTTTGCTCCAGCACAGACATGATGGGAGATTCACCTCAGTTCTGAACCCCTGTGTGATCTTGGACAGGTCACAGAGCCCTCCTGAGACATGGCTTCTCATGTCTAAGTTGGGCCAGAGTGTCTTGCTGTCTAGTGGTGGTGTGTGTGGAATTCGGTACCTCCAGGATGGTGAGACACGCAGATATTCTGGTGTCAGTGATAATAAATGCACTGCAGATACACAGTGGGGGCACAGGACACTTTATGGCCCTCTCTTGTATTTAGATGGTGACCTTGTCTGATGATTTTTGGTGGGGACATTTTTAAGTATTCCAGGGAGCACTGAGAGTAGAAGGAGGACAGGGGGCTGGAATGAAGCATTTTGTGCTCTGCAAGTTGGGACTGAGTACTGCATCTGATATGGTTGCATGGGTTCGACCTGTATATATTTTATAAATAAAGGAAAAAGATCTCTGAGGCCTAATGTAAAGAACCCTTAAATTAAGACCAGACTATATTGCATATTTGCCTTCTGCAAAAAGGATGGGACTAATGGGATCCCTCCTCCCACATGTGCTGGGAAAAAAAAATCTTCACAGCTGTTTTTGATGTGAAATCTGGGCAGGGAGATTTGCCACCTGGCAACAAAAATAGCAAGGATTATGAGAGCTGACGAGCATCTTTACACCCTCAAATAATGGAACAGATGGGGGCATCTTCTCTAACATTTGATTGTTCCCTGTCCCCCCCTCATAGAAAGTTTAAGCACTGATATGTTAAGATTATATGTGCAGGGAAAATTCCAGCCAAGTCAAGTCTCCAAACACTTGTTCCTTCTTGAAACTTTAGCAATGATTTCACTTTCTTTCAAGAAACAGAATGCTTATGACAGGGGGAGGAAGATTTGAAAACTGTGAATCATCCACCAGTCTCTGTGGTAGCTTTTCTCCTTGGCTAGTCTTTGACAGTTTCTCAATTTCTGTTATTCTTTAACCTTTTTCTACAGTGGATCAAAAGGATCACCAATACTGTCAGTGAAGACTCAGTGAAATTTGTAAACAGTGATAAATTAATCATCAGAGATTTATAAAACAAAATACAAAGAGTCCCCATGATCTGTAGATGTGATTGGTTTCAGTGGGAGGCAGTTTACTCAGGCCTCTGTTCATTATAGCGATACTTATGCAAGATGGAGTTGCAGAACTCAACTCCTCCCTTGAAACTACAATCGTTTCCTGTAGATTCTCACTGTTTTTATTGCAAAGAAACCCTCTGACAACATAAATTTTAGCAGGCGTTCAGCCCACCGGTGACCAGGGGCCTTTTAACAAGATACACGTCTTAACATTTAGATTTTTATTTTAGGTTTTGTGACTGTCCCACCAAAAAGCCAAACCAGACCTCCCCATAAAGCATTTGAATGTGTTCCAGGAGGTCTGATGCAGAAAAAGAAAATACGTTTCCTCCAGAAAATTGCACTTCCCACATGCAACCCTGGTCTCTGTTCCTTGGGAATATCTGAGTGCTTCCTAAAACAAGCAGCAAATGTCGGTAAGCATATTTTATGTGTCTTCCTGCTTTTTGGTCCATGAAGGCCTGGGCTCAATATGAAAGATAGATAAAAACATAAAATGTTTACTGTTTCCTCTGTCATCTTCAATAACGGCACAACACGTCTCTCGGAAGCGCTGCACAGCTGTCAGTGTCAGCTCAACAAAACCCTTCCATTTTAACTCGCGACTGCTGACTCTGGGTAACAGCACTTGCTTGTCCTAATGGAAACATACCCTAACAACCTGCTTTTAATGAGCTGAATTTAAATAGCTTTATTCAGCGGCAAGTTGAACTACTCAGACCTACCCCAATGACTCACCGATGGAGCCAGTTTTCATAGGTCCCAGAGGGGATCACAAGCATCCCACATCCTATATACCAAATTAAGGAGTGGCTTTTACACCAATAAAATCAGTGTGAGTTTTGCCATTGAACAGAAGAGTTAAACTAGCAAGTCCAAGATTTCTAGGCCCAATTTTGAAGTTTGTTTCATTTGACCTCTCTTCCTAATAGAATCTGAAATTCCCTAACAACACAGTAAAATTCATGAGCGCCTTAATTCTAGGCTTACATTCTCTCTTGAAAAAAACAGAAAGCTAACCTCTGACAGACACTTCATACCACATACAAAAACAATTTAAAATTGAAATTCTTCGAAATCATAGTTCTCACAAATTCAGTAGGCTTAGTTTAAGATTGCCACCGCCTAAGCCAGATGCAAATCTGCTCCTCACAAGCCCATCCATTAGGGCTTATCTGAAATCCACAACATATAAACTTTCTTTTCTATTCAAAACTATCTTGGCTTTTGTCCTGCCATAACCTTCCTCAAGGGTGGCAAATGGCAGTGCTGGGAAAAGGGGTTGCAAAGTTAGTTCCATAAACAGCCTGCATTTGTCCAAGATCATCTTCCAGGTGCTCCTCATTTGTCAAAGCCCACATGAACATGAAGCTGAGGTCAGCACTGGGAACAAGTCTATTCAAAGTGACTCTTTAGTGGGAAAGCATTTAATGTATGTAACCAAATCATTACCTTCAGGCTATTTAGTGGGGAGAAGTCTGGGGAACAAGAGCCTATATTTTCTGGACACAAATCCCTATTAGTGGGTTTTTATGATTACTGTTCTGTTGGTGTGGTACTTGACATGGAAAGGACAGCAGAAAAGCAAAGATCTTCATTGTATACTAGAGGCAGTATACAAATTCCTTCTGCTAATTTAGGAGCATATAAATAAACAATAGCTCATCAGTACAAATTGATGGGGTTTTGTCTGAGTTTGATTGGCACTGACAAGACCTTTCCTGAATACATCCTGCAAAGGTAAAAAAGGTCATGCTTAGTCACGTAATTCCACTTTATGACATTTGAGCACATCCTGGGTGGGTTTTCTATGATTTTTCTGAATTATTTTTTTTTTTTTTATTTTAGACTATGAAGTGAATGGTTGTTTACATCTTTCTTTCTTTCTTTGAAAACCTCTCTGAGCAACTACAGCATCTCAGGATCAGGGCACAACAATCCCAATCAACAAGAGTGACTGTGCAAGCAAAACACATTGCTGAATCTCAGGCAGCTAAACAGGAGCTGGAACAGCAACCATACCTTGCCTCAGATCACTCATGCACTTTTTAGCTGGTTCTACAGCTGATTCTCTCCTGGATACCCACCCCGAGTCCTCACACTGTAATGAAGCGCACAGATTGTAGAGATGCTATGAATTCTCCTTCTAGTAACCCAAACCTTTAAAAATGTAGCCGAAGGGTGCAAGTAAGGAAGGTATTACATTGCTTTTTCTGTAAGACCTATAATACAGAAGTTGATTTTCAATGCCTTGCCTGTACGACCAGTAGTTTCAATGATTTACTACATGGACTTAGATACCACCATCACTTGTGGGTGGGAGTGCACATTACCTTTCCACTCATGTTTTAGAGACACACTCTCACCCTGTTTTCTTTTTTATATTAACAGACTAAAAGCTATGTGTGAATGCCTTCCCCTTGGGAGTACTTTTCATGCCCAGCACTGCTACAGGTGCTGCTGCATGTAATGGGCAGGAAATTCAATCCTGACTCAAAAGCAACATGGATCATCATGCAAGGAATACAGGCATTGTGTTCACATATGCTGCAAACAACGGATTTCTTGACTGATAACATTGGGGAAGGGACAAGGAATGAAGTAATCCAATTTCTATGACTGAAACTGAAATGGTAAATTTGAAAGCCAGAAGCTTTGTGAATCGTGATGAAAAGAAAAACATCAGCATTTTAGACAACCTTCTTAAAATAGAGACAGATTCTCATAAAACAACATGCATTTCCTAAAAACATTTTAGTCTTCTGCTGGAGAATATTAACTCTAAAGGTTTTCTGAAGATAAGGAAAGGCAGAAGAGCTGATTAAAATCTATTTATTTCCAAGCAGCACGTGGTAGAAGGTTCTCCGTCATTTTGTAAATGCTCCTGCCCTTCATTTCACCCTGATATCTGTCCATCTGTATTTGTTGTGAGCAATAAAGTAATTCATGCTGGTTGTCACATCGGAGAAGTTTCACACCTCAGCAGCTGCAAACATAACATGTTCCAAATCAGAGCTGCTTTTTGAAAATTTCAATATGCCTTTTTGACTTCAAGTGTCCTGGCCTCTTCCTTGAAATTGCAAGTCATCTTTCTAAAGCAAGGGCTTGGTCTTCCTGTTGATATCTATCTTCATTTCCACAGAGGGGTTTAATAATACTTCTAAAATATTAGAGATTTCTTTCCTCACAACACATACAGAAAGGAAAATATGAGCCTCTTCTGAAAGATGGGCAAACCATGGCAAGATGAAAATGGTCAGCCTACCCCTGGCTACCTGAGAGCTTTGTGGAGGAGCATATAATTGAATCTCTAGTACTGGGTTTTCTGACCAGCCCTTTAACCACCCAGCACTGCTTGCGCTTTCAGAAATACTTGATCTCAAGTGCTACCAGATCAAACTACAGTGCTTGTAATCAGACCATCAGAAAGTACAACACTGCTGCAAACAGTGTTTCAGATAGTCCATCCTTCATCTCCTCCTTTAATCTCCTAATAGGGAAAGGTCCGTAGGTACAGGACCCTAAAGTCTGTATCCAGAACATCTACAATAGCTTGAAACACGTTCTGGGTATAGCAACATTTTTTCCCCGAGATGTCCCAACAAAAGGGGAAAATGAAAAGAAAATCACAAATGTGTTTCTGTGCCCATATAGGCCCAAATGTCAGAATATAGTACCACCACAAGCGGAAATAGACTGGGATAGCATAATTCTTTAGCGTAATCCTTCACTGCACGTCATTTTCATCTATACCCTCCTGTACGAGATTTGTTCTCATTTGTCTTTACCAAGTGAGGGATTAAAACATTTGTACTTGAAAAGAGTCTAAATCACTCCTTTTTCATCTTTGTCCAAAGAAATATATGTATTGGAAATTGTTCAAGAACTGCACAGAGCCCAAGCACACAATTTACCAGATTTCACTAAGCTTTGTTTAAATTACTTCTCTTACAAAGAATCAGCAGCATAGAGGCACCCTTCTGTCATGACCCTTTCTCTTACCTCACCCCAAAACTACAGGAGAGCGCAAGATATAAAATTGGGCAGGTGTGTCTTTTACTAAATGCCAGCCCTAGCATCTCCCATCTACAATGAACAAGTGAGTATTAATACAGGTGATTTTGAGTGGCATCTTCTGGCTCTCACAATTCTCTCTGCACAGCTTAAGACTGTATTTTGGATGAGGTTGGCAAGTAGAGGGTAAGGTTTTAATCTTTTCTTTCTGCTTCAGGTATGGAGAGATAAGAAAAGAAATATGTATTAGTCTACCTGAGACTCTGTTAAAATCTCTGAGTGCCTTTTACTGGATCATGTGGCAACTCAGTCTTCAGTTTAAAGATTAACGCAACCACGATGAGTACAATCCACTTCAACAAAATTAACAGCGGATTATATTTATATGTTAGTACTCTGCACCAGAGAGTGACTCAGAAATAAGCGTGTCGCAAGCACATACGCTAAAACACAACCCTTTCAAAGCTGAGATAAGAAGCAGCAGAAGGCTCTTGTGGAAAGAGAAACTGGTAATCTTGTAGGTAAGGTTTCATATCACAGGAGATGCAATTGTTTTTATAAGATACATGTGTAACTTCTCCTAAATCAGAAAATCCCATCACCTTCTCTTGACTAGAGTTTGTCAGTTGTGTGATAAAGTGTTAAGTGTTTAGTTGCCAGCATGCGATCCAAAACTGACCAACAGGGTATTCCATCCCATCTGCCTCATGCTCAGTATAAAAGCTGAGAGATCAAAGGAGTCAGCCTCTCTTTCTTCAACAGCCAGCGTCCAAGGAGGACACTGCATATTCATCTGTCTTTGATCCTGATGTGAGTGTTCCTGAATCCAGTTCCTGAGTTCAGCTCCTGTCCATCGCTGATTCCAGCCTGGGACTTTCCCAGTGTCTGCTGGTGACATGATCATCATCCCGGGAGCTTGATATTGGTCTGTATATATTTCATTATTTTTCTTAAAAATATTTTTAATTTTTCTTTTCATTATTTAATCATTAATATTGCATTGAAGTAGTTTTGATTCTTTTCAACTCATAAGTCTCTCTCTCTCTAATTATTCTGTTGCTTCAGTGAGAAGTTAGAGACCATCTGTCATTGGTTTTAGTGGCCAGCCCAGCCCAAACCACAACAAATAAAAAGTCATTTTATTCTTACCTTTTGCTTGTGTATCATGGAGAGGAGACAAAAGACAATCCCTACATACTAAGGGAGAGATTTCAGGAAGCAGAAGAGAAGGAAAGAAATAAAGCTTGTTTAAGCACACAGGGGAAAAGTCAAGAAAAAGTGTCTCGTGAGCCGAAAAGATAGATTTGTCTTCAAGAGACTTTATGATATAGATATTAGAGAGGTCAATGCAATAAAGGCATTAGCACAGCAGAAATTTAACACATCCAATGCTGTTCAACTTGCAGAAAAGGCAGAAAGACTTGCAGAAACTTGCAGAAAACTTGCGTTAGGTCTTGGGAAAAAGATGGTTGTGAATACCATCTCATAGATGGTTTAGCTTTTTGCTCCAATTCTACTTCCCCTTCTGCTGGAAAATAAACTTTGGCACTAGAAGAAAAAAGATGGTTTTTTATTATCTGCTGTGTTGCTCCTCAGCTCTGAGTGACGGCAGGCTAAGAAAGAAAAAAGTTTTGCCCTTACAACCCCTAATGTAGTGGGCCAGAGTAGCTGAGCCTGTGCCAAAGCATTATTCTACTCCTACTCCACCCTACCCTACCCTACTCCAAGCCATTCCCTCCCCTTTTCTCATTCTGGAGAGGAGATCTTTTTCTCTTATAAAGTACCTGAAGCTGATAATTTCTACTTATTCAGTCGTGTTCAAGAACTGATCTTGAAGAGTCTTTCTCTCTCCAGATTTACTATCCAGGCTTTTAGCACTGCAATATATGATCATCTAGGAACATTTCCAAGCTTCAGTCACAGCACAGTACACTTCTGATTTGCCCAGCCAACCCTTTCATCCCTCCTCTTCCTCTGTTATTCCCTAGAAACAGGGAAAAAAGTCTGAGGCACCTGCCTTTTTGGCTATCCTTGTTCATATTTATAACTTTAATCCTTTCTGCTCCTGGTAGGTGAGGCCACACAAAGCAAACATTTCCCAGTTGTAACCATGCCAAGAGGATTTTTGTTACACAGCTTTCACAGATTATGCAGGTGTTGAAGAATTTGAGGCACATCTCATAAAATGGCTTCTGCTCAACTTCAATATGAACTTTGAGACTTTATCAGATCAGAGCTGTGCTTTCTTCATTTTTCTTTCTCCTTGTTCCCTTGAAGAACTCAGGGAGTACACACTTCTTTATGATGGTCACCTTTTACATTAAGCGACCTCTCCTTTGAGCCACTACACCACAAATACGATCTTGCTGGGAAGGAAGAACAAAAGTCCCTCAGCACCATGTTAGCCTGGCTGGAGGGATCATTCCTGGTGGATGTGAGGCACCATCTCCCTGCAACTAGCACCTTCAGCCCCGGCAGCAGTAAGAGAGGTCAGGTGGAAAGGCCTTATAAATGGAAGTTCTTTTGCATTCTCCAACAGTCTGGAAGAAAGCTGCAATGGGCTCTGGCGTTCAGGGCAAAGGTGACATCCTTCATTGTAAAGTGCTTTTTGCTGGTGAAAAGTGCTGTTCTGACACCACTGAAGACTGAACTCCTCCATTTATGCTCCTCCTTCCCACCCCCTTCCTCCCAAGTAGGCACAGTGCACAGGAGGAAATGCAGAGCAGCGTATCAGGGCAAGCTTCACCATGCAGCTCTGCCAGGGTGTCACAGGCATCTCGAGACACCTTGGGGGTAGATGATTTCTCCAGCACCCCTGTCTTTGTATCTTTGTGGGAACGAGCATCCAGGGTGAGGAGCTTAGTGAGCTCTGCTTTCCCTGAAATTGGTGGGAGGCTTGTGCTCTCCAGAGCTTTTCTCTGAAAATCTGGCTTTTCCCCATCTCCCAGGAATGCTGTGGAAGGCAATTCACCACTTTTTTTTTTTTTTTTCCCCAGAGGCATTCAGATAATAATGATGCACAAAGTACAGTCACAGTTGTGTAAAAATAATTTGGGTACAGAAAGCCCTATATCCTGTTATATGTACATAGTCAGGGTTTTATTGTCTAGTTTAGAAAAGTCTGCTTCCTCGGGGAGCACACTCTGCCCTGTTACACTCTGCTTTTCACACGCCAGCCACCATCACAGTATCTACATGTCCATTACATTGAAACCTAATCTTCAGTTAGTATGCCTTGAACCACTTCTTGCAAAAGGTGGCCAGGGCTCATCAGGGCCAGAAGGAAATAGAAGAAGAAACAGAAACACTTTTTCCCCTCCCTTTTTCTTTCAGTGAGGAGAGAAGAGAGGACAAAAACAGGTGGAAAACGCAAAAGAGTGATGAGGAAACTAAAAGAAAAGTTTATATTAAAAATGACAGCGAAAGGAAGCAAGAAACATAGTTGTATGTAAAACCCCAGTATCAGTCAGTGTTACAGGGTTTTCTGTAAAATGCAGATTTACCCTAAGCTCCTCCTGAATATGAATGAGTTGGAAGTATGCAGGAACAGAACACAGGAGTAATAAAGAAAGTGGGAGACTTGGTAATGCCTTCCCTGTTTTACCATCTTCCCTTTGCATTTGACTTGCCTCCCCTTCTGCCCAGCTCAGCCCAGCACCAAAGCCTTGCTCGCATTCAGGAACGACGAAAACATTATCCTAAAGGTTTTTCTTCCCTTTCAGCTCCTGCCCCAAGCACTGGTGCAATATTATGCAGCAGAAGCCTGAGAATAATCCAGTCATAAAGCACTCAGGGCAGCAGGTTTGATAAACTGCTGGGATGAAAAAGGCTGAAGGTGGAGGGATGGTATCTCTGCTTTATCAGTGCCCCAGCACTCTACTCAAACATACTCATTCCACGCAGCCCAGCATTAAACATTTTAATTCAGAAACTCTGAAAGGTGTATTCTTGTTTTTTAAAAAGACCGTTTAATGCAAGCGAGGCTGGGCCGGGGGCTGGGAAGAGAGGAAGGAGGATCAGGGAGAGGGAGGGAGGAAGTGTAGAAAGACATTTAAAACTGTGAGAAAACACTCTCTTTTATGGAGAAATTTTGATTTTGAAGTTTACTCTTCTATTAACATTTAAATTGAAAGGCGTTTCTTCCAAGCTCCACATAGGAAACGAGAAAATCTGCATTTAAATAGATACCATTTAAAAGTGGGGAAAAATATATATCAGCTTTGAATGCTTCTCCATTTGTCTGAAAAGAACTTCACTTATAGATGATTATTAATTTTTTTTCCTTTTTCTTTGTGTGTGCTAAAAAGAGAAATTGGAAGTACATTAAAATTCTGCTTGGCACGAGAAGGAGGCGGGGGATGGCTGCTTAATTGCCCAAAAACCCAGAGTTTGAGCTCAGATATTCTGCAGGAGAGCTTCTGGAGCCTGCAGGAGGCAGTCCAGGCTGCTGCCAGGGACAGAGCCAAGTGGGTCTGCTTCTGTTTGGTCCTGGTGCAACAGTACTTGTGACCAAGGGGCTGCACACCCCCACTGAAATGCCTACCTCACTGGAGATGTCACCAGAGTCCCCAGTCCCAGCTGGAGAATCAGACCTTCTGCAGTTTTGTTACGCACCTCTGTACTGTCATGGCACAATCTAGAATGCAGGGCCATGCACCTCCCCGAAAGCCACCTAGGCACAGCTGTTATGTGTGATGTTAACCAGGGTGTCACAGGAGGAGAGCTTACAGCCAAGGAGTCAGTGGTGTTGGAGGAGGCGGGGCTCAGAGGGTTTGGAGAGAAGTCTTGGGACAAGAAGAGATGTCCATATGTCCATATCTTGTGTGTTGGCACCTGGGGCTTTGCACAGCCCATCATAAACACAGAAACCTCGTATGAGATGTGGATCTGGTCTTTTGCACAGTGCTACCTCCTTTCCTGCAGCAAAAGCAGCAAGAACAAGAAAGAGCAAGAGCAGGCTCCTGAGCAGCAGAAAGCTGAAATCCTCAGTGCGCCCAAAGCAGGTGGAAAGCTGGACATGAATAAAGCAATATCCCCACATTGCATGCAAGTTCTCCCTACCTACTTCCCTCACCTGCTACTCCCTGCCTCTTCTCTGCTTGAAGTGACCACTCTGAGGCTCAGCCTTTCCATGTGCCAGTGCCTTGCATCCCATACGCTGGCCATCAGCTTGCATACAGAGGGACAGGCAGCAGAGTGAGGCAGAAGCAGGGTAGGTCCTGCCTTGTGAGAGAGGGGCTGTATCAGCTGCAGAATCCCTATTTCTTGGGTTTTTTTGTCGCGAGTGGTGAAATTTAATTTCGCTACCAGCAGCATTCAGGGAGCAACAAAGAGCCACCTGTGCATGGTGCTCACTCTAATTCCAGGGCACAATAGGCTTCATTGCCAGTGAAGAATCCCCGGGACAATCCAATTATTAATATTCATTCCTTTTCTTTCTGCCTCATTTTCAAGCTCATTTCTACAGAAAAGGTCAGACACTTACTACCCCAGCAGTACGTTATCGGCCACCTCAAGGGCCTTTTCTGCCATGTCAGAAAGGGAATAATCAGGAGTGAAGGAGCTTTGGTGCCTGAGAGTTTCAGCTACTGACTCTGGTAGGTTCTACCTTCCAGTCACTGGTCTGAATCCAGGTCAGGGTGATGCTGGCTGTGATTTGCTGTCCAAAAGCTGAGCAGTGGTTCCCATGAAGTAGCAGCTCCATACAAACCCAAAGGACAAATGCCTACATAATGCTTTGGTTCTGTTTCAGAGAGTGACAATGCAACACAGATTTAACTTTTTGGTAGGGTCTGGGCACTTCTCCTCCTCCTCCTTCTTCTCCTCCTCCTCCTTCATCTTCTCTAATGGTTGGTTCTACTGCTTCCAGGTTAACATTAGGTTGACTTTAAAAAACCTAGGTGGAAATACCAAAGGAAAAATTGAGGCAAGAGAAGGATGTTTCAGTGATCCAGGTACTAGCAGAAAGTCTATAAAAATGCAGATATTACTCTCTGCTGTCTCACAATCTCACATGGCAAAACAGTCAGGCTTTCTGTGCCTCAGTTCTCATAAACTGGGATAATCTCATCTCACTGGGTAGTCTTGAGGATTAATACATTAAAGGTTGTGAGCTAGGTTCCCTGCAATGATGGTACAAGAAGCCCTAAAAATGCCTTGAACAGATAAAACTTTGCAGTAGGATATGGGATTTTTTTTCAGTGATAACCTTGAATACAACCTGAATAAAAGCACAGAGATGAAAATAAGCAAAACAGTAGCTCTCATCTATGTACAGGCACCTGTAAACTTAGGAAGAGCAACTGAACACCATGACTATTTCTTAAGCCAACCTGAAGTCATGAAACCAAGACCTACAGTTTCACAGTTTCACACTGGGTCCCCATCAGACCCAATTTTTGCTGCATGATCCTGTCTCTAGTCACTGGGTCAGTGAAGATGAACATCTCTTGCTGCTCAAGACCCAAATTAATTTGGCCAACTTGCTCTCATTGCCTCTCAGCTTGCAATGGAGGAACAGGGAACAGCCTTGTTCTTCCTGGGGTCTCTAGCTAATTTTATTTTTCCTATGTAGATGGCAACCACCTTCTGAAAATATATACATGACAAGAAGAAATGTTTACTAGAAGAAGCAGGTGCCTGGAAAATGGATTCCCATTTGTCCTTCCCTCCCCCTCTGCTGAACCCAATCATTTCCCTGTTAATAAGCTCGCTGACTATAATGTGGCACTAACCTTTCACAATTGATGCCAGTGACATTTTGACAGTTCCACATATGGGCCTGCCGAAAGCAGAAGGAATATAAATTTGCAATTTGGTAAAAAAGCTGGGTGAGCAGCCAAAGCAGCTTGGGGGAAGGAGGAGGAAAATCCGCCAACCAGCCAAACAAAAGCCCACTGCACAGATGTTACACGCCACAAAAAAGAAAAGCACATCCACAGCTGGATGTACCCCAGCAAATATATGCTCAGAAAAAAAGCCTTAGGCACCCATTAAGCCTGAGATTCGGCCCTCCCCCCAGATGCTCCTCACACGGCAAATTTAGGGAAAGATTTTTCTAGCAGAAAGGAAATGGGACATTCAATGTGTGCAAACTATCCAGTTAACATCAGATGTCACAGGACTCTGCTGTTGCTCTAACAAGGAATCTTCAATATTTCCACCCATGTGATCAGCCGTAGGGAAACAACTATTTTCTAACGCTGTTTTGTTGGAGCGTCTTTGAATTCACTTTTCAAGGTATCTCTGCACAAAACATCACTGACAGTTCCCAGATTGGCTCAGCTACTCAGCGTGCGTGTCACACATCATACATCTTCCCCAAATTACATCTATATTGAATCCCATAATATTTATCTGAAAACTACCTTCCAGAAAGGACTCCGATCATCATGTGACAAGATGAAGGTAAGAAAAATGCTGCACTTAGTGGCTTGTTCAGGTGATTAATTAATGCCTACTGTTAGAAAAACAATTCTATTCTTTCCATTGCATATGTCTGATTTCTGCTTCCAGGCACAGTATTGCTACGAGGTACAATTGCTACAAGGATCATTCCCTTTCTTTCTTGGCCCCACTTCAGCAACACTGAAATAACTCTTTGCTGAAATCAGAGGACCGTGACTTTGACCATGGTTTACTGATGCCTCAGTGGAAAATGTGGAGGTGGAGTCACTGCATATGCGTATGAAAATAGTCATGTGTAGTAATGGCATAGCTTTTGTATATGGTTAACCAGAGATGCAAAGGTACTATTGAAATATAATGGATTATTAGAATTTTACTTGTGACAATGTGGGTGCTCTGGACAGACCAGGCAGGGAGGCAGAACAAGGGTTCAGATAAGCATACCCCAGCTTCCAACTGAGAGGCAATGGGGCATGCCCTTCCCATCTCCAGAAGCACAGAGCCAAATGTAGAGCCCAAAAGAGCTCTAATAAATGCCAAAACGCTCCCTGAGGAAGGGTAGGGGGAGCCACTGGTCAGCAGCTGCCAGTAGAGGTGTTGACACTGAAAGCACACAACCAGAGAAAGCTGGGTCTGTGCACTTGCTGGGAACAGTAAGCCTGATGAAAAAGTCAGATTTGCTATTTTGGAGTCATTTTCCCAGAAGTGTTTTTTGTGCTGAAGAAATAATAGTAGGGTAGCTGCTGGATCACTGTATTAACCACGCTTGTGGAGAGTGTGAAGCCCAAGACCTTTCTGAAGTAATGTCACTTGATAGGCAGGGGACTGCGGCCAAGGCTGGACCATGCGTGAGTGTTTCAGGCGATTGCAGGATACAGATGACTGCTACCAGCATGACTTTTTTACAGGGTTATGCTTGATGGGATTGGGAGGATGATGGGGGTCAGAAGTGCAGGGTGTCCAGCAGTCATGACAGAGAGCACGCTGGATTTCACCATGCCATGCTTCATCTGAAGTCTTTCACCTGTCAGACTTCAGGAAACAGCATGAAGTTGCTTCCAAAGCCAGTATACTGTGTTTAGCTCTGACCACTTCTGGCAATGCATTGCTTTATCTAAAATAACCAGTAGGATCCAACTTGGCACGTGCGACTACCTGGTCTCATCAGATAAAAAATCGCAGGACTTGGCTTCAACTCTGCAAGCAGGTAGGGTTTCCACACATGACAAAAGACAGAGCAAGCAATTGCCTTGCTCTAGCAATGCTGGTGACATAGAATAGCCCACCATCTGAAGCTTTCTCCTCAAGTCAGCTCATTCCCAGCTTTTGTTCCTAGCCCAGCACTCCATTCCTATCCCCCAGGAAGGCCTCATTTGCTCCTCTGGCTTCCTGAGCCATTAATGAGCTGTGCTGCTATTCACACTTTTTCAGGAAAGACCTATCTTTACACAGGCTCCCCTGACAGCAGCGGCAGTGGAAGCACCAGTTAGTGGCAGATTTTTCTATGACAGCATTAGCACTCCTGCTGCTGATATCATTAGAAAAGCCTACGCCAAACCAGTGCAACTGTGGGAGATTTTCTGAGAAAGGACCGCACATTAGTGGAAGTTGGCCAGTTTAAGCAGCCTCCGTGCACTGACTTGGCAGGGTAGGAGGATGAAAAATCTTGCAGCTCTATGTGGTCTCATAGGACCTGTTACCTTTTCACGAAGAGCGCCCCTTGCTCTTTGCTAAGGAAAACAGCAAGTGCTGCTAATGCAGCAGGGTCGTGCAAGTAATACTCTACTTACAGCTCCAGGGTGATGCAGAGTAGTGTGAGGACAGGAGATGTGGCATGAGGTCTCTGAAGGTCTCATGATGCTTGCATGGTAAATTACTTAAAGCCAACAAACAACTCCCCCAACACCACCAACATATCCTGGTGGCTTTATACCATGTGTTTTACAGCTGCCATTCTGAACCAGAAGATGGTGGCTGCCATATACCCACCAACCCCAAAACTGAAGTCACTGTGAACAGAACCTCTGAAGTCTGCAGGCTGAGCAGCAACAAGAGAACAAAGGGTGCTATCTGACTTTACCCTACCAACTATCCATCCATCAGACAGGAGCCGGGCTGGTTACAGTGTTCAGAGACATGCAAAAAGAGATGGGGAAAGAGCTGACAGTTATAAATGTTTTGCAACCTAAATGTGACATTAATATATGTATGTAGTGTGTTCACAACATTAGATATTTGTGCATAACCCTAATAAATACCATGTTCGACAGCAGTTTCAGAAAACCACTCAGCGATCTAGAAGAAATTGCCATGGAACAGACTCTCTAGTTTTACTGGGAAAAAAAGGAAACATCCCTGTACTTAGTCAGATCCTTTACTTAGTAGAAATCTAGAGCAACTCCAGTGAGCTCCATATAAAGTTTAATTACTCGTAAGCGCATTGAAATGACCAGATAGCCAAGTGATCAAAACCTGCTCCATAAAACACATACTTGATTCTGTGCCCCAGAGGAGAGTTTTAGGAAGCTTCCAAGTCTAGAAATACTGATATAGGATGCATGGCGTTGTAAGTTACACTGAAGGGACACTGGAAGGGGCTGCTATCCTGTTTCTCTCACTGTGTGAGTTGGTCCAGTAGCTGAACTCAGGAGTCACTCATTTTGCAATGCTCCATGGCTTCCATTATGTGTTCACTTTAAAGGCTGGGTCTGTGATACAGAGGTAGCTCAGAGATGTTTCTAATGCAAGTAGGAAACTGACTGCCTTGACATTTTCCTTACATTGCCCTGGTGTTGTGGTGCTGCATGTGGAGACACGAACACACATGTTGTGCTGCTGTAGGTGGTCCATTCCCACTTGCATGGTACCAGAGCAGCCTTGAGGTTGCTCCTGTTGATGAAGGTCTCAGCCCCAGCCCCAGGCTGGGAGCACTCAAGTCAGGGCCAGCTGAGGCCAAATTCTCTGTTTGACCAGATGTACCATCTCCTGCCCCTTACAGCAAAAACTTCTGTAAGAACTAAAGCAAGACAAGGTCCTACCTTAAATCTACATGTTCATCTCGGGAACAGTGCAGTTGTTGGCGGTAAGGAGCAGGGTCAACCCACTAGGCTGACCCCCAGCACTTGGGAGCTGCCAGGATGACAGTCCTTGTCCTGAGAGTGCTATGGCTTCGCCATGTCACAGCCAGGGTTGGGCTTGGCTAGAGACACCCTGTATCTCAAACAGGATTCTGCCCCCAGGCTGACTTCCCAGATGGCTGTCAGACCTGCCTGGCCACCGCAAGACTGCCTGGATGCTGTCCTCCCTGAGAGGCAGCTGCCCCCCACTGCTCCCTGCAACAAAGCACCCCAAAAGCAGTGAAACAAAATGTCTATGTGGTTGTCTGCTCAATTTTTGTTTTCTACTGTTTTTGAGATGTTAGAAGAAATGGAAATTTACGTATCTCTTTTAAAATGTTGATATGCTCCATATAAAAAATGTTTATATGCTTCGTGCAAAAATACCAAAATGCTGTATATGGGCATTTTCTTAGAATAAAACTTCCCACTTTTCGTTTCAAATGAACATTTTTTTTAAAAATTGCACTTACATTAAAAAGAGAAAGGCGCAAGGATTCAAAGGGTTAAATAAGACAATCAAAGCATCTCGATTCAGCCAAAATTCTCTTGGCTGCTCCAAAATAAATTGTTGTTCATTTTGCTGAAAAACTTCTAAAAGCCACCTGCAGCCCTTCCACCATGCTGTTTTATTCACTTTGCCTTACCAGCCAGAAAGCCCTTTATTTCAACAGCTCTGTCCATCAGTGCAGCACCTGAGCGGTGGCAGAGGACTAATAATATCACTGGCAAAAATGAGGAGGCTAAACTTGGAAGCCAAGGTTTGACAGGCGAGTAAAAAAGGAATTCATTCCCAAATATTTTGTTTCTGAGGTGACATATGGTTTCATTTTTTTGTGCCTACCCACGAGTGATTCAACTGATTTGGGATCTGAAAACCATGTAGCACATTTTCTCACTTTTAAGAAGCTTTTCAGTTTGCCTGTATTGGCTGGTTTGCTCACTTCCTAATGGGTCTCTCCAGATCTGATGCAGTGTTTGAAGCTGTGATGGGTACATATGCTAAGGAGGGGGAACAAACGGAGGGAAAAGCCCACTGTGCATTGCTAACAAGTCACACGTTTCTGAAAAGCTGTGGTTAGGAGATTCCTCAGTCAGTTAACCTCTTTGATCTCATCATGCAGTATGAAATATTGAAAGGTAACAAAAAGATTGCAGGCCAGTCTGCTCCATTTGTATATCAAAACACGTCTCAGTCTAGTGAAGAGCAGGTGACAGATACAGTAAATACTTTGTGATAGATGGAAAAAGCATCCTTTGACTGGGAAAACCAGTTTTCTTCCCGGTCATGTAGTGCTCATGTATGCCCAATAAGGAAAAAAAATCCAGAAACCTCGCACTGTATCAGGGAGTGATGCACACTGACGCCAGGATCCACTTCTGCTGCACTCTGCTAGGTTACAGGCATAGTTTATCTCTCTTTTTCCCTTAGTTACTAGCGATAGAGCAGAAGGCAGAAAGCTGTGCCTCAGACAATGATGATCTGCCCCGTGAAAGAGCCTATCCTGCCAAATGCTCAGTCACCAAAAGATGGGACACACTGCATCAGGGTCCAGGTTCCCATTCTCTTTTTCTTTAACTGAGATCTGTCCAGCCTAGAGAGCCAAGGTGCATGTCCAATGCATGCAAATATCTGTATTTTAAGAAAACATACCACCCTTCCCCTCACAGCTGCCAACCTGCCCCCTCCAGCCATCTCCCTGCCTTTCCTCCTATTTGTCTCTCTGTCCCCATCTCTGCTGCAAATCCCCTCCTTTTCTCCACCTGCTCTTCTCTGCCTCATCGTGCTCTGGTTTTCCATCATCTTTTGCTCCTCCTTTCTTAATGCACACCTCCCTTCCCTTTCTAAGTTTCCCCTATAATTTCTTCCCATCTCCTTTCTCTCTCTCTCTCTAGGCTGACGCATCTTAACACCCTCCCATTGACTTTTAAGACATCTGAAGAGCTGTAGTCAGGTATCAGATTCCTTATCAGGTCAAAAGAAAATATTAGGGAAGTCAGTGGCCAGATGCAATGATGATGGCTCAGTGTGGACAACAGTGACACCAGTCTTTATGGTCCCAGATGAGATTTAAATTGTTGGTAAAATGCAACACAACTGATTTTCCACTATCTCCCTTCGTGGTATCTCTCCAGAGATGTGGTAAGAGAGCTTGGGTGCCTTATCATTCCATTTCTTACCTTAATATAGTTGCTTTCTTTTATGCATGAACACAGCTATGAATATCCTGGATTTCTGCTTTTTGATATTGTCCTCTACTGGTTTTACCCATAAGTTACCGCTACCCTTAAGTGTAACACCACTCTAGAATGTTCTCTTAGAAATTTTCTTACTGTGCTTATTTTAATTCTTTTTTTCTCTTCCCTTTTTTTTTTTTTTTTTTTTTAAATTGCATGGAAAGAGATACATATAAAAGCCGAAGAGAATCCTACCTTCTCATATTTTTAACGGCTGGATGACGTGAAGCACCAGCCTTACATCACTCCTCCTAATTTAGCCGTTTTTAGGACATATTCGCTGTGTTGTTGTGGTGTTGCACACCCAAAGCACACTAGTGACTTTGGCTTTTCACCTTTGATCAACATTTTCATCTAGGAGCTCTATAAATGAAGCTACCGCTACAGAGAGGGGTGCCAAGGAGTCTTGGTGTCTCTGTGCTCCAGGCTCCATTCTCCCAGCAGTTGCGCCCCAGCCACGAGGGTGCCATCCCCCATCCATGGTGGGTTTCTGGGCTCTGGCATGCCTCTCCCAGCTAAGACATCTTCCTTCAGGGGAGGGACATCCCCAGTACCACCGAGTCTCTGCAGCCCACTATCCTGCTGTGTTCAATATGCCACGGAGGATATATGGTGACTGCTTGGGTTCCTTTGTCAGCATCTCCATGTGACCTGAGTCTGGCACAGACCCTGATAACCACAACAACTAGACACAGCAACCATTGACAACTTAGCTTAATTACATCCTAATTTCTTCACGTAGAGCCTACGAGCAAGATTTCAATTAACTGTAACTATATATAAGTTTGATGCATCTCTTTCATTCCATTAAGATGATTTGGGACAAGACAAAGATAAATATAGATGTTAGTGTCATATAAAGTATGAGATTTTTAATTAATTTTAACAAAAAAAATAATGATCAAGTTATTTATAAAGGTTCATAAAACTCATTTTCTAGTCAGAGAATGTACTTTCTGTACATTTTGGATGTTTGTTTTGTATCTCAAAAAAACAGAGATCCTGAACCCCTTTTGATCTAATTTGGTTTTACCATGGAGTCATAATCAGCAATTCTTATAGGAAAGAGCTTTGGAATCCTCAAATTAAAGACCCATCTAAGTGCAAAGTCCTATTAGACCTTTCAGGGTTTGAAGCTCTGCTGGCACAAAACAAAGTAGGCATTTTCAAGCAAAGATTTCTAGATGATAAATCTGAAGACGAATCTGTCTGTGGAACAGGATGTGTCCTGAGTCGAGACTTTGGATTCGCTTATTAAGTAGCCAGTTCAGCTTCAAAAAATGCCGGGTCAGGGTTTGCTGGCCATTAAAGCTGCCCTGTTTCCTGGCTATTTCTTCATTTTAAGCATGACTGCAGAAGCAGTCAACAACCTCCAATGTGCTATAGCGCTATCTGCCACTGTTCAGCCAACAGCCACGTTTCCCAGCTGCAGAGCTGTCACTTGGAGGAATGCTCAGAGCCTGGGGGTGGCATCCCATGAGCTCCACACAGGAACAGCCATTGCCCACATGCAGGGCAGCATCTGACTGCATCCGCCTGCAGCTGCACTTCTGGAGATGTCTTTCAGACCTCTGCCATCTCCCCACAGATGGTTTTGAAAACACCTAGAGAATTTGCTCCAGTGGGTGCCTCTAGACTTCTCTCTCTGGCTGATGGCAAACGCATCCATATGGCTGGGGTTGGGGTACCCTGAATCTCCTTCACTTCTCCCAGACAGGCTTCGTGATAGAGGGGGAGGACTTGGCTCTTGGGCCAGAGGCTGGGTGCTGCCTTGCAGCAGCCATGCTAGCTGCCATCCCTGTAATTAGCGCTCTTAGTGGGTTGCTATGGAAGTTTCCTCTCCCTGGAGAAGGTGTTGGGGCACTGCTCAGAGGAGACGAGGAAATTATGGAGGAGGAAGGGAAAATGCAAATGACTGAAGGAAAAACAACATTGCCTGTCGAAACTCCCCCCAGAGTGTTATCGCCTTGGCCAGAGCAGACCACACACTTTAAAGTCAGGACTCATTGACTGTGTATTTTGTCTCCAGAGAAATGTTCGCCTTGGCATGACTAATACAAGAAGCAAACCAGCACAGCAGAAATGTCACCAAAGTCCCTCCCACACAGGACCTGTGATTACCATAAGCGAGCACTCTTAACCTGCTTCACCTTTAATTGCTAGCTAAAGAAAGCTGGGAAGGAGGGGAAAAACTACACTGAATTTTTGCATCTTCTTGACTTTCAGTAAAAACATGGCTTCTGAAAAGAAAAAACAAAAAAACATCAGGCAAGTTCAATTCCCTTTGTACTACTGATTCGCAATTTCCAAGCGCTGGAGAGAAACAGAGCAAATCCCTTGCTTGACTGTACCTCCTGATTCGGAGGAGAGTGCAAACAAGACTGAGGGAGAGATTTAGTTCCCAGCCCACACCAACTGCTGCACCGGTGGGGAGAAGCAGCTGGGGGGAAAAACTGGGAAGGAAAGTCTTTAAATGGTTTTTGTTCCTCCAGAGTCACAGGGGGTGAGAATCCATAGTCTAGGTAAATCTGGATGTAAAACGAGCAGGGACCCAGCTGGAATCAGTTTAGTGATATAAAGACACATAGTCTTAATTAAGGGAATTGTGATTTGCCAATGAAATCCCAGCAGGGCGTCTGTCTGCCTGATCAAAGGCTCGACTTTCTGATGGAATCTTAAGTGCATGAGCCATGAAATTACTTTTTGAAAAGGGAACATGCGGCACAAAGAGGCAGAGCGAGAGGGGAGGAGGTGGTGGGGAGGAAAGACTGAAGGAGGGATGGAGAGTGGAGCTCCAAGTGATGCTACTGGGAGCCTTCATTCCCTCCCCCCAAAGCCAGAGCAGGGCAGGCTGAAGGAAAAAACGGTGCCAAACTGTCAGCAGAGTCAGCATCTAAAATCATTACCCAGCCTACTGAATAAAGACAAATTCCTAATCTGCTCTTCAGAATTATTTTAAAAGTACTTAGCAGAGTTTAGGGGAAAATGGTTACTTTCCTAAGTAAATCCTGCTTACCCACCCTCATGCCCTTCCTTATTTGCCACAGACTAGGCAAAGGCATCTACTATTTCTGCTCTGAACCTCATTTCTTGAATATCCAAAAAACAAAGTGACTTTCTCCAAACATTTCCTCTTTTTTTTTTTTTTTTTTTTTTTGCNGACAGCAACACAATGTATTTCCTGCCATTTTGTTGCTTCAGTAAGAAATCCCTCAAACTATCTGGTCTGAAAGATAGCAAGCTTTTCAGTGTACTTAGAGAAGAGTTTTGGACTAAATCCCAAAGTAGGCAAATTCTGCATGATGTGGAATTATAATGCTGTGGGTCCTAAAACACTGAAGGCTCTGTAAATCAAGACACAAAGTTGACAAAAGACACAATCTACCACCTTCATTTATCATGTCTGTGCCACATGAGGATTTCCACAGCACTCAATAAACTTCCCAAATCCCATCTCCTCACGTAGCAGACTCGGCACAAAGCTGCACAGGATTAACCCAGGACAGCCTCAGCTTTGTTTCTGAAGGTCTGGTGAGCCATCCAGAGGACATTTCAATTCCAAATATCTTACATGGATCTTCTCTTTTCTAGCATTTAAACGCATATTTTTCTGAAAAACCTCATAGCCAGCCTAAAACCCAAGGTAATGATTATGGA
The DNA here is from genome assembly GCA_013398155.1 of Pedionomus torquatus. Taxonomy (NCBI): domain Eukaryota; kingdom Metazoa; phylum Chordata; class Aves; order Charadriiformes; family Pedionomidae; genus Pedionomus; species Pedionomus torquatus. Next base: position 148,889 of record VZRU01010653.1, read on the forward strand.
AACTATTATATCAGAAAAAAAGACAACTGTCACCTTGCCATGCCGTCTTCCTCAAAAATGTCTAAAGCAAGTGCTTCAAGGGAAGAAATAAAACACCCACGTGCACCTGCTGTGTAGGGCAGGACACCATTTAATGGAGGAATAGCCTCAAGCAAATACACTGGGCTGTTTCACTGGTCAGTCAACAGCATGGACCTAATAAATCACGATTGGAGTATTGGTGCCATGCCAAGATCTAAAGTAAAAGAGAAAATAAGCAATCAAACCCTATGAATTTCAAGCTGTGTTCAAAACATCTGGAAGAAAGCAAGGGATGTGGTAAAATAAAAATAATAAAATAAGAAGAAAGATGAAGGCAGTATGGGAAAACACTCCCTTCTCCAGCACCTCCAACAGTTTGTGTAACAAAAAGCCCAGGGGTTTCTGACAAGTGGCTGCACAGCACAGACTGCAGCTCTGATCCCAGCCAGGGGGGTAAGCAAAACGGTGCCTCCACCACTCCTCAGTTTGCTTGGTTCTTCCTAATGATGCTAGATGTAAAAGGAAAACAAAGCTCAGTACCATTCACTGAGTCAGCTTTAAAGCTCTGCTTTGGAACTGTGTAGCTCTTGAGAAAAGCTGCAAGTTGAACAAATAAATAGGTGGGTCACAGAACTCAAACCTTTACCTTAATTACACTGTTTCAACATGCGTGTGCCTCCCTTCATGCCCCATTCCGTAAGTCTCAGTCACCCATTTTATTCAGTAAGATACGGTCAGCAATGCAGCGGCTGCTTATTTCACAGTTCTTGAGCCTAGTGAAGGCTTCCCCAAATCAGAAGTGGGCCTCCTGGGCACAGGTGCTTTGCTTGCACTGATGGAAGAACTTGTGAAGCTTGCATGGGTGAAAGAAATATTTTCCTCACTGCTTTTTCTACCACACCATCAGCTATCACCCAGCCCCTCTCTGCACAGCTTCATTGCCATGGTATGAAAGAGCATCCTTCACTATAGCTGGTGGCCACCAGCTCCCATACACTCAACCTTCTCACTTCTCAATTTTTTCACATCTCAGGGAAATGTTTTTTCTCTCTTGCCCCTTTTTCTTTCTTCCCTTCCACTGCTACTGCTTATAGGCTGTTCCTGTACTCTGAAATTTGCTCTAAAGAGCAAGTTTATATAAAAAATACAGCTCAAAGTACAAAGAAAGGTGTTTTCCAGGAGACTATAAGAAAAAATGTGAGGATTTTAAGGAGGATTAACATCTGTTTCACATACACAACTTCTTCAGAGCACTTTCCTTCTCACAATCAGAACAGGCTTCAGAGCTAAGCAGCGATTCTCAGGCTCAAGTTTTCCAAGCAGATTCTGTACTATGCTTGAGGGGCTAATTAGAAACACCACAATACACTATTAATTTGTGTATCTTCAGACATAAACTGCTGGCTCTGCTGCTCACCCTCAAGCGCGCTTGAGATCTAGAGGAAAGTATCCCAATGTAACAACTCCACCAAGTTCTCATCAGAGTTGCCCACAAATTACTTTCCAATCCAAACAGCAGTGAGTGGCCACTCAGTGTCAGGAGGAAATCTGAATTTCAGGCCGCCTTGACAGATAGAATTCCCTGTGCCCAGGACTTCGTGTTGTCACAAGGCTTCTGACTCAAGAGCACCCAACACCAGCTGCTGAGCCATCACACAACCAAGGATGCTGCATGTGGCCCATTACTAACACCACGTATGGTTAGACCTGGAGTAAGATCAGCATGGCTCCACTGCCTCAGAAGAGCTGGAGTGCTTTACAGCAGTTGAGCATCAGATTCGAGATCCAAAGATAGATCTGTGTGAGTGTGCATCTCTTTGTGGCAACTGTGCACATATTGGTATTAATGCTTAAGTATGAGACTGCAGACTACACAGTCCTTCCAAAGCTTCTTAAAAAGGTTTCCTTTGGGATACTCTTCTGTGCTTCCCTGAAAAACCTAAATGACCAGAGTCTTGTAATGCAATGTCAAATGCCTTGTTATTATAGGACCAGATTAGCAGGAGGCATATTTTCTAATAAAGGCAAGGAATGAATACTTGCAAGTGGTGAGGCCTATTCCTGCACTTTAGCCCTCCACTCAAGAACCTGCAATTTGCTCCTTCTCCCATCCATACCTCCTTCTCTCTTTCTCTCCGTCCCATATATAAAGCTTGTCTCCTTTTCAGATGCTAGAGTTACGCCAGACCAAAAAGAAGAAAAAAAAAAAGACCACAACCCAAACCAACAGAAGTTAGGTGCTCCTGCCCTTCACAGATCATGTGGGTTTTTTTCCCACTCTTCTGGATGTGTATTTCTGAGTGCTTCTGCTTTCTCAGAAGAACTCTATCAGTTCAGACAGCAATTTATCCTGTAAAGAAAAGGGGCTGTTTGTAGAGATGTGATCAGCAGTCATGCCTCACTTGCAGCTTCTAGCTCTGCTGGAGTTCATACCCGTTTTGCTCATCCACAGGGATCTCCTTTACAGTAGATTCCCCCTCCTCTTTCTTATATAATGAAAAAGTCCTAATCCATCCCTCCCCACAAACACTCTACTTAAAATCAGTGCTCATTGTAGTTAGTCCCCAGTTCTCAAAGGGCATTAATTGCTTTGGGCTTCACCTCAGAGCTGTTGAATACTGATAATAACTGGTTTGCCTGGGCTTACTGCCTAAATGGCTGATAATTACAGCCCAAGAACAGCAAGGAGCATGCTGTCTTTCTGTCACAGCCGTCTGTCCATCCAGTTTGCTAGGCATCTTTCCACCTGTCTCTAGGCAATCATTCCTATATCTACTTGACTTTCTCCCCCTTGTCCATGTCTCTGTTTTTTGTTTTGTTTTTTTTTTTTTTTATTATTATTTTGCTTTTCAATCTCTTTTTTTTTTTTTCTTTTTCAGAGCCCTGACATCTTTGATCTCTTGTCAACAGGGAACACAGCGTACTGGCCACACACTCAGAAATCCAAACATTTTATCACCCCCCAGAAGCAGTTCAGGATGTGACAGGTGAAACGTCAGAAACAATTATAGAGAGAGAGACTCTTCCAGCCCCACGGGGGAACCATCCGGTCTGCATTCTGCGCTTCACCTCACAACTCTGTGGGAGTTGCCCCAGCACCCACCCACAGAAGCAAGTGGAAAAAGATACAGATACACAGGCAAGATGTGAAAGGTTTAGGGGGGGCTGAAGGGAGAGACTCCTGCAAGGGAAATCAGTTGGATCATCAGCCAGATTCCTCTTTAGCTGTTGCAAGACGCAGTCATTTATGCATCCAAGACAAACATGCCTTCATCAGAGGCAGTTTCCATATAACCTCATTGTGCTATTGTGACCATCTGCTCCCCATCCCTGCCAAGCTCCCATGGACCATAAGGATCACCATACACTGACCGGGAGCCAGACACTTGAAATAGAAGCACAATGTTACAAGCCAGAAGGGCGATGTGGGAATTTGGTCTCTGCTGTAGCCCACTGCACTGGAAACCCAGAAGGATAAAAAGAGCACAGAAGCCTATTAGGAAAGTGGGCCAAAAACCAGGGTTGCCATATTGGTTTGCAGATAATGGTAGGAGGCCCACAGAAGAGCAGAGGTGGGTGTAGTGGCACGTATCAACAGTGCCTGAGGTCCTTATAGTTCATAAGAACACATGTTATGAAAACCATGAGATAAACACACACAAAGGGATTAGTGGAATCTCTGATGTCTCCCAGACCCTGCCCTGCTGGATGCAGCTGAGAGAAGTGCACCTTTAAACAATTCTGTCAAAGTGTCTGAAGAGTCATGGGCCATCTGCACAGTCCAGAGCTACCCTACTAGGACTGCTGAGAGGTTTTCTAGCAAAGGAGCTTCTGGATCATTCCATCCCCTCCTGGTTGCTCAAAAAGTGCAGATAAGGAACAGGAGTTCTGGACACTGTTGTTGCCTGAGAACTACAATGTGTTTATGTCCTGTGACACACTTAGGTATTTTGGATGAGGAGCTGGATGGATTTTGAGGAGCTCTGGGTGAAGAGCTCGCTCGCTTTCATTATTAAGTCCCTCTTTGCAAGTGAAGAGGCCAGAGCCTGTCCCTGGAAGGCCTTGTTGTCTTGCACTTCCTCCTCCCCTGCAAAAACATTCCTGCCCCCTCCACTGCCCTCCTGGATGCAGAGACATCGGGCACAAGGCACTACTGCTTTTTGCTGAGGGAACAGAAGGAAGACACACCACCGGCCCATCCTAATGGCTGCTGCTGAGCAGTTGCCTCAGCTCTGGGAGGATGGGCAGGGACCTGTCCAGGTCACTCTGCACCAAGTGGGACTGAGCTATGCCCTAAGGGATGTCACAGAGCAGGGTACAAGTTTAGTACTGACCATCCAGCAGAGATGTAGTTGTACTGGTATTTCCTAATGGGTACTGTGGGACACCATGCACCTCTGGAAGCACGATGCTGCTGTGATGTCTCCCTGTCAGTCTTCCCTAGTGTAAACACAAAGACTCCAGGCTGAGAACTCTCAGGTAGACCAGGAAAAGTGATACGCCCACAGGGAATCAGCCACCCACCCACATGGCACATATGTATTAGCCACCAAAGACTAGGAAAACAAAGACCATGAACTGGGCAAATAATAAAAGGAAAAACTAGCCTAAATCTTCCCAAAACTCTCAAAAAGTTGTCATTAAAATTCTCTGTGGAGGTTCAGCTCCTAACTCCCCTCCTGCCTTCATCTCTCCCTTTCACACAGCTTATAAGTAGGCAGCCACTGGGTGCTGGAAGGAGCAGCTCACCTCTGCAGTTAAGAAATTATCTCACCCAGCTCTTCTCCCTGCCAATTGTACAGAATGGCTTTCCTGTACCCTCTTCTTCCTGCTCTTTTTCTCCATGAAACTGATCGGGGAAATAATCGTTTTACTTCCTGACATAGCACCATTTGCCTCCCGTGTGCATGCACTGCCAGGTGACGGTGAACCACTATCTGCCCGAGGAAGCATTCTGGCTCTCGATGCACGGGAAACAAGCCAAAGAAAAAGGCAGAACACTTTCAGATGATGTGCCTCCTGACACAAACTGATGAAAATCCAGGAGACTGGTAGTTCAGCCTCTTTGCCCTTGTCCATCATTTAATTTTTTCCTGTGCTTTGATCTGTGGGAGTAGAGGACTGTCAATCAATAGAGGCTGGAGGAGAAGGAAATGTAAAGGTCCAGGCTCTTTTGGATGCTGAACTAATGCTACAGCTTTATGTCTTTGCTGCTGTTTTCCAGTCCACAACTGTTTAAAAAAAAAGAATGGGGGAAAAGAGAGCCCCCTTCCCACTCCAGACTGACAGGCATTCTCCATAAGTCATGCCTCAACATCCAGAGGAGGGATGGAGGATGAGTTTGCCTCAATGCTTGTCGCAATGTCACAGACAGTAATTCCCTGATCTCTAATATCAGTTAGGGATCAGATGTTAAATCACATTCTTGTCACAACACTGCGATCTTTTGCTATAGCTGACTCTGATGGCTTTGGTTTTGTCTTCTTCGTCTTCTGGTGAAAACAGCCTCAGCAAAGCCCGTCTCCTCATCCAATCTGACCTTAAAGAATTCAGTCCAGATTCAGACCTGGATCCACAGCTTGTGGCAACAGTGATTTAAGCTGATGCTTCTCAGTGTGTATACAGCAGCACCAGCAGCAGTGTGGCCTAAGGGTACACGTCTCAATAATACCCTCCAGTGTCCTGATGTAACCAGCTCCCAGTCAGCCTGCAGAAAATATTCCATATTTGAGACTCACCTTTAAAAATAAAGTTCTGGGCTGCGTGTTTGTTCAGATATGACTTTTTCCTCTTGTTACTCAAAGAAATTCAGCTTGAAAGTCTCATTCAGATCACACTGTACCTGGGAGAGCAAACATAGCTTGCTTGGGCAATGTAGATCTCTGTATTCCTAGACTGTCTGGAGAAGAAAACAGCCTGGCAGCTTAAAATTTTGAATGATTGAACCTTTAACAGCAGTGAATGCAAAACAAAACGAGCCTGACGCCATTTTCTCCAGTGATGTGCCATGGGTTATTAGGAAAGGGTTATAAGCTGCTTTCCAGTGAACTTGTTCTCGGAGAGATAAGCTGGCTAGTGGGAAATCAATCACTATGAATTCTGATAGCAGTGCCTGCTGAAGTAATTACTTCAAACATCAATAATTCTGCTCACCTGCCTGTGCAGTTTTCAGTCATGCTGAAGGTTAGATTAAAGCCATGGAGCTCTTGGGGACTTCTGTTTTGTTTTTGTTTTCCTATCTTTTTTCATCTACTTCCTTAAATATATTTTCTCAAACACTGATGTAATTGAAATGTCATGTTGCCCGCTCCTCTTTTTCTCTGTCTTCTCACCCGAGTCATCAACATGAGTTTGCTCATATCAGTGAAATTGTCTCTGCAATTCCTTGCATGCAGGAGCTGCTGCTGATCCTTCCTGTCAGACTTACCAAGCGTTGAATGCTCACGTTGCATCTCTCCTTGGCTGTTTATGCCTGTATTTAAGTTAGTGTGTGTCTAGAGAGAAGGTCAAAACAACTCCCATGCCAAATGCTGTTAACTGAAGACCCTCACAGTGGCCTCTGTATGCTGTGATTTTAGGTTCCCACGCATATGGGTTCAGGTTTTGCCACAGCACACAGACTGGGTGCACAGATAATTCATAACTTAAAGTACATGTTACAAAAATTTTAAGGGGATACAACATCACCTAAAATGTCCCTGACTCAAAATTACCCTTGAGAGCTAAAAGAATGGTTAGTACAACATGTGTGTACATGCTTGTATGTTCAGCAGATGGTAAATTAAAGAGGGTATTACTCCACAGAGAGGCCAAATATTTCATCCAGTTACTAAACATCAAGATAAAATTATAACAATATCCAAAACGTGCATCATTTTCGGTTTAAATATAATGTATGATCTGACTTTTGGACTACTGTGCTTCACAGACTGCGACCTCCTCCATTCGCCACGTCTCCTAAGCTCCTGGATATTTCCTGCTGCCTTATGCTAAATATCCTCCAGGTCTCCCACTGCTGCCCCTTTTATACCCAAATTTCATGCAGCCTCAGTAGTTCTGCTCTCTCTGCTGGAGCAGCAACATATTTATTACTATATTATTATTGTATTTCAGCTCCCAGCTATAGTAAATTCCATCCTGCTGTAACCCCTACCTCCATCTACCATTAGACTGCCTAGGATTCCCACAGACTTGGCAAATTTGATAGATTTGTTTATCAGCTCATCAGAACTGAAGCATGCGTGGACTTACTGGCTGACTGCAACTGAGAGCTGGCAGAGCCAGGGGGTACTTTTCTCACTTTCCTTATCTTTCTCCATCCTGTGTGGGGAGCAAGCAACAGCAATATTCCAGATTACTTATTTGCACATAGGCTTCATTCCCATAAACAGCCCACTCCTCTCAAATTAAACATTTTAAAAATTCCTTTTAATGTCAACTACACTGAGCTGTGAAGCCTAGCTTATATTGATGTCCTTTGTTTATAACACTGATTGATTGAACACACATCATGGCTTTCAGCAGAGAAAGCCCTTTGCAGACCCCATTTCAGATCCAAAAAGTGTCCTGCTGACAATTGCCCACATAAATCCAAGCAAGGAAAGAATGAAGACTAAAAGGAAGTGCTTTTCTGTCTGAATGACAATTCAGACTCCCGGCAAAGAATGACATCCATCACTCTAGCACCACTTAGCCGATCGCTGCAGCCACAGTGGAAAGGGGAGGGAAGAGAAGAGTGCTCGACACCATGGATAATCAGAACTCTTTCACTTGGGCTCCTTACTCTGAAGGCAGCCACATGTGAAAATAAAAACTGCGCCTTTAGCTAAATTCTGCTCCCATTCTCTTAATACGGCTGTGCTGAAGTCAGGTAACTGAGAGCTGAATTTGGTCCATATTGTCCATAATGACAAATCGATATTTGATGACCTCTTGGGAGAATGTCTATTCAGTTTATTAACAGCAAAGTGCTCTTGGTTGATCTGACAGTGTTTATCTCATTGTTATCAAACCTCCTCTGAAATTAACTGTTAAGTGAAAGGAGGACATGTCTCCAAAGAGAAAATGAAGTGAAAAAGAGAGAGGCTTTTAGAGACTGAAGAGAAGGGGATTTCAACACTACCTTGGCCAGTGAACAACAGGTCAGCAGAATGGTTTGCCACATTTTAAAACAGAGTTTGCACTGCTCCAAAATACATTTTGGAACCTCAATTTTTCTTTTCTGTCTTTGAAGTAGTAGGAACACTGCATGGCAAAAAGATCTGAGATCTGCTAAATTTGTTTAGTACTTTAAATCAGCATGTTTAGTAGGGATGTAGAAAAAGGAGTGGAGAGGGAAGAGATTAAGCCTCCAAATGATGCCATTTATTCAGTTTCATCAAGAGTGAAGAAGATTATAAAGACTTTCATCTGAACCTGGTGAAGATACGTGAATGAGCACAGACAAGAAATGAAACTCGGTGCTGACAAATACGAGGTACCTGAAGGAATCATCTGAACTCATTGCCCACATTACTGGCTTCTAAATTATCTATGAACTCCATGGGCAGTTCGGTGTGCAGCAAAGGCAATCTTCAGGATGAATTAAATATCAATATGTATGAAGAAAAGAACAAAGAACCCTTGAAATATTATAATTTCATTATAGTAATCGATGACAACCACGCACAGGAAAGAATCTTGGGGGGAAAAAAAATAAATAAATTGAAGGGTATGGCCGAAAGAAAATAGCTGGGAGGGTCAGTTTCAGAAAGAACAATTGTTCTTTCTTTGTTATTGTTGTTTGATTGTTTGTTTGTTTGTTACCAAAAGATTGGAAACATTGAGGGGGAAAAAACAGGTTTTAAAGACTGAGTTTATGTTCATAAGAACAAACTCTATCCTGGAAGAGAGGATGCCATGAAAACAAGAAAGGGTGAAGATAAGTTATATTAGGAGATGATATTTCTCTCTCTTCTTCCTATGAGAAAAACATAAATTTATCACTGTGTTGAAAAATGACAGTTGCCTGGAAACCCACTATAATGACCAGATTACGTTCAATACAGGCAACAAAAGGTCAGCACCTGCTAGTAATTCTTAGGTATACATGCCCACACACATACAAAGTACAAAAATACCTACAAAGACGCTTAAGGCTTCAAGAGAAGGTATTTGAAAAAGATCTGAGTGAAACTGATAGGGACTGAAAATTAGACAGCTAACATGACTGCAAAGTGGAAGCACTTTATAAAGAAGAGTTAATTAACTAGTCAAAATGCTAGTCTCACAGTCAAGAAAGCTTACAAACTGGGATAGGAAAACAATGCTTGGTTTGATGGCAAATAAAGCAGTAATTTGAAATAAAAGCAACATATGGCAGAATGTAAGGCAGCAGTTACAGGTAGCAGTCAACATAAATGAAAGTTATGGGGCGTAAATAACTGATAAGGGAAACTGAAGACATTAGGGGAAAATGCCTGTCTGACAGAGTTAAGAGTGACAAAAGGTAGGTGTCTGGAGATACTCTGGGAGCAAAAGAAATCTGAAGGAAAGTGTGGTATTAGTTAAAAGTGGTAAAATCGTTAATGCCAAGGTAGCAAAATGTCTTATAACCATTACTGTAGCTATTTAATATACCTGTCCTGAGTTGGCAACAATTAATTCCATTAGTAAATGATTAATACATCAGGGAGCGGGGACAAGTTCTGCGGGCCAGACAGCCTATACCCACAATTCTTAAAAAGCTGGCTTACAGACATGCCTGGCCTCCTGTTGTGAATTTTTAATGCACTGCAGAATATCGAGGAACTCGATATGACCGGGAGACTCCTAATGTTGAATCAATAGACAAAAAGGGCAGGGGAGGAAGGAAGCGTTCTCAGCCTGACAATACTCCCAGGACAGATTACAGAAATGCTGAATCAGTATTAAGGAATTAACAGATATCAATAAAATTCATGCTGGGCAACATAGGATTACGGGGACAAAGTCTTTTTAAAGCAGAATGCTTTCATACTGCAATTAAATTACAAACGCGTTTGACAAAGGCTAATGAACATCTACAAAAATTTTGGCTCCTGTAGAGCGTGTGACGTATTACATTGAGATTTAAATTGCATTATACATTAACAACAAAGTACCTATTCAATGGATTGACGACTGTCTGAGGAATCTTGAAAGGAACAATGAACAGGGAATCATCATTCAGTAGGAGGATTTGGTGTAGGTTCTGCATAGATCGTGAGTAAACAGAACATGATTTTACATCTCATCACTGATGTGGAAATAAATGTGAAATACTGGAGGTGAAGTTTGCAGAGACTGGTAGAGGAGCGGACATACAAAATGGATCATAGAAAGTGGATCGCTTCTAAATTACACCTGTTCAAACTGAATATACTGTAATTTAGCCAAATGTAGAGTAATATAACAATGACCACGTCTACAAAGCAAGAGACTGCAACCAGGAAAGCAGGGACCTTGAAGAAGATTAAGACTTACTGTGAATAAGCACAACTATGGAAAAATGGGTGAGTGGAAGGCTGGAAAGTGAAGCAAGACATCCTCAAACTAGAAACGAGGCACAAATTATACTGCAACTGTTTAACTACTGGAACAAATTACCAAGAGAAGCACTAATTTCTCCATCACTCATATCAAGAGTTGATGCCTTTCTGGAAGATATGCTTTCACCAAACACCAATTATAAGCCTCCACACAAATGGAAGTCAATGATATGAAATGGCCTGTGCTCCACAGGCAGCCTTTGGCATGCATGCTAAAAGGATGTCTTATTTGCAGTACAGAGAAGAGTTATCTCTGTGCTGTCAGGCATGAGGGCAAAGAAGAGGGCAGTATGAAGAGGTGCGGGCAAGAGGGAAGAGTGGGACTTCAATGAGTGTCTGAAGCTGGCATGGTTCATCCTGACAATTCCCACTGTCCTACCCTATCCTGCTGGGACATGCACCTGGTGTTGCGCTCATCAGCATGGGGCAGCCGGGTTTCAGGAGTCCTATCTCTCCATGTTAGTGCTGAAGTAAACCAACCCATTCCCATGCCAAGTCACAGGCAGTTTCTGGGCATGAAAGGTGTATTGTGAGAAGGCACTGGAGAAATTTAACCATGGCTTTCAGCCTGAATCCTCGTGTTAAAGCAGGCAGCTCATCAGCTACAGTAACAACAGCATCCAGGACAGATTAATTAGCTCTAGTTTGGAATAATTTTTACACATACATAAAATTATTATTATATATCTGTGTGTACATACAAATAATTATACATATATCTATAAATGTGTGACCCTGGCAACAGGCAACATCAAAGCAAGAACCTCTGATAGCTGGACAATGTAACAAGTCCAGGAAAAGAGCACAAATGGGTAAGCAAGTGTGAGAAAAGAAAAAAAATGCAAGTAAGGGAGAAAGGGAGATGGTGGTTATGTGCAGAGAGCCTGTCGAAAGGCAGGAAGGATATGTAAAGGGGAGGGGTTTGGAAATGGGCTTTTGACTGTAGCAGAACATGGGGAAACAGAGGCAAAAAGGAAGTAGAGAAGGAGCTGAACATAAAGAAATGCCTGGCAAGCCAGAGAAGTAAAACAAACACCAGAAGGGAATTCGTTGATGAAAAGACAGAAAGGTAAGAGGACATATTTCCCTCCATGTTCACTGGCACAACTTCTGTATTACGTCTCGTATCTTTTATTCTCTCTCTTACACCTCCTGCTATTCTTACCAGTCCCTTAGAGACGTTTCTCTTTAGAAGCGTTAATCTGCACAGATTCCCTCACTGTGCCCCTGCCTCCCCGCTTCACTCCCACCCCTGCACACAGCCACAATAAGAGGAAAGACCTCTCCCCTCTACCTCTCCCCAGCGTGAGCTTTTGTCAGCTTACAAATCGCTGCCAGGTACACAGCACAAAGGCAGAACAATTTACCTTCAAAGAGAAAGCCTCATTCTGACAAACCCCAAGTTTGTTTCCACCACAAGATGTCCCCAAGGGGATGGAATTTAGCAAATCATACGCAGTGTAATATTAATTTCTGTGCATTATTTCAAGTTGACATGCTGTCTGTTAGATGACTGTTTTTCCCTAACAGGACTATTCCACTGGGAAGAAAATTAACTCTTAATAAGCGTTTCTCCTGTACTCTGCCGGGTTCCCATTTTGTCTCTTCTCCAGTTTCCCTTATATAGTCTCTCCATCTGCCATCCTCTTCCTCAATCTCTGTATCCCACTTCCATCTTTATTATTCTTGCCTTCATTCTTTTTTTTCTCCATCCTGCTTCTTTCACTCTTTTTTCCTATTCTATACTTTCCTTCTTTTACTTTTTCTTTATTCTATTTTGCCACTTTTGCCTGCTGCCTCTTCTGTCCAACTCAATCCATTCCCCACAACCTGCACCCAGAGAAGTGCATGAGAGTAACATTCAAGGTATTTTTGCATTCACCAAGCCATAAGGTGATCAGCCAGCCTGCTTAGAAACCCACTCTACAGAGCCTCCAGTATTGCATGTTATTCCACAGGCCAGTAATTTCAGCTCCCACAGCTCCCAGAGGGAACCAGTAACCCCTGGCACTGGGTGTTCAACATCTTTGGGGACCCAATGCAAGACTGGGGCTACACAGCACTCCGGGCTTTGAAATGGATTTGCAGAGAAGAGTTTTGGCAGGATTCATTGCCCTTAACTTCAGGTGACATTAGGGTAGGTTTGTCTAACCCTGCTGTATGTTTGTGCATAGTCAATAAGAACAGGAGGGGACACTTCCAAACCATGAATTATTCCATAAAAAGTAAGGCAATAAATAGCTAAATAAATTCCACAATAAATAAACCTACTCAGATGGGGTTGCTGTCAAGATAGCCTCAAAACCAGCTTAAAATAATAGCCTAACTTTCCAATAGTAAGAGCTAGGTAACACAGAATACCTAAAATAGGGAGAAAATAGCAGGGGAAGTCTGCATGAGGGCAGAAAAATGGCAGAAACTTGAGGAGAAGCAAGAAAGATGAGGAAGCTACCTTGTTTACTAGTGTACAGACACAAAAAAAAATCTTTGCTAAATCAGCAGTACATCAAGGGCCAGAGCTTCAGACAAGCTGAAGCCCCACTGCTCCCATTGATTTCTCCTGCATTTCAGACTGCTCAGCATTTCTAGAAGCCAGAACCCTAACACCTCTCCTGAGCTGGGAACTAATCTAAGAGACTTGCCTTTCACGGCTAATGCTCTGGACATGTCACCCCCAAAATGCTGACTTCATTACATTTTGTACCTAACTGCTACCAAGGAAAACACTGGAGTGAAAGAACAGAGAATTAACACTAACGGGTCTCACAAAAAAACAGTCAATATCTGAGAAATCTGTCTCAGGCTATTTCCCTCACACCATTTTCCACTAGTATAATTTAATCTCCTGACAGCACGGACTGTCAAGTCTTAGAAGGGAGTGCATGTGCACACACACCACACCACCCCCATGCTCCTGCGTCTGGCTGCTGGAGCGTCAGCAATTTAGCCCTATAGAGATGTATGCAGCCAACTGCCTGTTGCCAAGACTGAGAAGCGCAGCGTCCTTTTCTGGTGGGGGGGATCAGTGCTGCCTTCTGCAGCTGGCAGGATTTGGCATCTCCATGTGTTTATCCACTGCGTATGAAGACACAGGATTTAAATCGTCAAACACAGAGCAAAGCTGAGTGCAGTGCTGTTTAGCCAGTGGTTCAGTCTGCTAAGGTTCATATTCCAAAGTTCTCTAACAGGCAGGGTACATGAAGATCGTGCAGTAGACAGGGTGACAGGCAGGAGATGGAAATTTCAATTAAATTAAGGAAAGCAGAGGCAAACACAAACCTAAAGTATATGCTACCAACAGCTCTGTGAATAATCAAGGCTTTCTATGTGTAACACATCCTAAATCATTGTAAGATTGGTGGGGTTTATAAATAGCTTAGACCAAAACTAGCGTATGAGAATGATTTTCACTTGTTTTATGGATGTGAGGGACCAAAGGTAATGAGAGTAACACAGTGTAAAAAATGTTGACTCTGACATAGAAACAACACGCCTACATGCTGACTGTATCAAGCCTTTTCAATACACACAAACTGTTTGGGGCCTACAGCCTCCAAAACTCCTGGCTTGAGGACAGTTGGGAGAAAAACTCAACAGAAATATGCTCTGCAGGTCTTTTGGTCCATGGAGTATTTGTTGTGCAGTACCTGAGGTGTCAAACATCTTGTGAAGTACAAAATACATCTATGGAAAGAAAAGACAAGCAATTTCCAGACTGAATGTTTTGATGAAGAAAAGGGGACGTCAAGTGCAAAAGAAAATCAGGATAGTGTGGTTTGGGTGCTTTAGTACTTCACTCATGTCAAGCAGCTTCACAACAGCCTGTGGGCTAGTAAATCAATATAGCTCTTTGCCCAGCGGTGCTTTGGGTTTGGTTCCTGTGCCTTGCCTCGTCACTGGTCTCTGGCAAGTGAGAACATTAGGACTTTTGAGGTGATTTCTTTGGGACATAATTGGGGATACTGGCAGAGGGCATCCTAACAACAGACCCTCAGCCCTGAAGCTCATCTTCTTCCTTGGACCTGCCCAACCTGAATTTGATCAGCATTCATTTACGTGATTGCGGACATCTGATTTTAGCACAATAAGAAGGTCATTTCTACTTTCTAATACTAACTGGTGTATATAACTGTGTGCTATTCCCTTCACAGCCTTATTGATTAAAAACAAGTGACTTTTCTGTAATTGTATATTAATCCCTGATTGTGACTATATTATGTTCTCATGGGTTTTCTGCTATAAATGAGAATGCATTGGAAATCCTTTAGAAAACAAAACAATAAAATGGAACTATTTGAGAGTCATGGATGCACTCTAACTATACTGTGGTCACATGTAATCTACTAAATTAACACGTAACTGATTTGGAACATTAATATGACTTTTCTTTCTTTTAATTCAGTGTTAATAAGTTTGCACAGGAAATGTTAGCCTTCATTAAGAAGAACCAGCATTCGAAAAAAAGGCAGTGGCTGGAAAATATCTCCAAGGAAGGAATAAGGGTGGGGCAGTAAACTTTTGCCTCCTAAGCAGTGGGCCAGTGCAGAAGCATACAGTGTCCACAAGCCCAGAGACACAAAGAATCC
The DNA here is from genome assembly GCA_013398155.1 of Pedionomus torquatus. NCBI lineage: Eukaryota > Metazoa > Chordata > Aves > Charadriiformes > Pedionomidae > Pedionomus > Pedionomus torquatus. The sequence continues at coordinate 164,043 of VZRU01010653.1, forward strand.
TAGAAGTGTTTAGGTTGGAAATTACCTTTAAGATCATTGAATCCAACCGTAAACCTAGCGCTGCCAAGTCCTGCATCACTAAACCATGTCCCTCAGTGCCACACGTCTTTTAAATACCTCCAGGGATGGTGACTCAATTACTTCCCTGGGCAGCCTGGTCCAATGCTTGACAACCCTTTCAGTGAAGAATTTTTCTTAATATCCAATCTAAACCTTCCCTGGTGCAACTTGAAACCATTTCCTCTTGTCCTACTGTCTGTTACTTGGACAAAGAGACTGACACCCACCTCACTATGACCTGCTTTCAGGTAGTTGCAGAGACCCATAAGGTCTCCCTTCAGCCTCCTTCTCTCCAGGCTAAATAACCCCTGTTCCCTCAGATGCTCCTCACAAGACTTGCAAGACATCCGTTCTAAGTTTAATTTGTATTTCAGAGGAAGTGGTGAATACAAACAATAGCAGTGATTTGTCTATTAAATGTACCTTTCTGAAAAAAACTGGCACCAACAATGGGCAAGTGTAAGAGGAAAGAGGGGAAAAAAGAGACAGTGTTTGGGCCTTTCACCTTGCCGGGTGAAAGGAGCCAATCCAATATATATGTGTAGCTAATTTAGTGTTTTGTGGGAGATTTTTCCCCATTTTACTTTTTCTCTCTGCATTTTAAGGCGAGGGGTGATGCATGCTCTAGCAACTCTGATGACAGCAAAAGGTGATGTCAGCAACCAGAAAGTCAGGTGAGCACCCACCCAGCAAGAAACTTCCTTCACCCTGTGTCATCACCTCCATACTCCCTAGCCATTTCCAGTCGATGGGACAACTTACATCTACCATGTCAAAGGGCATATTAATTAATTAATGATGCATAATCTGTACTGATCTGCTGATTAAAATACACCTCGGCCACAACCTTTAAGAACAACATGACTCAACTCAGTACTTGCCAAGTCTTGTCCTCCAACTCATGCCAGTCACCTCCAATGAAGAGGTGACAAGAATCTACCATTCCAAGCAGTGTGATCTTTTCCAGATGTATAGCTTCAGAGCTACATGTTAGCTATTAGACCATTAACACAGGTAGCATTTGGGGAAAACAGTGGATGGATTTACCTGGAGAAGTTGAAGGGACTGAAATCCCTCTGGTTCTACTTCACTCTGTGCCTTTCCTTCCAAATAAAATTACTGGTTCTGGACCAAGCTCTCCAGTCTTGTCACAAATATACTGTGATGGCTAAACAAGACCTCTCCCTACTGTACATTCAGATCAGGGGGAGGAGTGCAAGGAGACAGAAAGGGAAGAGGTGAACAGAAAATGGAGCAGAGATGGGAAAAAGACAAAGATGGAAAATGGGATGATACAGTGACAAAGCCATTATATTCAGGTATAGAGCACTTTACTCTCAGGAAAGCAAGTAATTCAGAGCTGCTCAATAAAATTATTAAGGAAAGGAATATTACCTGATCTAATTTATTTAATAGGGAAAATTGAAAAAGATAAATAGGATGGCTAAATAAAGAAAATCAAAATGGTATGGGCATAAGGTATCCTTTGTACAACAGTATGACAGAAGATGTTAGTCAAGTACCTGGAGCCCACTGTGCAATATCGTGAGACACAGACCTCAAAATTTTCTACACACAAGTGTGTCCCATAGGGAGTGCAAAGGGCAAGCAACAGGTGGTGAAGGATAAGAGAAACTCCTCAGATGGACACAAGTGGGTGCACATCTATCTGCATGATTTTTTTCTACCGTGTGCACTTGAGCAACCACCTAGGAACAATGTGATGAAAATGAGCATAATAAAAACTGGAATGATCCCTATGGAAGCTGCTCTGACTCTGAAGCCTGCCTCTGACTCAGGCAGAAGTTCTCTTGCTTTCATGTGGACGTTTAAACTAGAGTAAAGACTGCATTTGAGGAAACAATCGTGAAACATGTATTACCTAGGGAAATGACATGCAGTATCACTGGCCCTTCGAGAGGAACCTCCTAGATCTTGGTAGTTCAGCTCTGATTGGCACTGTCTCCCTCTCCTCCTCCTTTCACACACAGGCTTGTGAATGATGTGAGGCTATTAATCAGCATCAAGTCCCCAGAGCACCTTCTGCTCTGGAATGCCACTGATGAGCAGATGGGATTTTTGGCAAGAAGTGACCTGGCATGAAAATGAACAGAGGAGGAGAGTACTAGAGGGGAGTGGAGGGGGAACTGCCTGAAGCTTTCCATTTAAAACAAAAGAGGAAAAGAGAATTTTCATCTCTGCTGATACCATATTCCAGTCTACAGTCATATAAGGAATTATCAGAAGCCACCTGTGCACATTAACACAAGCCAATTTCCTTCCTTAAGAGTCTGCTATATCTGTGCTTGTGTAGACATATCTAACTTGTGAATTGCTAGGACTTATGTACAGTAGCTCAATATAGGTCAACTAAAAAGTGTTTACACAGCCTCTTGGGTAGGCTTTGAAGCTCACACTGATGTCCTGGCGGATGCCATGCTAGGAAGATTCTATCTAGCTATTTTCAGCTAATGTGGCCACATCTGTTTAAACTGCAGCAGTGGCAGTCTAGAAAAAATGCCTGACCCAAAATCTTCTGAAGCCTATTGCTCATTGCTCTTCACATATCCTTTTGCTCAGAAGAAAACATACAAGCTTCCCCCTGACACTCCCAAAATTCTCATACAGAAAGTGTGGGCTCACAAATCTTTCAGTCATGAAATAGGAAAAACACCTCCAAAAATTCTTACATATTAGGAATTACAGGAATTAATGTCACTGCGAGTGCAAAGAAGATTCAGCTCTTACAGGTCAACAGATACTCGGTTTTCACTCTGTAAATCTCACTGGTGGTAGTGGAAGCTCAGGAGACACATCCCAGGTTACAATTTGCACTTTTAGAGTGCTACAGTACTGAAAATCATGTTACACATCTGGGATTCAAATGTGAATATAACATTTGAAAAAGCAACACAGACTATTTATCTTAGTCACATTCCTTCCTTTTTGAGAAATCTTACTTCTTGTGGAGTTACTAAATTAAAAACACCATGGCAGAACACAGAGTTAGTCTGGAACAAAGCAGTCTGTGTGCAGGCAGCCTACGAGATGAGCACCTGCTTGGGGATCATTAGTGAATGGAGATGGAAATACTTCACTGCCCCACGCTCTCACTTCACACGCACTTTGAAGAGACATGTGGTGCATCGTTTGGTGATGCACATGGCACAGTAATGCTTCTTTCTATAGCTCATGCTATACAAGGCTTACAAAACAATTTACAAATACTAACAAATGAAGCCCTGTCTCTACAACATCAGTGTTATAATCTCTCTTGATTTTATCATAAGTTCCACCACTTTACTTGTTCTACTCTGTTTTATGTGAAGCCCTAATTCTCAGAACTCAACTCACATGCAAGACCCGTAGCGTTGGGCAGGGCTGGTGAAAATCAAGTCTGATGATTTAAAAATCTGAAAGTAATTGAAAAACAGTTTCCACTTAAGGAACAACAACAACAAAGTCTTGCTTAAGTCAATTCTCTTATTGCATGGTTGGCTTCTGATTTCTAATTCTTGGGCTGATAAACTGGAACATTTCTCCATTAATGAGCAGGTACTCTTATCCCTAGGTGGCAGATCAGAAAATTACAAGGCAGCACTAAACCTGACCACGGTATAAGTGAGTTTTCAACACAGTTAAATTCCTGTTACATACTTCAGGGTTGAACTGCACCTATAAAAATGGCAAACAAGGCATTTAAGAACAAAGCATGGGCAAAGTCTAAAGTAAAATCCAACTTTCTTACTCTCAGTCCAGTCTCTCGACCAACAAACACACTCTTGTCTAAACATGGAATTCAGCAAAAATCCTCTTTGTTTTAAACAAAAACCTGCAAGCTCACCTGCAGAGTTATTTACGGACAGAAAAACCTAGTTAAAAATATCAGAACTCCTCATACCCAATTAAGTAACTGAAGAAGAAAAGGAGTATGTTTTTAGAGCACTTTGAAGATGTTGCCTCCCATTTAGAGTGCAATAAACTAGGAAGAGTTTCTTAGCCTGAGCACGAACACCACCAGCAGTTAGAGACCTTCACGCTGTGAGCCAGTTCAAAAGATGGGAGCAGAAAACAGCAGGAGCAGGGAACTGACCAGGAGCTAAGGAGTTAATCAGACTTCATTCCCATTCATTGCACATCCTTAAAAAGTCATTATAGATACATCTCTAGTATAGCTGGGACCCGGAGGCCTTTTGTTTAGCTTGCAGGGTATGACAGGAGATGGAGCCCACACCGTGTTGTTCAGTGCCTGCTGAACAGGATGATACGAGCTGTTTCATGCAGTGAGAAGGTTGTACATCATTGCCAGTGAGTAGATGGCTACCGACTTTTCAGGGACGATACCTTGCTGCACAAACAAAACAAAACCCATGCACTCTCCCCCTTGCTTTGTCCCACTTGCCGCCTCTGTCCTGCTTCCCCCTGCATGGGATTCAAAGCTGAAAATCTGGAGGAAGAGAGCAATTGGTTTACACCACCTGAACATGAAGGAAAAGAAACAGCAAAACAAAATTTAAGCAAATGTAAAGAATAAACAAGCTCTCCCTAAAAAAGCTGCAAAAATAAAGAAGCCTTTGCATGCAATGTAATTTCAACACCTATCTTAAGAGAATAAGAGGACTGGATGGCGTTAAGGTCCATAAAGCAGATTATAAACAGTTACACAAGAGCAACACCATATATTGTAACATGCAGTTTTATAGACGCCTTCGAATGAAAATAAAACACTGGGTAGTTGAGGCTCTCTTACTGCAAAAAGTCTGGAATGAAAAGATTGTGGCAAGGATTTATAAACTGCAGAGGAAAGAGAAGACACAAGAGAGAAAGAGCTAGTAAACGTTTTATTTTAAAATATCGTTTTATTTGTTTCAAAAATAATTTGGTGGGTTACTTCAATTTATTTCCCAGTTAAACAAATGAGTAAGGCTCCTGTGTAATGTGTAAGCTCTCCTCAAGCTGTAGCTGTTAAGTAACTGAAAACACCCCTTGAGTAATATCTAATCAAGGCAAGAAACAAGGAGGGATATTAAAAACAAAATAGCCCACACAAATTAGTGTTTAGGTAATCAGATGTTGTCTTTTCTCTTTTGAACCCTGGAGAAGAGAAGGGGTGAAAGAGATAAAGAAAACAGAAACAAAATTAAAGAAAACAATGTTTTCCCCATCCATGCATCTGTCAGGACAAGATTAAGAGGTTTTCTTGGAAGGTGAAGGTCAGGGGAGACAGCTAGGACATATGGCTGTGCAACTCCAGGAAACCAGAGGTCCTCAGACTTCCTGTGATGGAGAAGCTTGACCTCATGTACCTTTCATTGATCCACTGGCTTTTCCACACATAAAAAATGACCAGATTGAAACTAGGCAGCTCACCCGGGGGACTCTACCTCTAAGCCACTTCTGTTTGCTCCCAGATCAGCAGACAAGGTAAGCAAACTTGTCAGAGCAACAACAGAGAGACTATGGCTGGGCTCGCTACATGTGACTCTTTTCCTTGTGGATTTTGAACTGGGATGTTCACAGATCTCACCTCTTCACAAACCAGAGCTGAATCCATGACAACAAGCACTGACTTTAAACCAGATGAGGACCTTCACTGTAAAAAACTCTGTGTGAGCACAGAGTACCCCTTCCAAACAACCTACAGAATCCTGGGATGTCACCATAATCACCAACACTACACATATCAACCACACAAAACTATGCAAAGTCACTGAGGACAGAGCCCTGGCCCTTCTGATCCCAGAAGCGCAGCCGCTCGCAAGCTGAGCCAAAGAAACTCTCGCTGAGTGAGACCTACAAAAACACAGATAAGCAGTTTAGCCTCTCTGCGGTAGTTAGTAGCACCCACTGGCACTTCATTACAAATGCATTACTGGCTGTAAAATGGTAAGAGGCTGAGACAAGCACACCAGTTCATTACCCTGGGCTGCGTGACCTCCCCATCACCAGAAGCATTGGAGGGAATGGCAATGGGAAAGCCCAAGGCTGCTGAGGACAAGACAGGATGGAGAGAACTCCTACAACAACAGTGTAGGACTTGGACTCCTCCTCCTCCCTGTTAGATCAGGGGTGCCCGTGGTGATGGGACACAAAGGGGAGCTCTAGGACATGCACTGTTTCACTTGGTGGCTTTGACTCCTTTATGCATTCCCCAATAAGCACTCGACCTCAGGGCCGCTGCCTTGGGGCTCCAGCTGCACAGCCCTCAGAGTATGGGCCTTTTCTGATACCTCTGTAAAGAGCCACGTATGGCCACAGCACAGTACTAGCGTGAGGGTGGCACTGACACTGGACGACTGAGGAAAGACCAAAAGCATCCAAATACTTTAACCTGACTCCCGTTTGTCTTGATGTTTTCCGATGCTGCTTCATTACCTGCAAATCCCAGTAGTGCTGAGCTCTCTGCTGGCATGGGACTACTCTGCAAAACTTGCCTTTTAAAGCCTTTTGAGAGACAAGGAGTGGATGTAGGAAAAGGGCATTTATTTCTAGAGGAAATGTTAACCCTCAGCTGCATCTGAATGTAGTGAAGGAACTGAAATACAGGATGCCGATTACAGCCATCTGGAACATTCAGACCGGGTTAATGAGAGGACAGACACCATCCATGCATGTAAGGAATAAAATCTGTCCTGCAACTGAACAGTTTCACAGATTGAATCCCTTTTTTAAGAAACTAAGTTTATTGTTCCCCTTTTCTCCAATGGGAAACAATAATATTTTGGGGTTTTAATCTTCCTTTCAGCTTCTCTTTTTCTCCCCACTGGTGCCTATTTCGTGCTTGTGTCGGCCACATTCCCACCTCGCGTAAAATCCTCTGACTGTAAAACAGAAGGTTGCAGCAAAAATACAACTGGCACCGAGTGCCAATTCCCTCATTTCCTCCTCTATTTTTTTCTCTCCATGAGTCAAGCTCTTGCTCCCTGCTTCCAACACACAACAGCACAGCACAGAATGCTTTCACGAAAACGCAACATTTTGTTAAAGCAGCCCAAATTCTAAGTGAATTCCTACTGCAGCTTTTACCCTAACACTACTCCCTTGTCCTAAAACATGTAGCTTTCATGTAGCTTTTCTCTAGGTAGTTCCAAAATAACAACATTTCCTAACTGTACCATATGGCTGACAAAGGACAGCCAGCCATAGGTCACACTCAGACAAATTCCAGCAAAGGCTTAGTCTGTGCAAAGAAACATTTGAGAACGTTTTATTGACACGGCTGTTTGCACTAAGCTAGGGGGTCACAACCTCAAATAACAGGAAACATTTGCCCAGGTGGCAAAAGACAAGACCGGCAGCCTAGCCAAGGTCTAAATCCTCACTGCTTTACTTTGGATTATGGTTGCAAAGCCTTCATGCCCCTTTTTTTAACTAACTATTTTTTTACACCTACTAGTCCTACTACTAAGGTTACTTTCCTTCCTTTAATTCCAACCAGCCAGCTCAATATTCCTGAATGCACTTACATAGGAAGAGGTAAATACGCAATGACAAATCTGTCCTTTTGTTGTTCATGTCATTTCATCTTTCACAGATGCCAGTCCTCAATATCATATGGAAGATAAATCATCATCTCCCAGGAGTCCGTAAGAACGGAGCCAAGAAGCTTATTCACTTGAGACCTTGTTTATCTCCAGTTCTGATGATTAAAATGGTGAGCAATGCATAGAAAGGAGGGACTGATGCAATCCGGGTTAAAACCAATACTCATTAGGTGACAGTAATGACCCTCACTCCTTCAACAGAAGTGTACAGATGCTGTGGGTCAGGGCGTTGCTTTACTCGTGTCTTTTATTTCAAATGAGATAATGCCGGTGAAAAGCGCTACACCGACAGTCTTGGAGGTAGAAGTCCACTATCTGCATATCACAGGTAACACAGGAAAGCAACAGCGGTGATCAAACGTCTGGAAAACATGACCCAGGGGGTCAGAGTTTGAAGGGAATTCAGGGTGTTTAGTCTCCGGGAAGCTGAAAGGGGATATGGCAGCCTTCAGACATGTGAAAAGTCGCTGAAGAGAGACAGGCAAAAGGCCTTCTTTATAGGGAACAGGACAAGAAATACATTTTAATTTATTGTAGTGAGCAAGATGTGGGTTAGACCTTAGGGAAACTGTCTCCAGCTGGGGCTCACCATGGAAACAGACTGTCTAGGCTGACTGCAGGGCTTCAAGGGCAGAGCAAGTCATGGAAACACCTGGTAGAATGGATGTGAGTGTGGCTGGCCCTGCCTCTGTGCAGAGTGATGGCCTGCCTGGCCAGGAGAGATCAGATCCAGGCCTTTTTCCTGTGACTCTCAGATGCCATCATTATAACCTTTGCCTTGCCAATGTGCTTGTACCCTCAACTGGAGATGCCAACACCAAAGTTTACGGGCTATCTTGCTGTCCATACCATTCAGTCTGTGGTCACACTGCTCAAAGTGCCAGCAGAAATGCTAGCCAGTGCAATTTCCACTTTAGTGTTGTCTATTTGCAAAATAACTCAGATTAACTAATGCACAATATGGCAAGTGATCGTTACAAAAAGCCTGAATCAAACCAGAAGGGCAAGAAAAGGCTCATGACGCAACCAGGGAGTGTTAAAGGACACCTGGACTCCATGGGTATTAAATCCACAGTTTGGCCCAACAAAATTGCTGGGCACAGCTGAGAGAGAGACTTGCCAAGAACTTCTCTTAATGTATCTATAGCTTTATGATAATCACAGCAACTCCTGATAGCTCTGAACTGCACTTTCACCTTACACCTGAGGTATAAGTACCTACAAGCCAGCAACTCAACTTTATCCCTGTTGTTTGGCTACAAAGACTTCCTGGCCCCTTTTCCTGGTTGACACTGGAAATACTGGGTACACCTACCCCTGTCTTGTGCAATGATGAGAACACAAGAGCAATTTGTTAGAGCTCCCATTTGACTCCAGAAATGTTACCATCAGCTTCAACAAAGTAAAAAACGCCTTTATTTGTACCAGTGCCACCATCATCCCTGCTGTGATTGCCACTGGGACTCAGTGCTCTTGGGAACAGTGTAGTAGGAATAGTCTCCATGATCTCTGGCCCAAATTTCTTTGGCTCCCAGACACCATGTTCTGCCTTCTGACCACAATGTGTTGGGAGAAGTAGGAGGAAAACAGAAAATGTTGGTGTCAATGACAATGGTCTCTTTGTTGAGAATGATGAAAACGAAAGAAGATGGCATTGACACATCATGACTACAGTGATGATTATTTTGCCTGGAGTTAAACAGAGGAGGGAATAAATCAGTCCTGTCACTGACAGGCATGACAAGAGGAGTCTGTAAAGCACATGTAAATAGCACTCAATTTTCCATTTTGACTATTTTTCATCTTCCAAGTTCCTCCACCTCTGAAGTTGCCTGTGAGTGCAAAGAGAAGTGGCACTCTCCACTCAAGGATAAGCTGACAAAGTTGATTTCCTTTACTTGCTCCCAAATCCACTGCATCTTAAAAGGCAGTTACTGAGCCACTGGTCTAACTAAGACATTATTGTTTTTAAAGCAGAGTCTTTAGCATTGTGGTGCAAATTAGCATAACAGCATCACACCCTGTGGGGGCATTAAAACAACGGCTTTTACCGTTCCAGTTTAGGTCTTCAGACATGGAAGCCTCTGATTGTGAAACTGCTCTCAAAAGTCTCATTGAAGTTATCCTGCTGTGTCCTATTAGGATGAACCAAACTCCAAAGACCAAATTTGTGATTTTCTTTAGATAATACTGAAAAGATCCAGAACGTCCTATCTCTCCTAAAATGTTAGCTTATTTACAACTACCTTGGTTTTCCAGTTTTGTAAATATATTCTATCACAAAATTATAATCTTGTTAGTTACGGTGACTTGCAGGTAGCAAAATGCCAGCACATAAGTGGTTGGTTCTTCACTTTATAAACTGTCTAAAATGCAAACTGAAATTATTTTTATACATATCTGCAAGAGACTAAGCTCCAAATCAGCAATTTTTGTAAATAGCTACATATTATGCGCACACATACCATTGTTTGTGGCTTTTTTATGCAAAGAATAGGAATTCTCTCCTCTTCTATGATTCTGTATGAGTACACGAATGTAAGGATCCCTGCTACACAGTGAGATGGAAAGCTTCCTGCTTACAGGAGGATCCAACCCTATGGAAATGCCCTAACTACACCACAAAACTGGGGAAGGAGTTCCAGCTCCAGTTCTTGCTAATAACAAGGTATTAAAAAGACATGGTCCACTTTAGTTACCTGCAAGTAGACTACTTGGTTTGCAAATATACTGGACAACAGCACAGACAGTTGGCTCTGTCCAGATCTATATAGATCCAATCAGCTTACCAGCAGGTGTAACCATCATGCAAACACCATATTCTTCGTCCAGAGCAAAGCTGAAGCTGTGTGCGTGCTCAGCACCCATTTGTTATATACACAACTCAAAACAAGGCTTTCTCTGCCCTGTCAGTTATATAGAGGATCCTTCCTTGTTTGCAGAACATGTTTCTACTGGTGGAGCAGCCAAGAAACCTTAAAGAACAGAAGTTCACCCTGCAGGACAAGGCCAGTCATAACTGCCTTCCCAAGACTCACTCACCATGCTCTATTTAGGCAACTGTTCCAGCCCAGCTGTCCAGGGGTGGGATATCTGCCGACAAGCTTCCTGTTTCACTGGGTCTGTGCATCTCTAAACACTGTCTCATCCCTGGGTAGCAGGTACTGAGCAGGGCAGACCAACAAGTTTGGTCAAAGACACTTAAGCTGGGTCTGGAGCTGGTTCACTTTTGAGAGTGAAAACTGTAATATGGTCTGTGGCTTTCCATATCTAAAATTCATGTTAAACGAGATATTGGGGATTTCTCAAGTATGCAATTAGTCTTAATATACTGGCACAATTAGCAGACTAAGCTTTCAGTACTGTTCTCCTATTTTAGCTGTATCCACTTCAAAACAGTTAGTTCTTTTTCAGGCCAGACCAATTCAAAAGAGAAGCAGACCTTTCGATGCAGGGATTTCTCTTGAAGCCTAGCCCTTGGATCTTGCTGAGTTTAAGTGGTTAAGAATAGCAGCCACAGCATTTCTAACTCTGGCCTGGGGACTCCCTTTCCACTGCAGTGCTCCACTTCTCAGAGCTAGAGTAAATATCGCTTCTATTCCTGGCTTTTGAGTGAGTCTCCCAAAAACACTGAATTCCAGCTGTGACACTATTGTACTGGGTGGCAAACTCCAGCACACAGATTCCCCAGAGACGTGCCACAAACCATGCATGTCTTGCTGAGTATCAGCTCTTTGTCTGCAAAGAGCTGCCCGTTCAGAGTGCACATACCCCCCCATCTAAAAATACATTGCATGCCCTCTTAAAATTACCTTTTCTTTGGTAGGCAGTTGCTGCTGCTGCTATTACAAGGTAATTTTGCACTCTTCAGCAACGGGGGTAGCTTGTGCAGGATGGCAAATTTGAAGGAGGAGTCCACAAGCCACTCTCTTTACATTAAAATATGGTTGTGAAGAAGACTGAGAAAACCTGTAGCACAGGAGCTGAGAAGTGGTCAATGTTATGAATTACACATAGTTCAAGATGACTAAAAAGTACTGCTGTAGTCCGGCTGAAGAGAAGCACAACAGAACATGTATCACACAAGGCTAAATACCATTTCCACTCTAATTTGAGTGTTTGGATGAGAACATCATATCGTGTGCTTTCATTTTTATGCTGCTTATCCTTGCTGTCACCCTGTCTGGCATTTACGTAGCTGAAGTACGCTGTTTTCCTGTTCTGACTTGGCCAAAACAACCATGAGCAGCTCCAGATTGCATGTGCATCTTGCAGCCCCGGCAATTAGCCCCCAAAAGAGCCAAGGAGGTAAAGAGGCAATATGTCCTGATCCTTTCTTCAACTGTCCTGAAGACACCCTGAGCACACCTGAGAAGCTTCCTTAAGAAAATACATCTAACAGACTAGCAGCAGACCTACCACCCGATACTGCTAACGTACCTCTGCAGCCTAAAATCCATGATCAAAACAACAAACACTGGCCTGTGGTGTCAGCTCTCCAGTTACTGTAATGACAGCTCAGAATGAGCTGGCACCACATATAGCCTTGATGTGAAGGTAGAATAAAATATGAGGCGGGAAGTGAGAATATCAAAAGGAAACATGAGAGTATGCTATGCATGGCAAGGCTCTTTGAAAAGATGCTGAAGGACTGCGTGTGAAATAAGAAAGGTTTTCAACTTCCCACTGTGAAACTTCTCTCTCCTGCCCTGCGACAGGGGCTCAGTAAGGACTGACCCAAGCTGGGTAATTTCCACCCTATTGCTTGCGCAGCTCACTCCGAGAGTCTGACAAACGATCTTTACAGTAGCTTTGCACAAATAATGCCAAATGAAAAACCCAGTTGAAGCAGGGAAATGCTAAATGTGGTAGGCAGCACTGTGAAAAGTATGGTAGGCAGCACTAGCAGGGAAAAGGGCTTCACAAAAGGCAGCCGAACAGGGAAGCCCATCGCTAGAAAGCTGAATGGGGCAGGTGAGCTGTGTCTGTACAGTCTGAAAATGAAGGAAAAAGAGCTGGGTAGTAGGGAGGAGAACAAGGGCAGGGCTAATACAGCCACACAGCCTGATTCCTTTAAATGGTAGCTACAGTGACATAAACCTGAGAAGTAATGGAGTGGTGAGTCAGTCCCTTGTAATTAGCCCTAATCAGCAACGTAGCTAAAGACAGAGGGGGGTACAAATAGCAGAGCGAATTCTGTCCTGTTTACACTGATGCAAATCCATAATGCTTAGTTTTAAAGAAATTCATCTTATCAGTGTTTTGTTCAGAAAGACTAAATAAACCCCACGCTGTACAGGCAAAAGGCTTTGCAAACCACATGGAGAATCCTACAAGCTTGCCATTATCCTTCTGCAATGCAGCCACTGTCAGATCTTCTGAATTAATACCATGGGGGTTTTGATATTTTTAGTACTATTGCAGGAAACATCACAACTAGAAAGGAAGTTACTTCTCATGGCATAACAAAACCACTAAAAACCAGCATCAAACTTATTTTCCATTCAATACAGCCTGTTTACTTGACAAGTTAAATGTTTCAATACAAGTTGAGAACTATATTTCTTTGAAGACAGAGAGATTTTAGTGTGAAATTTTTGTCAACAGCTATTTTACAGAAAAGAGATGGCCCTGTGAGTCAGGACACTGTCCTCTGGGAACCTGAATTCACACTTTAACTGAGCACAATGAGTTTGATAATTTCATTCTCAGCCCAAAAGGACATCAATACATCTTACAAACGTACATTCTTACCCAACGTGAATGGAAACTTCTCCTTGTGACCTAGGAGTGGAGCACAGAAGCAGTTACAGCAAGTGAAATTGCCTGGCAGATTTATTATACTTGCAATGGGATCTTTCATCTGTTTACCACACGGTAGCATATCAGTGATATCACCTCTGTTCTCTAGCTAACCAGTTGAGAACCAAACACAGTCATGATGTACTTGCCAAAGTGACACCTTTCATCCCTAATTAGTGACGAGGCCATTCCACCTCTATGATCCCTTCTAGAAGCTGAACTACAGTCAATGTTCTGCTATCAGGAGTAAAGGGCGAGAGAGGTTGGTTTGTCCCAGATAATGCGGTATTAGTCTTGCTAAATCAGTGAGGAATGTAATACAGAAACATCCTGGGTTCTCTGTATGGAACCAGCTTAAGTCTAAATAGGTTTATTAACTCCAGATGACCGTTAACCCTCCTGGACTAGATTATTTGCCATCGAGTCTCTGGGGTGAGGTGTATGTCCATCATGGTTCATAGCACTCCTGATGCCCAGAATCTTTGTACCAGGCAGAGGACAGAACCTCTCCATGCCTCCAGCATCAGCTGTGTGTGGAGCCCAGCTGGGGCTGGAGTTTCTAAAACCAGCTGGATCCACAACAGCTCCACGCAGAATTGTCTTCCTGTCATCACTCCTTTCCCCACTTCCCCCAAGTCCAAAAGCAACCCAGAGACACCCAAGCGATTGCACTCTTAGCAGAGGTAACATGGCCCTGGATGCAATGCAACTTCATGCACAGAGTACTGTGCCTCACGTAATAACCTTTCTGAGTTCAGGCTGCCTCTACATCCAGACCATGGAGAACCAACAAACCAGGAAATTCCTTTCTACATGTTCACCCCACATCTTGCAGCGACAGAGGCAAGGCTAGGCTCTCCCAGTCAGTCAACTTGCAAGGGGAAACAGGAGTTCTCCCAGACTGCTCCACCCATGCTGACAGACCCCAAACAACACCCTCCAACGTGCAAAGCAGAACCCAAACTTCTCTCAAAAGCGGAAGAGAAAAGCAGAAATCATGCTGGGGTAAAGGTGGAATTTATCTCTTGGGAAGTGGAAAAATCAGCACTGTGCGTTCCTTGCTGTCAAGCTCATCAGCACTGGGAAGGTATCTGTTCCAGAAACGCTACCCAAAGGCATTTATCTCACAGTTATGAGTACAAGCTAGTAGCCTATCTTTGGATGACAGTTTTTCACAAAAAACCATCCCCCATCCTAGCAGAAGGTCAGAGCAAAGATGTGAGGGGAAAGAAAGGAACGGGAGCAATAGAGCAAGGGAGGCAAATGAAGGGGCAACTTTTTTCTTTTTTTGTTTGTTTGTTTTTTAATCTTCTAACAATTATTCTTCCTGACGTAAAGCCTTCAAAAATCAAATGGGTTCAATGGTGCTAAGCTAGAGAACGTCACGCCAAACTGACCTCCAAATGGGCAGGTTATTTACAAACTAATGGAGGCAGCAAGCAATTCCACTGCTGCAAGGGCTCCTTCCAGCAAAAGGCATTTCAGGAGACCTCACAGGCTGATTTAATAGATCATCAAAGGCCAGTGATTGAATTATTGCATCAGACATCAATCTCACTCCTTGGTCAGTCTTTATTACAGAGAAACAGTTATAGAAGGACCTCTGTGAAGAAGCCTGAGAAAGACCCACAGTTCAAAGCAGGGGGTGAGTCAAGGTACTGAAATTATAGGTATGATTCATCGGAAAACTGTTCGTTTCACTTGGGAGGAATTGCTGACCAGCCTGGGCAGAAGGGGAGGCAGGAGAGCAAGGGTGGCAAGGGGAGTAGGGCTTAACTGTTCTTTGGGTTTTATCAGTGTGTAAATTATTTCCTTCTCCTTTGCTAAAGATTCAGCAGCACCTTTGGAAGGACTTGTAATGGAGTCTCCTGCTGGAAACAATTCCATTTGAAACCCATCCTCCTTCTTTCTAATTCTCCTCATTAAAACAAGAACAGATGTCAATAACAAATGCATCCCTGTCTCTTAAAAATACTTATTTCCTGCTTGGGCCCCAAGCCTGGGAGATAACAAATGTTCTCAACCACTACCGGACAGTGAAGCTCAGAGGAAGGCCTTCGGGAGGATCAGACACCAAATGTCACCAGTCCTGATTATCTCCCCACCACTGACTCCCACAGAGAGCTTGCAGAGAGAAGGTTGGAATTGGGATTCCTAGGGTTGAATAGGAAAAGGCAGGCTAGGGAAAGCAAAAACAAGGATCTCAAACAGATTAAGACAATCTCTCTGCAACAAATGTGGCCTTTTTATAGGACTGGAGCTAGACCCATCAGAAGTGGTGAAAGCGGAAAATCAGAGCCATTTGAGGACCTGGGAAAACAGGCCAAAACTCTGAAGATTTCTGTTTCTCACCTTCTATATTTCACCTCCTTGTACAAACAATTTTTCTGTCTCCTTGGTCTTTTAGAGACAGAGCCTACAGGGTGATTAAAATAATGTGTATTAGTACAACTTCCACTCTGTAAGCTACCTTAAATACCCACTCAGTGATGTGTAGGTGTGGGGATCGAAACAAGAAAACCAGGTTTTGAAGGACTGCATTTAGATGAAGTTTTGGGTGGGAAGCCTCAGCTTGGTTCTCGGCAGAACGGAGCTTCAGGAAGGCTGAAGGCTGAGACTAAAAAGTCTTTCATACGGGATACTGCATGCTGATGAAATGATGGCAAAGCATGATGTTCGGGGGGGAGCCTGGTCACAAGTCAGTAACTGAGTCTCACTCCCCAGCCCTGGCATTCAGGCACCGAGGATCAGCCTGGGATATTCTGTGGCAAAAGAGTAAATGTAAAAAAGTCTACCAGTATAGAAGCCTAAATGCATTATTTTTACAGAACACCAAAAGGTTACTTTGTCCTTTTGCCTGTTGTTTTTGCAACTTCTAGCTCCTCCTAACCCTGACAGCACAAGACAGAAGAATCATACATATGAACTACGTGTGGTTTTAAAAAGAACAAAACATCAAGAACTTCTCTGGAATAATTGGAAATCTAGAATAAAGTTGAAGAAGAGAGAAAGGATAAATACACTGTGTTCCGCCTCCCTCTCTCCTCTTCCTCCAAGCACACCCGACAGGAAGAGGCAGGTAACAGACTTTGTCAGCTCCTGATCCACATGCTCGTTTTTGATGGCAAAGAGAAAAATTAGAAATTCAGCTTTCACCCACCTCCACCCACCCACTGGAGCTGAAAGCGATAGTTCAAATTAAAACGATGATACTTCCTTTTAGTCTCCAGGGGGGTGGAGAGTTTTGGGAGTGGGAAGAGCAATTTCACACTATGTTTTTTCCTTTTTCTTTTTCTTGGACCAAGTGTGAGACAAAAAAAGCTTTATTTGTTTTGTATTTGGGTTGTGAAAGGTGCGGAAATAATCATTGCATGGGATAAGTAAAGAGCTGCCTCCCCCTTTCCATCAAAGCTACTACACCTACCGCCTGTGAAGAGCAGAAACCAGCAAGAACTGGGTTATGGGAGTGTGAAGGGCAGGAATACCCTGCTTTTAATTCAGAAGTCGTCGGCAGTCTTTTGCCTCTCTTGTCTCTGCTGGTCTCCATGGCAACAGCAGCCCAGCAAAAGCATCCTTCTCTTGCGGGCTCCGGCACAGGCGAATTCGAGCAGGGGTCAAAATCAACCCCTGCTTTCAGGAAAACAAGAAAACGTGCCGTCTTCCTTCCTCTTCCTTTCCACTGCCATCCTCTTTTCTGATATTTTTTTTTTTGCCTTTTTGGTGCATTTGGGCGGAGGCTAACCTATCACACTTGTTTTCCCTCAGAAAACAGCAGAGAGAAAGCTGTTTTCATTTCAGGCGTCTCTCCAGACAGCCTGATCAGCCATATTGCGTTTGAATCGGGATGTTTGTAAGAGAGACACGCCAAGAGAAACCCAGGCTGGGACATCAGGCTCCAGCCTGGATGCCAGGACACGCGTACCTTGCCATAATCTGTAGAAGAGCTGCCCAAGCAGCCCCCTCACTGCATTTGTGAATAAAAGCAGGGGTGCACTGCTGAGCCGTTAATAAGTGGTGCATTTTTCTTTGTTCTCTTGTTATTTAAATATCTTGTTTGAAAACCCAGGAAGCTCACCTGGCATTGTCCAAACTGACAAGAGACATTTGTTATTCTCTGTTCTCCCTTTGCATTTCTTCTGCTGAAAATGTTTCAGACATCTGGTCAAAGAGTAAAAGCGCTACTGGAAAACCTATTCCAGGGACAAGTCAGTCATTCAGCAGATAGCCACAACTTTCATTGAGCGAAAAGTCACATTCTGCTTGGACAATACTCGGAAAGAATGCACTAGCCATAATCAGAATCAGTTTGCAAACAGAAATGAACCATTTTCACTGAATATTTTACCTAGAGCTAAGAGTTATCCCAATTAGTTTTCTGATTTCTTTGGGTTTGATAACAAGCGTTGCTTGTAGAGACACAAAGATAAATGGCTAAACAGCTCAGTGTTTTCTGAAGACCTTTGTCACCACAGGGCATCCGTGAATATAAATATAAGGGAACATTAGTCCTGCATCCAAAACACATCACCCTCTGCTGGTCAAATTCTTGCTTTACCTAAAAGAGTCATGGGCGAGAAGAGGGTGGCTAAACTGCACCCTTGCTCTTCCACCTCTTCCCTCATTTTTCCACTTTGCCTTTTATAAAGTCACCAGCCCTCTTAGTCCCTACCAAAGTCTCTTGCCAGTTTTCAGTTGGTGCTATGGAGAAGGCTGAAGTCAGAAGAAATGTCTATCTCTGCCCTGTTCCAAGGATGAGCCGTTTTCTATCCCACCTTGCTTCCCTTGCTGGGATGGGCAGGAGAAGTCAGAGAAGACTCCCACTGGGAGTCGGGAGAGCCTCAGGCCAACTGGCAGTCATGCGTCCACATGACAGGGAACCACCCCCAGGCAGCAGGAGACCAAAGACTGTGAAACAAACATTTTTAATGCTGTCACCACACACGATGCTGTGGGGCTCGGCTGCCAAGAAGCATGGTACCTGACAGCATCCCAGTGTCTGGTTCCTTGCTGGAGATCAAAGTATTTAAATGTTTCTGAAATGCCTCCTGCTCTTTCCCCTTTCCAGGCTGGGAGATGCTGCCATCTGCCTCTCCCCATCCTTTCATCAGCTCCAGGTGTGTTCCAGTGAGGATGCTCTTTTCCCACACCGAAAAGAGAGAAAAGCTGTCAGAAATATAAACGTGGTCTTTAAGCAGCTGTGGGCCCTACCCACTCTTGCTCCATTCCCACTCATTCCACCCGCTCCAAAACTTGTTTTCACATGTCAAAACCACTCCTACTGCACTTCCACAGGTCCCACATAGTCTTCCTTAGCTTCCACCTGCCTCTCCCTTGCTTCCTCTCCATCTCCACTCACCCGACCCACTCCTGTTCCACTTCTGTGCGTCATCCCACTTTTGGCACCCGCTCCCCTCCCTTTTCCCTTTCCAACCTTGTACATATCTATTTATATTGATGATATACTTTAATCTCCCCTTAAGTACTGTCTTGATGGCCTGTTTCTCTAACAAGCATGCATAACTACTGATTTTGATTACCTGTCTAGTCTCTGCTTCGCAAGCAACCATCACAGCAGAGACTGTGAGAACATTTTGGAAAAGCTTTAAAAAAGCCTGCAGGTCACTGCATGAAGCCCCGGGGGCACCTTTACACCTTTTTACCAAGACAGCCCCAGAGCTTGCATGAATTTTCCGTTTTTGGGCAAGGACAGGGATGCTGCTAGAGAAAGTAAAACAGCTTTGTTTCCCTGAAACAATCAGTATCAAATAAAACCAAGGTGGGATGAAAGGGGACATGAAGGATAAGGATTGTGACAAGCTGACAGGGTCTTCACTCTACAGTTACATGTGAGCATGTGACACTGAGGTACGCCTTTTTGTGTGTGTGGATTTGGACTGATACCTAGCATGCCAGCTAATAACCTCAAGAATAAGAAAACCCTGGATGTTTGGTCAGTAAAGCTTCCACACATAGGTATCCTCAAGCTGCAATGGAAACAGGTATCAATTTATCTCAGCAGTTTTATTGTAAGAGACACTTGAGATGTCCTGAGAGGGTGTACTGAAAGACAGGAACACACACAAACACACACACAGTGTCACCTTTCACTTTTAAATAATCACAACGGTATGGTGGAGGTTTTAAATTGTCCTGCTGTTGAAGGGAGAGGTGAGGTAACTGGAATGAGGTTGACCCAGGCGATGAATTTAGAATTAGAAGCCAAGATTAATATGTCTGTTCTTCTGATTTCCAAAGTAGAAAACAAGGTGGAGAATGAAGAAAGAGGGAGGCTGGAAGAGAAGTGGAGTATATAATTGCCTAATTAACAGGATTTTCTCCACTGATTATAATCACTTTCAAATTAAGGAGAGTTTAACTGCATCATAACCGAAATTTTTCTTATGCTTTTTTGCATTAGAGAAGTGCCAGCAGTGTCAATAAGACCACTGCAAGGTTGGAGCTCCAGTGACAGAGCTCTCATTAGGGACCTGGGGCCAAATTTTCACAGCTGGCCTAACCTGGCACAACTCCAGTGAAGTCAGCAGATTAAATATGACCCCGAGACTCACTCGCCTACTGTGCTGTGGAAGAGGGAGAGTAGAAACGCAAGTCTTAACTAGGTTGTTTGGCAATGTCCAAGAATGTTCAATCAAACTGCGGAAAGTATTTCAGCAATCAGGAAAAAGATACTCGCTAAACCATACTTTATTATGCACCGAGATGGGAGAAAGGGACACGCTTTTCAAAGCAACAGCTCAAACTCCATGAGATGAAAGTTTCATGTTATGCTCCAAACTGCAGCATTTTCATTCATGTTCCTTTGCTGCTGCAAACTTGTATTTTGGCATCCAACTTTGGATTAGTTGCATATTAAGCCACCATTTATTTATGTAAGTAAAAACCTACTGCAAATTTGCATGCATTACCTTTCAAGTCTAGTCCTATATTGTTTATTTTTTCAAATGCAAGCAGGTAATACTGACAAATCTCTTCAAAAGTGTCTTTGTGAAATTTAACCTTAGCTTTGGAAAAATTAAAATGTTCCCCAAACAGTTGGACATTTCTTTGCATCGAGTCCCTGAACATTTCAAAATGGAAAAGAGTCCCCTTGGACACACATGATATCCACAAAAAGGGCAGCATAGAAGGCTCTCTGCCTGCCCTGCTTCCTTTTTTTTTTTTTTTCTTATGATAGCCACAAAAAGATCCAATGATAGCTCTTTTCCAGCTGAGGAGAAGCACTGGGCACTTTAAATTAAAATCTTTATGGGTGAAACAGGATTTCATCATTTAGACATGAAACGGCCTTACCCTGCAAAATGAAGAGCCATCTTTAAATAACAAACTGACGGCTCCCTGTGGAGAACATAATGCCATACACTGTACTACACCGGATTTTTCTCTTCCTCTGAAAAACTATCACAAACAGTTTGAACTTCCCAGCAGAAAAGAAAATGAAAACAACCTTTGGAAAATATTCTCAAATGTCTCTCTATTTTACAACAAAAACGCACCTGTATGCCTAATAATGCTTTTTACAACTCCACAATATATGGCAGGTTGCCCCACCTAAGCATTTATCTTTGAAAAGTAGAGGAACATAGGAAGACACACATATATGCAGTGCAGTGTACATATGTGTATCTTACAAGCTAAATTCTTATCTAAAACTCAAGCACCTATAGGCACAGACTTGGACGTATCTTCACACGCATCACTAACAGCCATATGTTTCCTTAACAACCAGTAAATACAATGGTTCCACGTGCTTATACAATAATACATCTGCATTCTTGCCTAAGCCCTGCCCTGCACATCTGTAGCATACCCTGTGTTGCGATCACACAACTCGAAGGTGAGTGGCATGGTTACGCTGTGTGCACCACAGCCACATGCAGGCATACACAGCATTCCTACAACGCCACGCAAGGATTCTGTGCCCTTTGCTAAAACGTGCACATGCAAACAATCCCCAGGGAGTAAAAGAAAGGTATTACACATAAGAAATCTCTTCAGGTTACCTGACCCATTCTCAGCTAGTATAGCATGACTACTTCTAGATTAATTCCTACTTAGGTTGTAGATGACCAACGGGCTCATCTGACTGTACAAAGAGATGCAAAGCACCTCTCTGAGGAGCCTTGGGAGCTCACAAACATCAAAAAGCCAAGTGTCCCCACCAGCCTTGATAGAAAGCAATATACACAAGTACAGCACCTGTGTCTTACATATAGCGTTTCTCCCCGGAATAAAGAGATATTATGATCGCCTGACCCTAGTCTCCCTGGGGAGCTGGAATGACATCTCTACCTGCCCATTTATCGCCTCCAGCCCTTGACAGCGTTGGCAAGGCCATCCATATTGCTGACATTTTTCTCCGCCCTCCCCTCACTGCCACCCTTGCTTGCTATGGCCGGGTACTCCTGCTAATGCTGCCATTTACAAGAACAGCTGAGACAGTAGCGCTGATCAAGCATTTCTGCAGTGCCGTTATCGATTCAACAGGCATACTAAAAGCTGAGGGGGTCTCACAATTTTTCTGTGCACTTGCAAAAAAGGAGGGAGAGTCGCAGAGCACAGAGCAGCCTCCCCCTGCGCCGATACGCCCCAGCTCGCTGCGTCTCCCAAGCACGCACCATACCCAGGCTCGCCCTGGATGCTGAACACGTCTGCCAAACCCATCAGCAGCTTGGCCCTTTGCCATAAATCAATAAGTTCTCTTTAGAATTCCACCTTCCAAAAATATTTACTGTACATAATTTAATATAATACTCTCCTGGATAAAGAGCTGACATGTTTAATTACCTGGCTCAAGTGCTTGCTTTTTACAGAATACTGTACACCCAGCCAGGAATGCGGACAAACACACAGCAGATTTTTAATCTGTTGGGACCTTGGGGTGGGAGACATTTCAGTTTAGAGACTCTCTTCTGACAATGTCCTCCCATTCCTAGTGTGAGCTTGGATTTGACCCTAGGAGGGAGCAGTCTCTTGCCCACACAGTTTGAACAGGTCCTCTCTTGGCCTTACCAACACCTGAAGGGTTTTTGGGAAGGAAGGGTGCTGAAAAGAAAGCCCATATCTTACTCAGCTCAGCAGATCCCTGTTGCCATTGAACTGATGGTAGGACTACTTATCCCAGCAGGACTTCTCAACCAAACAGCACTGGCAGATCTCTACCACCCACTACTGTTTTGTAGATATAAGTGTCCAGGACTTCTGTTCATAGGGCAGCCTAATTACACAGGAGCAATCCACCCTTTTTTCCTTACGACTTTTAGACTGTAGTTATGCTTGAAAAATTGTGCTATCTAAACTCTCATTTACCTTTTGTTTCTATCTTCCATCTTGGCATGTATGTGCTGCCAGTTGTCTAATGTGGCATCCTTGCCAAATACAACACATCCTCTCCTGTGCTTAGGATGCCATCCTAGAGACCACCGCTGCTAACTGGGGCTTTGGTTTAGCCTTTCTGCAGTCTCCTTATGAATACACAGCCCAGCTGAGGAGTTTTCATTTCAAGGTCAAGGGTTTTTGACCACTTACTCCATGCTGCCCACTCCAAGTTGTATAATCTCTGTGAAAGGTGTGCTGGGAATCAGGTATGGACCACTAAACACTGGTGTGTGAAGTGAAGGTGACATGTGAATTTGAGGACATTCCTAGGAGACTCAGCAAGTTCAGTTCACACTGGGTTTTGCAGACTTTGGCTTTCGAATATCCCAAAGCTCCAAAATTTAGCAAAACTCACCAGTGCACACAGCTGTAAATTAACTCACATTCAGGTTTTCTGGGAATGAAAATGTCTCATTTTGCATACACTGCTGTAAAGCTCAAAGCAAATTTTGCCAACTGTTTCCCTTTGACGACCAGAGAAAATGGCAGCTCTGCAACAAAAGCCAGAACCGAAGTCAACTGCAGCTTAGTCTAGGCATGTTGAATGAAGTTCTCCTTTCTTCCCTGCAAATATATATATCCCAGTTCTACTACATTTGTCTCATTTTCACAAGGAGGACCCAGTGATCAAGGCACATCACTGCTCTAGATTTCGCTTACGTCAGCTAAAATATTTGGTACTTTTTTAATGACAAGCTCTTTCTCTAAGGCTTATTGCTATACCTTGTAAAATTTTCTCTACAGATGCTAGGAACAAGCAATCTAGGGGTACAAGTGTTTGAAGTAAAAAGTTGAGTGTAGATACTATCAAAGCTGTTCTTTTTGTATGTTAATGATGCTCATACAGCAATTCAGAACGGCAAAATATCCTGGTTTGTTTCTGGTTTGTTTGTTTTTTTGTTTTAAATACAGTCAATTTATTCCTTCAGCTAACCTGATATACATCCCCTGTTTGAAACAAAACCAAAATTACATCTAGTTCCTAACCCCCAGTTACTTCTGATCTCACTCAGTCAAAGCTTGATGATCACTTCCAAATGCAAATCAAAATCTACTTCTAAAGAGGCGGATGTGTATTCTGAGTAGAAAAGTATAAATTTAGACCCCAAATGTTTTCACAGTAGGGGTTCTGTCAGGTTTTCAGACCTGACAAATTTACTCCCTCTGTCAGTAATTCAGGTAGGTTCTCAGCAACATTTGATTTTTTGATTTTTTAATTTTTTTTTGTTTGGCTGCAGAAAACCCTAAAGCAGCAAGACAGGTCTTGGTTGATCAGATCGGTTCCTAGCTTGAACACAGTCTAAATCAAAATGTTAGTAAAAGTCTCCCTCCCTCATCTCTGAGGAAAGCAGAGTGTCTCGCACAGTACCGTGGTGGATCTAACACCTTGTGTGCAGCGCTGCTGTGATGCTGCGTTGGGTGCAATGTTGTCACGCATGACATCCCACGGTGACGGCAACATGCGTGCCTACAGCTCACAGAGCTGTGAGCAGGAGTCACTAAGTAGCTCTTGAAATGCAAGAAATGTGGAAGAATTTGGAACCCCTTCTGCTAACAGCAGAAGGCTGAAATCTTTAGAATGACATCTCTCTGAAATGGATACAGAAGCTTATGTTACATGTTCTATCCAGTCATGCACCATGCAATCTTTCTACATGCAATAATAGATCACTGTCAATGTACCTCAGTCTTCATCTGCAGCATTTTCTGCTATTCTTGTCCCCAGACTGCCTTACGCAGAGGCTGCCTATCACACCAAATTTTCTGCTAGTGACAAACATCTCGCATGTAAAAATAGCCCTGAACCAATCTTTTTTTTCTGGCCAGTTCCACAGGGCTGAGAGAATACAGATTAAGAGCAAACATTTGGATTTTACAACTGAAGTTAAAAAATTCTAAACACTGCAAAAATCTAGTACTGTTTTAATCTACATTCAAATCTGTTGTCTCCAAATAATCTCTGATGGCCAGGTCTACAGCGAAACCACAGATTGTTTTTTCTTGTGACCTAACAACACTGAAAGCAAAGAGTGGTTTTCTGCTGTCTTGAGAGGTCTGAATGAGGTACTGTATTAGACTATAAAACAGATCTAAGATGTAGCCGGTGTATTCACCACTCTGTGCTCACGTATCCATGTCTTTGGTCCTTCTCTAAGAGAAGAGCTCTGCTCCTCTGTGACACACTGCATACCAGATCCCTGGTTTTTGTACACGCTAACTCCTACTCTCCCCAGGAATCACTTATCAGAGTTTCCAGCATTGTTTAGCTGGCTATAAACCAGCAAGCAACTTCTGTCTCCATGGTGAATGATTCTTTGTCATCTTTTCCTCAAAGCTTTCTAATTAGGCATCCTGCAATCTGCAGCTTTTCTGTAACATATTTGCAGTGGGGTGGGTGTGTGCATGTATGTGTGCACGTGAAGAATAAAAATTAATATGTGGCAGTGAATCAGCAGTCTGTAAATAATTGCAACAATTTTTTTTTTTTTTTTTTTTTTTTTAATGAGACATGGACTGGATCTTCCTTTTAGACAAGCAGCTAGTCATAGTATTGTTTCACCCTTAAATCCCCAAAGCCAATCTGCTGTAACAAAGAATGACATCAGTTTCCACCTAATGTCACCATTATGGGATACGTTTTGGAGATCTGTCCCACAGTCTGTGAGTGAAGCAAAGAATGGATGCAATGAAAGTAAGAGCACAATAACATAACGTGCCATTTAAGAAAACACTCCCTTTCAGTTTTGTGATCAAATCTGTTAGCATTTACTAGACATCTAGCATCCTTTGTGAAATTAGCTGCTGATCTCATCTAGTTCCTGCTGGAGAGGTATTTACCTCACAAAAGCAATTTTTGCAGCAGGTATTACTTATAAGGCCATGGAGACAAGCCAAAATATAATTTAAAAAATAAAGGAGATAAAATACATACCACAGAAAAGGTGAGGGGAGAGTGGGACAAAGGAGAAACGGGAAAAACAGAACAAATGATTCAAATGACTGCTTTTCCTACTAAAGATTCAAATAGCTAAATTTATGGCTGTGTCCCTGTCTTCCTCATGGCTGTTTGGCCACCCAAAACTTAAGAGACCTGAACACCAGTACAGTCTCTTCCGATAGAACTCTTGGGCTGCACCAAGGGAGTGAAGAGTGCACTGCCTGGCATACCTCCCAGGGAGACTCCAAGCATGAAGCTACTTCAAAATCTAAACCTTCCTCACAGCATACTCACTCCTGACAGAGGAATACTTACTACTACTCAAATGAGCAAATAAGGGGTATTCGTCCCTTATTCAAAGCAATGAATAAGTTATTGCTTTCTGACATCCTCCATAAAATATTCACATAAAAACAATGCTTTTTTAAACATTACATAGGCTCATATATACTAGCTCAAACTTATTTGACATTGCTAGGAATCCTGCAAAGAAAAACTGAAATTTCATCTGTCTCAAGTCTGAAAGTTGCAAACCTCTGCTTCTAGTAATGCAATCAACTCCACAGAAATATACAGCACTGTCACAAAGAGGGGCTTATGATTTCAATTCGGGAATAATTAGATGGAACAGATGTGAATGTCAAGAGTATCTGTGTCTGCAAATTCCTCCAATAATGCATCTGATGACCACAAAATGTTTTATGAGGTTCAAGCCTCATCCACAGCTAATGGCTCCTAGTTAATAGAACCAGTCAAAGGGCAAAAAAGGGAGAAGGGGGTGTTCATGAATATTTATTAAGCAAAATAAGAAGCAGAGATATTCCCTTTTAACAGGCTTCATTACTTCTTCTTCTACTCTCCTGATGAGGTAACTGCATTAAAATCCAGGCATTTGAATGTTTCTCAGCTGTCACTCACAATCAGACTCACAAAAATCATTTGAACATATATATATTTATATCTACAAATGGAAACAGGAAGAATCAGACACACCTTATTCTTTTTAAACAATTTTTTTGCTTGAGGACCGGACTAGATTGACAGACAGCCCTCTTCTGTGCCTAATTCTGCAAGATCCTAAGTGCCTCCTGAAAACACTTGAGCCTTCTCAGAGCCATGAATGGAAGATGAGGGTGCTGAGCCTCACTGCCGAGATGTTCAGCAGTTCGCAAGATTACTCCCTTCATCCTCAAACCAAAGGTTGTCTGGGAAGGCTTTACCAATATGGCCTTGGTCAGTATGGCTAACTTCTAGTAGAAGGGTAACTCCTCATCATCCTTGCGTGCTCCTTAATGGTTCTGGTGAGAGAACTGATGGGAATGGACCTAAATGTCTATAGGCATACAAGAACTTAGTAAGATCAAAGCCTATCAACGCTTATTACACTTGCCTATCGATAGCAATGACTTACTACTCTCAGCAGGCTGGAGTTGCCTGTAACTGTATCAACCTACTCAGAAGAAGTTGCCACAAACCAGCAAGCAAGTCTATAGTTGGATTTTCTAAACTTGGTATGGTCCCTGAATGTCACAGGTTATGGAAGGACTCCTACCTAGGTAGTGTGCCAACCAGCCATCAGCATGCTGGAAGGCAGAAAGTGATGGGTATAGGAGTGGACAGGCCCGATATGTGATGGGGTTTCTGCACAGCACTTTCATAGTTCACAACAGACTGCTGGCAGAAACTGGAAACGCATCAAATCAGGCATGAAGCTCTGAGTTCCTTCCCAGGTCTGCAAGACTCATGCTGCATATCTTGCAGGCAGGCCACAGACTGTCAGACAAGCATACATGCAGAAAACATACTCCATAAACCCCTACAAGACACAAAAATGTATCTAAACGGCACACATGGATCTGTAGTGATTGTAACTGCTATCTGCCCTCCCTACTGCTCTTGATTGCAGGCTCAACAGAGGAATGGCAAAATTTTTGCAAAAGCTCAAAGGATAATATTCATAACCAGTAATCACAACGATCTAATTCATAGAATGGTTAGAATTGGAAGGGACCTTAAAAATCATCAAGTTCTAACCCCCCTGCTATGGGCAGGGACACCTCCCACTAGAGCAGGTTGCTCAAAGCCCCATCCAGCCTGGCCTTAAAAGCTTCCAGAGATGGGGCATTCACAGCTTCTCTGCCAACCTGTTCCAGTGCCTCACCACCCTCACAGCACAGAATTTCTTCCTAATACCTAATCTAAATCTCCCCACTTCCAATTTAAAACTGCTACCCCTTGTCCTGTCAATACACTTCCTGACAGAGTCCCTCTCCAGCTCTCCTGTAGGCTCCCTTCAGATACTGGAAGGCTGCTACAAGGTCTCTCCTTATAGCAGCCTTGACGATGTATCTTGAATTGATCAAGGGAACATTCCCTTGGCTGAAGTTCAACCCCAAGACCTTGGGAAATGAAGCCTGGTCTTTCAGCCAGCCTTTCTCTGCCTCCCAAGCAGTCCTTTCACAGTCTTGATCCTGAAAACCTATGGGAGGAAGAGGGTAACATGAGTTCCATATATCCAGCCACACGCTTGCAGACTCCAAGGAGCAAACACAGGACATTCAACTAGCAATACTGACAGCCTCTGTACCTTGAGCTTTGAAAATAAGTCTGTTAGTTGGGTCTGATTGCAGACTTTTAACCTTGTGGATGAACTGAGACAGGAGGATCTCAAACTAAGCCCCTTGGTAGCAAGATGATTGTAGCAACCATATAAAATCCCCACATCTCGACTTAGCACTTGTAGTTTGTCCTACCAGCTTTCTTCTATGAGGAAAACTAAAGAAGGAAGACAGAAAACAAGACAAAGATCACAGCATCTCATCTTTTGGTTATTTCCGTGTCTTGGTTACCATGCTGAAATCCAGGTGGGAACAAGACGTTTATTCTCATTTCTCCAGACAGCACTGCCTAGACTAGAGTATCAGCGATGCAGAAGGGTTGGAATGGCATCCTGACAAGATGCTAGCTTTTTCATAGTTCAGCAGCATATGCACAGAGTCTACTTATACAGCCTGGCAAGCCCCCCAAAATACCAAGCCTTCAAAAGCTCCCAAAGCCATAGTGTCCTCTAGGCACATTTTCTCAGATCAAGGCAAAGCTCCTCGCTGAGTTCTTGAGCCTCTAAGCCCTACAACATTGCAGGAGGCTGGAACGTGGTTTGCTTGGGTTCTTTCCCAAGAACACTTTCAATTACAAAGAAATATATATTCTTTTAATCAAAAACTTCTACTAGTAATGCAAACTTTCATGAGAAAATAGAACTTAATATATTTTATTTTTTAATTAAATGCTTGTCTATGTGTTCTTGATTTTGGTTAATGCTTTGTAAACTTAGATACAATCTTATAAGAAAAAATATATTTTTCTGGAGGCAAAAATGGCACACCCATGGTTTAGGCCAAAATTGAATTTGACATCAAAGCAAGCCCTTGATAAAGATTTTTTTAGCCAGTCCAATACTGTGCAACAGATGAACATTTTTGGCACCTCTTCCACACAGGGATAAATTGGTATCTCTTTCTAGCACTTTCTGCTGCTAGGGCAGCTTTTCTCAAGCAGATTTCAGCATCCGTGGCCATGTACCTGACTGTTCACACCTTCTGTTTATAAATCTTTCAGTCTTGATTGCTCCCAAACTATCAATGCTTATACTTTTTAATAAATGTACCTAGTCCTTTTAACAGCTTCTTGACCCCAGGTCTTTACCTGCACGTGTAAAACATTACTTCTGGAGACTTCTAGCAAAAAGTAGACAGCTAACGGATATTTTAGATTTGAGGACGGATTAGCAAATCTATGTCATTTTAGTCCCCTGCCACTAAATCTGCAATGCTGCAGCAGGATGTTTACCCTCAAAAATCCCACAGGATCACGTATGGTACAACCAAAATTGTTCTTCTTGCAGCAGGAAAATAGTCCGTCTTTCTTTAAAACTCCCTTTAGTACATAATATTAGCAAAATGCAATTTTTTTGTACGAAACAATGAGCTTTATCTTCAGCTTGTATTAACATAATGAGTGTGAGGCTCCCGTGATTTTCATGCAGCTATTTTTAATTTATTTCAGTAGAAAAGGCAACTAAGTATGCATCTTGAACTTATTTCTAAACTAAAGAGACATTTTTTTCCACATTCACCACTCCTGATAGCCAGCTCAGTCCTGATCACCAGATTTTATCACGTCCTACATGCAACTTTTTGCCAGTATGACAGGAATAAGCAACAACCTGTGCTTGAGTATAAACTGGGATATTTTTGGCTTTAGTAGTACACATCTGTTACGTTATACTCAATACTGTAATATATATATGTCACTAATGAATTCTGAAATATATACTCATGGCCTAAACTGGAGTTCATCCATAAAGTTTTGTTCCCAATGGCTAGAAATATTTGGTGTCTAGAAAAGGTGAAGGTTATGAGTCACTTCTAAGCTCTCAAACTGGATTTTTAATTGCAGTCTGCTCCACCAATGCCTAGTTGCAAGCAACAATGGCTTCTTAAGTATTTGTGCCATTGTCTCTGTTGATCTCAAAACTGTCTAGAACATTTTAAATGCGTTTAATAAACGTAAAATATTTTGTTAAGTAAATTCAAATGGATGCTTTGCAAACTGTACAAAGAAAACCTTAACGTTTCCTTTTGATTTACAGTGGCGCAACTGTTGAGTTTTATCTACTGATAGTTCTGGAACTGATTAGGAAACAGATAATCTCCCAAATTAATAGAATACTGGGAGTCACACTTCTGCAATTTCATTTCTGAAGGACTTGTTACGCTCAAGCCCAAAAGAATTGATTCTATGGGGTTATATGTTAATTAAAAAAAAAGAAATATAACAGTGGAGACATTTTAAATATAAACTAACAATCTGCTCTGGCGATTGTATCTCTGTGATGCTACATAAAATCTAAAATTGAAACTGAGCAGAAAATGACTATATAGGCAAAAATGAAAATCACTACCACTTCATTAACAGAGAAAACTGCATTGTGGTCAGACAATATGAATACTGCCAAATGAAAACTATTATTGTAATCTCCAGTTTAAATACTGTAAGGTTATTTTAAGCAACAAAGTAAGTACATTTGGTTTTTTATTACCTTTAAGTACAGAGACAAATTATTAGCTGGAACAGCTCTGTGGTGTACTAGCAGCCCCATGAGTTTATTGTGACCAGACCTTTTTAACCTCCCTGTTTGTAGGGAAATTCTGCCCTCATTTTTACAGCACTCAGCCTCTATTTAGCCTGAAATTGTTTGGGGGCTTTTTGTGGGATTCAGTTTAAGACATAGTTCAAGAAATAAACTATTTGGAGGTACAGAAACAGACTATAAGAAATCTAAGGTCAAAAGTTTCTGCCAGAGGTTACTAGATGATGTATCAAAGACACTCCCCAAATAGATGAATGAATTTCCTTTGAGAATTTCTTTACTTTATCAGAGACTATTTCTATTAGCACCTTTAGAAAGTCTGAGACATCTAAGGAGAAGCATTTCCCTACTTAACTTTTTGTTCATAAACTCTTTCATAACCCTGGACTGCCATCTTTCGACTCCAGAAGCTGGAAAGCGCCTTTGTAAATTGTTGTCATACTTCAAGAAGAGAGTCACAGCACCTGAAAGGGCTTCATGGACTAATCCAGAGGAGAGGCTAGAATCACCGAATGTGATTTGTCCTACTAGCTGGACTAGCTGGATGGGAACGGTGAACGTTTTCGAGGTTTCTTTCACATAGATGACGGGTATCTGATTTAGCGACTAAAGAATCTTGTATTAACCATTAGGCAACTGGGTACTACAGCAACCATACTCCACACCAGTGACCTCTCGAGCCACCAGCCAGCCTCCCTTTTCAAAGCAAGTCAGTTGAGAAACTGGCACAAACCCGGATTTGTGTCAGGGCACTGGATGCTGTTTGGTCACTTGCAGACCAATGCACAGTCTGAGGACAGAACCTGCTGCACTGAGGGATTAAGGGCAGGCAAAGTGCACCTCTGTTCTGGGTTATGCTATCCTATGAAAGGTTGCAGGAGTGTACATGGCCATCCTCGAATCAAGGTTTATGGAGAGAAATAATACCTTTTATCAGACCAACTGATATAGGTGGAAAAAACAGAGACAAGCTTTCAGCCTGAAAAACCTGTTTGTTTTTTTCCAGCTATACAGCTGATCAAAAAAAAAAAAAAATCTCTCCCTATAAAACTTGCCTTACTTATGTATTTTAGACAATCATGACTACAGAGATACTACTACTGCTTATTTTAACTAGTTTAAAATGGCCCAGCATCCTTTCTCTCAGATCAAAGACAGATGGTCACTCACTATGGCTAATTTTTAGTTCCACCTCCACAGCCCCTTTGGGTTCATTCTTCCTACCCAGGCTGCTTGTAGTAATGATAAAACCATACAGCATGAAATGCAGATTACTCTAAGTTGTATTCTTTTCCTTATAACTAAAATAAATAACATTGTTCCCAGGTTTTTCAACATAGACTTGCAGAAAGAAGAAAACACAAAGACCTTTCTTCCTCCAACACTGCAAGTCTTCTACCAACATGTTAAACCCACAGGACCTTGCAGTCCACCTCCACAACGGGCGGCCCTACCTTCCTGTCTCCCAGCTGTTCATCCTCTTTACTGCCCTCTCCCTGCTGGCAAGGGAAATGACTGAGAAAGAATCTGGATTTAAAAACATGCATTTTGTGTATTTTAGGGTTACTGAATACTAAAATAAAGAAGCCAGTACAAATGTAAGCTATATACTTTTGGCACTATAAAGTTTACATCCTTTCTCATCAGGCATAACTGGCTATTAAGGTTCAGGTATCCACGATGTCAATATTTGATTGTGACAACTAGTTGTGCTTAGTTATCCAGCTACATAACTAGAAGAAGCTTCAGTACATGTAAAGCAAACCCGCTTATTTATTATTAGCTATATCAGGTCATTGTACACATCAAAGACTCCTTATTGAGTTTGAGGCCATTTCAACTTTTCTGTCCTCTGCTAAATGTGGGTATTTTTTCCATGCTACTGACAGTAGCTATTCAAGGGACTCTCCTGTAACCTTCAGGATAACTATACTGCGCATAAGCAATTACACCACTGACTGGCAGTGAAAGGCTCACGAGATGCAACTTTTCCACATTATAGCCATCACTCACATATTTGCTAAAAGTGCAGATCTACTCACATTCTGAGCTGAACACAAAACACATCTGTGTAACCGCCTTTCTCTCTACAGAATTGGAAGTGATGTGCTTTCCTGCTGCAATATACTCAGATATATGTGCATGTACATGCACAGTCTGTGGAATGGGAAAAAAAATTATTAACATTATTTCACTTTTAATAACTTAGCAGAAGTTCACACACTTTATTTAAGAGGTCATACAAACATTCATGCAATAGCTTGATCAATCAACAGGTCAATAGCTCAAGTGCTCATCTGCCACCTTTCATTCTTTCAGGATTATATGTCTTAAGACAAAAGAAAGACAAATCTTTCAAATACCTTACAAAAAAAAAAACCCATACTTATCAGCTGTTTCTCGTGACTAAATGAGTATTAATGGTCACAGGATCCATATAAGTCTCTACTTGTCTTCCGCATCTTCATAATTTCTAGCAGCACATTTATTTACTCTATGGAAATAGATGCATTCACATTGTTCACTACAAACACCAAGGGTTTAAATGAAGCCACACTTAAAGTCTGTGAAAGATGCTCAACTCACATCTCATTGCTTCTTATTGTAGCTCATGTGGTAAACCAAGTTCTTTAGCTGGGGTATTTGACCAGAAAGCAACCATCAAACATTGATTCTTCCTGAACTACCCCACTCTCTCTCCAACCATGAATCAGTCCGGCAAATACAGAAGCAGAATGGATTCTCTGGTCCATCTCTGCTTTCTGCAATTGATTGTCATTCATCTTTGGGGAAAAAACAATCCAACCTTACTCTGTCCTAGTTGTTCACAGCCTGAAGAATGGATGTGTTAAGCCACATTACGCACAGCAGGCATTGCTAACTGGCATCGATGAAATGCAGGATGGAGCAACATGTATATGAAAATCTCATGTCTGGCTCACAGCAGGAACTGAATGAGGGTCTTGCAAGCACTGAAGGCATTAATCTGTCCAATTTCAGGAGGATGAGAGATTTCCAATACTGTCATCTCACTCTAAGTAGGCACAGGGAAAGGATGCACCCCCTACATGCTGCTTATGGATCATCCTGGCACAGAAAAGCCAAAGATCCTAGTCTTCTGTGGCTATAAAAGGTCCTGGCCCTGGAGAACAGCAAGACAGCGATGCAGAAGGAAAGGAAAAATTTGAAGACACCTTTCCAAAGGCAAGTCATGTTCTGGGGAAGCTCACAGAGTCAGGAAACAGGAGGATCCGCAAAGTGCAGGCCTGCAGAGCAGCAGGAGCTGTAACACAACCAGTGATACAAAATCCTTAATTCACAGTGAAAGAAGAGCACTTGGGGCAGAGGCTGG
Organism: Pedionomus torquatus; assembly: GCA_013398155.1. Classification (NCBI taxonomy): domain Eukaryota; kingdom Metazoa; phylum Chordata; class Aves; order Charadriiformes; family Pedionomidae; genus Pedionomus; species Pedionomus torquatus. The sequence goes on from VZRU01010653.1 coordinate 198,287, forward strand.
CACTTCTCCAGTGCCAGAAGAAACATGGAGAAGCAGTGGCAGGTCCATTCATCATCTTTGAATTTCTAACCACCACATTCGGTGTGGAGGACTCATAGTGAAAGAGGCTTACCATGTTACAAATGGAAACAGTCAATGACAATTTTCCTTACAACAGAAACTGCTACATCTTTCACTTGGGATCACATCTTGACACGAAGATCAGCGAGTTGAGGCACCACAGTAAAGAGTTAAAGTAGCGTGGCTCACTTCTAGGGAAGTTGTGTAATGAGCGGAGAGAGCAGTAAGGATAGCATGGGAATCCTTTCCAATAAAACTTTCCCACTCCTGCCAAGACAGCTATAGGTTGTGTTTTTCAGGAATTCATTTAGGCTGAATAAACTTAATGCAGAACTGGCCAGATGCTCAGGTCAGCATAAATCAGTACAGATCCCCTGATTTCTGGGTAGCCAAAGCTCAGCACAGGGTACACCCAAAGTGCGAGACATTCATTATTACTAACGTAACACATCGCTGCTCACCGAAGGAAAGGTTTTAGTGCTGCTTGAAGACCCACCCAACTACAGTACATTTATCTTTCCTGCGGTTCAGTTGTTCTCTGCTTCCTTGAAATTAGTACGCAGGTTTGTTAAACTGCTGGTGTGGTAATGTGTCTTACTTTTACTTGCTTCTGGAAAAAGTTAGAGTTTTCATTTATCTCACAACACACACAGACACTCAGAGTGTATACAATCAGCTTGCAAAACGTCATGTGACCTAGCTGGCTGAGAGGTACCCTTATGAGTATCATAAATCATTCCTTATCTGCCTTGGCTCTTTTTATAAATAGCACATCTTGGCTTTGTATGTCTTAAATGCTTTGGACCATTTCTTTCATTTAGGGGGAAAAAAACAGTGATAAGGATTTGTTTATTAACAGGAAGAAAAAGGCAGTTATTAATATTTTTGTGCTGTTGCTGAAAGCAAAGTCCCAACAGGGGCTGAATTTCCAATCTTTTGTATAAAAGCCACCAACAACCTTTTTTCACTAGGATATCCAGGATGTTGTTTAAAGCTCAACGCACACAAGAAATTTCATGTAAATTAGCCACCTGAGGGTACCGACACGGACCCATGATTGTAATAGAAACATATTGACATTGGCATAAAAAAAAGGCTAATTAACTGCTTCCTTTCTGCCAACTGCACACTAGGTGCATGCTGCTGCTCAGCATCTCCTGGGCTACTGCAGATATGCCAGCAAATACTCTCATTCCATGGAGTTCAGCACAACAGCTGCTTAAAAGCTCTGCACAGAAACGGAGGGGAACAGCAACAGGAGGGCACGAGTGCTCTGCAAGCAGAGGGGTAGAGAATTCAAAGTAACTCCCCTTCCTTCATGTTGAGTAAAGCTCTCTTCATGCATGCACCATTTCTGGAAAATCGGACTTGACTTCATACGTTCTTCTTCCCCAGCACAAAGAGCCATTGAAATGCTGTAGTCCTATGCAGCATGTTTTGGGCTGATAAGAGTAACGGTGTGGGGGGAATTTAGTCCTTCATTTCACAAAGAGGAAAACAGACTTTGTGGCATATTCTGACTGAAAGACAACCCCAAAGAAGGATGCGAACTCACAGCCTCCTAGAGGTTAAAGTCAGACAATTCATCCAGAGAGTTGCACACTCTGATTAGAGAATCTTAAGGTGCCAAGTAAAAACCTGTGCGCTCCCATGAATGCAACTGAAATAAACTGTGAATTACTGAAGTAATTCTCAAGCGTTACAGGGCTTGATTGCCTTGTACAGTGATTTGCACCCACACATTTTGAGTATCAAGCAGGTGTAAAATGTCTGCAGTAGAGGAATAGGGAATGCCGGTTTAAGAGTATTTTATACACATATTGCCCGAACTTAATAGGTATGAAAGTATCCTACAAGGTAAACTGAAAAGAATTCAGCTCCCAGAACTCAAAATACATGTCCTTTATGGCTATTAAGTCCTTTATATTTGCAGATATTATGATATTAATGCTTAATGTTACAACACACTAGAGAGAAGTCCATACCAAAACCCACAAGGATCTAAGTCCCACAAGTCCCACTAAAAGGATCTGGAATATCTGAAACCCATTCTCAGGCTTTCCTGTTCACCCCCGTTTTTTTCAGGTTCTAATATGCTCATTCTTCTGTTGTATGCAGCAGATGAGCTCGCCCTCAGCATTTTCCCTGGAACTGTTTTGCATCCACCTCATCATCTCACACAAAGAAAACCTTTTTTTAGCCACATAGTTGACATAAAAAAGCGTGACTGCGCAGGTCAGGTGAGCATTAATGGGCCAGTGAGCCTTTCATCTGATGCCACCAGAAAGAATCCAAATCATCGCAAAACAAAATGAAAGCAAAATGAAAGTTGTTCCACTTTAATGACTTTTTGGTCAACTGTGAGAAAGGAGTTAGCAGTTTCACAACAGACTGAGCTTCACGTCACAGAAAACAAATAAGTAAGACAAGCAAACAGAAAATAGCGCAGTCAATTGACGCCTATTCTACCACCCAATAATGAAATCAGGTCTGAAAACCAAACTAGCTTCTCACCTTTTATCTTGTAGTTAAGGATGGAGGCGCTCTGGTGGGAAGCAGAAACGTGTATTTCTATAGCCTGCGCTAACCTCATTTGGAAGAAAAGCCCAGGACCCTGTATGTAAAACCCACACTAAAGGCACCACAAAATAGGAGGCAAGATAAAGGGAATGTAGGATACCAGAAAGAGAGATTCTCCATTTGTTCCTTACACAGTTGTGGCCCAAGGAGGAGCAGAGGATGCTTGCCTGTAACAACAGCTCCTGCCTACTTAGTATTTGCTCGCTGTTAGACGGACAGGCTCACTTCTAGGGTAAAGCTCTTTACGTGTCAGAGAGCACCAGCTGCAAAAAGAGTAATTTATAAGCAGCCAGCACCCTACTAAGCTAGCTCATTTCACATTTTTACTTTCTCCAGGCTCATCTTAGAGATAACACTTTCCCCTCCGGCTAGAAATTAAAACATCTTTTTTCTCTCCCTTTTATTTCACCAGCTTTGAAAAGAACCATTGGGAGGAATATGGACACTGTGGCAAACGCATACAGGAAACGTTAAGAGTTAACAAAAACACTGGCTAGGAATAGAAGATAAGGCTGAGGGCAATGACCTTCTTTTTGCTCCAGAAAATGTAGAACAAAGGTTAGCTGTTCTACTAACCCTGCTCACTCTTATTTTTTGACTCCTCACGGCCCAAAGAAGGCCTTGAAGCAATAATATTGCCTTCAATCTCCTGGCCTGTTTGAGGTGTGCCTTCTTTGAGAACCCCTTCCTTTCATCAGACACAAAGCCGCTGCCAATGAATGGAGCCGGCTCTTCCCGCAGAAAGGAGAAATGCACAGGAACGCGCACTGGGCTTGGGGTACTCAGGAGCTCTCTGGAAGTCCTCAGCAACAATTTTGACAATTTATTTCTCCCATTACATCCCCTCACGTTAACCACTGCATGCCCAGTTGGGCTGCTCCAAAGAAAGGGGCCAATGCTTAATGCCATTAGCAATCACCAACTTAAATCCCAATAAAGCAGGACAGGAGAATAACGCTGGAAGGCATACCGATATATAACTATCCTAAAAAAACCCAACCTGTAGTTGACTGTAAAATAGAAAAGGAAGCGAATCTCTCGCATAACACCTCCCCTAGGCCTCCAGACTCATTCAGACTGGTATGCCCTCTCCGAATTGCTTCCTTATTTTATTAACAGCAGCAGTGATGATCCGCTTCCTCTGTCTCAGTGTTCTGCTTGAAAATGGAGATGCGCTTTCAAACTGCAAACAGCCTTTGTGCGAGGGGCTTGCTCACCTCTTTTCTTCTCAGATCTCTGCCTTTAAATGAAATTGAAAGGCTGGCAGGATTGGGCTGAAAAAGAACCATTAAACCTTGATAATTTTCTGCTAGAAGAAACACTTTAAGCAGAAACGACAGTCAGATCAGGGAAAAAAAACATCCACTTTGATAAGCTGGTAATTAAACAGCAAGCAAACTGGTGAGGCAACGCGATCAGTCAACCATGCTGGCCAAGATGTTATGTCAAGTGGGACAGCAAGTTTTAAAGGCAAATTTTGCTCATCGCCTACTTAAAAGACAGAAGATGCCACAGATACTCCATTGCAGAGGAGAGGTCACGTACAGCAAAAAAAAAAAAGGAAGGATCCTGATCTTACAAGAGAACCCAAAACCACAGATGTCGTCCCAAGACTCCTGGAATTGTTTACCTGGTATGCAAGTTGAGGTATTAGCTGTTCATTAGCAGGTCTATGCACAACTGGGTGCTAGGGAGTATTTCTGCAAAGCTAGCACACGTAGCATTGAAACAGTCATTCATTGATGTATTGTAAATTAGCATAATTAACATATTCATTGTTTATCAACTTTTTACTGGGGCTCATAATTTCTTATCTTGAAGCTGACTGGTGTAAATTGTCCTTGTCTTCATTTAAAGATACAGTGGCTCTTAATTTTACTGCTCAAGCTCAGTGTGTGAGGATCCTCAAGCAGAAGCAGGTATCCTAACTTCTAGAGGGGTGGTTTTCATATTATAATTACTCAAGGTCACCTAAGACCATATTTTTAGTTGATTCATGTGGATCAGCTGAGTTTCTTAGCCAATCAGCCCACTAAAGTTTCTGGTTCTTGGTTTTAGGTTTGCTTGTTCCTTCTATCCCATTGTTTTATCAAAAACTGTTTACCCAAGTGACATACAGAGTTACAACATCGCAAGGACAAGCTGAGAGAGCTGGGGCTGTTCAGCCTGGAGAAGAGAAGGCTCCGGGGAGACCTTATTGCAGCCTTCCAGTATCTGAAGGGAGCCTTCAGGAGAACTGGAGAGGGACTCTTTGTCACAGGAAGTGTACTGACAGGACAAGGGGTAATGGTTTTAAACTGGAAGAGGGGAGATTTAGATTGGATATTAGGAAGAAATTCTTTCCTGTGAGGGTGGTGAGGCACTAGAACAGGTTGCCCAGAGAAATTGTGGATGCCCCATCTCTGGAAGTGTTTAAGGCCAGGCTGGATGGGGAGCAACTTGTTCTAGTGGGAGGTGTCCCTGTCCATGGCAGGGGGGTTGGAACTCGATGATCTCTGAGGTCCCTTCCAACTCTAAACATTCTATGATTCTATGATTCTTTTATAAGGAACATGCCAAAGGAATGAGAAAACTGAAGCAGAGAAAGTTTTAGTTTTTTAGTATTTAGTATGTTTTTAGTATTTTATTGATTTTGTCACATGTCTTGCGACGTGTGAGCTGAAGGGTAACTGACTTGGAATCCCTCAGACAATGCCTTAAATATTTCAACTCCCCAGGGCAATAAGCTATCAGCTGAAGCAATCATAAAGCTGAAGATTTGGGAAAAGATGGGATTACGTGGTATATTTTGTGAGGAACTGGCCCTGGAGGCCAAGGATACTTGGAAGAGGTATGTGCCAGAGGAGTCAAAGAAAAGGACAGTACAGAAATTTATGCAGAGGAAAAGGTTCTAAATCACATCAGCTCATCCCGTGGAAACTAAGCAAAGACAGAGAGGACAGTCCATAAGACTCAGGCCTGTAAAAACAACAAATTCATGTTAATTTAGCAGTTAAGCTCTCCCATGCCACTATGTTTGCTAATGCTGCTGAAGCTGTTGCTACCAGTCCCTTCACCTCCTTCCTCACTCAGCACCAGTCCCTGACATGAACAAGGGACATCTGGGCACCCTTTAGTTCAGGGCTGAAAACTCTGCTTGGGAAGTGTCCGTCTGCTGCTACTACAGCACCCCACACGTCTGCTAGGGAGGAGTGGAGGGTCAAGAGAGACATCACACATTGCTTTGTTTTAGCACACCACATGTTCAACCTTAAAAGAGGCCACCGCAAAGCCCAACCGGTACAACTGAAAATGGTACCTTTGAAATGACCCACCTTGTGTCATTTTTACCTCTTTCCGCACATGTCCAGCCCTTCCCTGCCACAAACTCAGCGTGCAAGTCACCCATCAGCATGCAAACCAAAGGTTCCCCGTTCCTGGCAGATTTGAGTGAAAACCAGCTATGTGGCAGCCCACACAACATTACAATTTTAGCGTGTGGCTACCCAGATACCTCAGTTACCACCTATCAGATAGATGGGGAGATCAGCACCTTTAGCAAAATAAAAAAAAAAAAAAATAGGCAATTTTTAATGGCACAAGCTAAAAATATCAAATTCTATTCCTTATAGCAATACTATGGCTTACAAAGTCTATGTATATAACAAAGAACAACACAACTGGTCTGTCACCTATTTAATATAAGGCACAGGGAGTCCAGAACAGGTTTTTCAGAAAGCCCAAATGGTGGCAAAATACAAAACTAACCCACTGAAATCACTAACTTCATTAGGCAGTGACCTCTGACGTCACTGGAAATTTATATTACATCCAATGGATGCTGGATTAGACTCTCATAGAGTTCTGTGAATTACTGAACGTAAATACTTTATTTAGAGGTTGATACTCTGTTGTGGGGTTTTGTTTTTTGTTTTGTTGTGAACAGACTAACTCCTAAAATAGGTTTTCTAGCCAGTACTGATGAGTGAAGGTTTAGTGCCAACTCAGCTGGCCTATGAAGTGCTTACTAAATGCTTTTCCTGGACAATTGTTATGTTTATTTGATCACTTTATTCCCATGAGCTGCTTCAGTTCTCTGAATGAGATGAATGTAATTGTTAAGAAGATACCAGAAGTGGTTTAAAGACAGTGACTGGAGAGACTGAGAAGTCTGTCATTCCACAAGTCTGTCTACTGACAGCCGCATTGTATTTTGGCACTAAAAAAAAAAAAAAAAAAAATTGTCAACAGGTAGTAAAATCATACTTAAAGGAAAAAGGATTCGCATAACACATGGAAGAGGAATACATACGAACCAAAATAAAATTTATCAAATTGTTTCTGAATACTTTTTGCTACCACTCAACTACTTTCTGCTCATAAAGTAGTAGTAGTGCAATTCCCAGACCAAGTCAAAAAGGAACAAAATATTTTGAAAAGTATCCTTAAAAGGTACCATAATCATATGCAGTATGTATTTAGAGAAAAAGCGTTTTAGAGTCGGAATATTAACATGCCATGTTTTGATTCCTGACATTTCAGGTTATAACAAATCTCCATAATAGTCAGCGAAACCAGCTATTCAAATGGCAGGGCATTAAACAGCATCCTCCCAGGCATTGTGGTCTTTCAACCAGGGTTCAAGACTGTAGACAAAATGCCAAATCTGAAAAGAAAATTACTGACAGAGGAGGGACAATCAGGAAAATTGAGACCTGTGATAAATAAAACCAAGCTCTCACTGTTTTCAGTTGTTAGCACAGGGATGAATGACATTCAGTTCCTCCTCCTTTATGATTTGCTCTCCCTGGTCAGGTCACTGGCTCTTTGAGTCTTGAACCCTACTGCTGACTGACGCTTCAGAAGAAAGTAATAGTTTACATGGCCAATCAAATAATAAGCTGTGGTGTGGAATGGGGATAAAAGGACATCCATACTGGCTTCTGCACATGACTAGAGTTCACACGTTGAACAAATTTGTCTCAGAGCCTTCTAACAATGCTTAGGTCAAATTCCTACCTTGAAAAAGATCTCAGTAAAGAATGATGAACCTATATGCCTTTTGTTCCCTCTGTAAGAATCAGTGCTTCTTTACCTTAAATTCACACATGCACACACCATTAACAAGTATATTTTGCTACGATATTTCATCAAGGCTGTAATAACAGTGATTCTGACTAAGACTGGAACTAGTGAGTCCCAACCTCTATTACCTTCATAACTTCTTTTTTCTCCACTGTTCCTACACAGTGAGAAAACGGTCTTACGAGCTCCCTCCAAACACACTGTTAAAAGGCCAAATACTCCTCCAGAGCTCTTCCCAAACCTATCATAGTCCAGAATGTTATTCAGATTTACATCAAAGCACGTGTCAAAACCTGATGAAGAACCACAGGNGGAAAAAAGCTTTGCAAACGTAAGGAAGCTTCAAAGCTACAGGTTTCAGTCCAGGTTTCAGAGCCTTCCAAATCCACAAGGATTTGAATCTGTAAAACGTAGCTTCAAATTCATTATCTAATCTTCTCCTTCAAAACCTCCCAGGACTTTGAGATTTTAGGTTTGTATTCAGGCAGATGGACTTCAAAACTGGTAGATGTTTCCTTGTTGCCCTGAATAGTCTGAAACATTAATAACCAATAACATTTTCCTTATTGTTACTACAGTTTCTCCCATAGCAGGGAGACTCCCATAGCAGCGTCTCACTCCCTGCTCTTAAATAAGCCTGAAAGCTTCTTCAGAGTTGCCTGCTAAACATTTGGTTATTATCCTGTGGGCTTCTCCCCACCTTTTCTTTTATGTACTCTCGCTGTGTATCTGCACAGAAGACAAGATGTATATTTTGCAGTATGGTGCTTTAGCACATGGCTCAGCATGCAGAATGCACCGTCTCTAGTCTGATTGTCAGTGTTCACAGCATCAGGACACAGCTAAATAGCTCTCAGGATAGGGCTCATTAGGCTCCACTGAATAGCCAAGAGGAACAATAGATTTCATAAGTGAAAACATTCACCAGGTGGAAAATACTCTTCACTGGATTTGAGCAAGGACACATATTGCTCTTAAAATACTTCCAGTGGCTATTAAAAAAAAAAAAAAAAAAAAAAAAAAGAAAAAAACCAACAACTAAATAATTTCTCTTTGGTTTC
>VZRU01010653.1:207060-282172 GCA_013398155.1 Pedionomus torquatus
ATCTAATTAGTTCTCTTTGGTTTCATCATCATTGCAGGGAAGGTTCATTCTGCAGTGTACCCTGAAGTCCTTTGGTCTGCTTAAGTGGGGAAACCTGCAGCCCTGTCATTCCCATCTGCACAGTGTTACTCCCAAAGGAAACAGGAATTCGTTGGGAAACAACATCTGCTCAGACCCAACCATGACAAACAGTTTTAACACTACCAAAGCACCCACTGCAAAAAGCTATGAAGAGTTCCTAATTCCCTTGTTCAGATATGAGACCAAATCCTGTTCCTTTTCCTTTGATATAAAGCTTTCCATCCACACTCCAGAGGCTTGAGACTCAGCCGTTCCAAGCCACAAGCTGCACATCTTGACTGCCAGGATGCACAACTAAACACCTGAGTCCAGTGAGTGCGTTGAAAAGCATAGGTGGAAAACAAAGGTAGTGATCAGGCATTAGGATACGCTGTGGCCGTACAACTCAGAGGTACTTCTTGATGTAAAGCTATTGCAATGTCTTGATTCATAAAGAGGAGTTTTCTGGTACTTAGACTAGATTTGAGAATCTTTCACGCCCCAATGAGTAAATCTGCATGATATAGAACTAACTTATTAAGTAGAGAATGTTCCTAGAGAATATGTTTTTTTTTTTTTTAATTACCATTAGACCTTCTCAGGACTGCTTTAGCACAGAAACACATCTTTTTTTTAGACCATGAGGCTGTTGAACTGAATTTCCATTTATTGTCAGTGTGAGCACCTGGACAAATACCAACAGACAGCAGGAAGAAAGCTGTAGAGATTTTCTCAGGCCATCCATCTAGATGAGGGAGATCTTCCACAAAAAAAACCAGTTCCCAGGACAGCCCATGTTTGCAGGGCGAGAAGCTAGGGAGTTAATGCTGGAAGTGTCTGCACGAGCATAACCTGCAGCTGTGGCAGCAGGAACAGGAGGGCTCAAGGAATTTGCCTTCAGAAAGAGCTCTACCCAAACAGAACACGAACAGAGAGGCAGCTCCTGACAGCAAAGGATAAATAACAGCTTAGAGACAGTCTGAAGGAAACCACTGAGAGTGTCAGGTCAAGAAACGAGCTCTGTGAGGAAACTAACTGTGAAGGGACAAAAACTGCCGTGCCAGAGGCCATGTCACGGGCACCTTCTACTACATCCCTGCAGTGGAGGCACTGCCAGTGCCCCAGCAGAAACAGCACCCTACATCCACAGATAGAGGAACCGGCAGAGAGGGATCTGCTGCTGCCTGGATCTCTCCTCACTGCTGTAGTCAACTGGGTGGCGTCAGGCTGTAACCACCCTTCTGATACCACAGCCCAGCGCGGCACTGCATTCCCAGAGGAGCTTTTACCCTGCTGCTGTCAGTGCAGAGGCAAGCCTGTGACATGCTTAGTGAGACAGGGAATGCTGGTTTTTATACTGACACTGTCCCTACTTTAGGCTTTTTATCTTTTTACTGGTGATGCCTGCCCTTGCTGAGGCTAAGGGAAGTCCTATGTTCATAAGACAGTGGTTTCATTTCAGGATTTATTAAGGATGTTTCAATATTAAATAGTCAATAAGTGCCAAATCAAGACAAATATGCATTTAAAATGTAAAAAAGACATTTCAAGTCAGCAAAAGCCAATGATATATGAGCTCCTACTCAGGGGAGTACACTGGCCCGATAGCACCAGGACAAATGTCCCATCCCAGAAGCATTGTTTTAGCCTTTCTTGGTACTTTCAGATTTCTTTACATGTTTTGTTTTGATAGCAGCTTCAAGTTTATCCTTCTTTTAGGGAAAAAAAAAATAATAGTAACAGAATCGCACGCATACAGAATGCATTTCAGGTTCTGAGATGACTTAGAAATAGCATATAAAGTCATCTCAAGCCAAAATCTTTGAATGACTAGTAATTTGTGGGTGCACAGGAATGGCCTATCACTATCAGCTCTAGATGTGGCTGTAGCAGGATGGGAGAGTTCAGGCTCTGCAGCTTGCCTGCAGGCTGTGCTCAGCCTCTGCCACTTCGCAATGGATGCAGTCAATACCAAGCATTGCTGAAAACTCCACAGCTGATGTGAAAAGGCTGCTGAGCACAACTTTCACTGCTGAAAGAAAATTCAACACTTTCCATATTGCTCTACCTGTCATGTTGATGGTATCACAGTATCATACCCAGAACTTGGCTGCATTAGATTTCCTTGAGAATATATGGGAGACCTAAAAAGGAAAGGTGATGTACAGAAAAAAAGTGTCATGCCAGAGAGAAGGTCTTCTGTGTTGGCAGACAAATGTGGTTAGCAGGTAGCCTGAACAAATCACTGGAGATCCATGGTAAGATTCCAGTCACAGCTGCAGTTAGAACCCAGTGCTGGGGTGAGGAGAGGGGAAAATACATGCAGGGTCTGATTTTGGCTCAGACTCTTGTTTTACAAAGGCTTGATTTCCACACTATCCAGGTCTGGATGGTTTTACATCTTTATGCAGCACAGGGTATGAGTCAGAATGCATGCAAAAGCTTCCTAGAGGTTCTCTTAGGTGTCTGTAAAGAACCATGTATTTAAGCTGCATTTCCTAAATCATAAACACATAAATACGTAAGGTTTCCTGATTTGTATTCAAGGTGCTTTTTCAAATGTGAAGGTCACCTTGAAAGCTGCAGTGTAAAGAGCTAACTCGCTGTCTAGCATCATAGTCCTGCCTCTGCCTACAGTAGCAAAAGATCCTTGCTACATGAGAAACTTGTTTTTAACTCTTGTGCAAAATTGACCTATTATAGATTTTGAATACACATGATCAAAGAGCACCTGCCTGGCCACACTGAAGAGCTGAATGGGTAGAAAAGTCCAAGATACCTTGGCACTCTGCATCTTTCTGAAGAAACTTCTTAGAGTAAATGTGGTTTTGGAGATATGGTGGTAAACCCAGCATTCAGGAGACCTGGATTCTATTTCTGGTTCTGCCACTGACCTGCCAAATGACTCAAGACAAACGACATCAACACATCTGCCAAGCTTCACAGAGCAAGTGCTAGACTCGCACACTCCCATTCTCCCCGAAGCTGTCCCTTCACACCATCTGCATCCCACACATTTGCAGCATAGTCATGGCCTCTCTTCTGCCTTGTGATCCCTTATTTGTATAAGGAATGCCTTCAATCCTTTATACAAGCTGCAGCTTACCAACTACCTCCTGACATGCCAGCCTACCATATCTGGGGTACAGCATCCCAAAGCATGAGGGAGGGTTCAGTGCTACAAGACATTTTTCAAAAGCACCTACCTCAACTGTCTCTCTGTGTTTTAAGGCCTAATGTGTCCATGAAGGCTTCCTCCATGGGACACAATACGTGGACTACACCAGCTGCAACCACTCGGTGTTCACCTGCACGTATCTCGCAGAAACACAAGAAATTAAGTCTACTTCCATTTGCAGGCCTGGCCTGGTCTGGGGTGGAGCAGTACCAGCTTTCTGCTCAGTGAGAAAGGCTCCTGCTTATACTTGCTGGCAATTGCTGTGGCAATCAGGGTCAGCTGACTTAGTTGCTTACCCCATGGAGAGGTCACACCTGCAGGGAGGAATGGACACGTCGTGTGACCCAGACTGACCAGTTGTACTCCATCCCATCTGCCATGCTCAGTAGAAAAGCTGAGGGATCAAAGGGTCTGAGCTTCTTAAAGGACTGACATCTAAGCAGGCCCCTGTCAGTTCATCTGATTTAGATCCTGATCCCTAAACTTATAAATCACCTTATCTCTCTTTTTCCTCTCCTTGGAGGGAGAGCATCTGTCAACATGTCATGGTCCAACCTGGCCCAAACTGCAACAGGGCCTCTATTTTTCCTTCTACCACTTCCAATGGTGTGAAAAATCACTTGGCACAGGTAACATTTTCCATGGTCTGCATGGCACAAAGAGGCTCCAGCTCTCCTGAGGACGTCAAGTCCCTCTGTGCCTTCATGACCACAGATTCATTTTCCCATCCAGTGGAACCTTCCTCAATGAAACCATCTCTATAACCACTGAAGTAATCACTAGTGAATACTTCCCAGGGTTAGTACTAATTATTTGCTGGATGACTTTTCAAACGTATTTAACTGTCCTGGGTTTATCTAGCATCAAAATGCAAATACATCAGTAAGAAGGGAGCACTGTAATCTTTGACTGAAAAAAAAAAAAAAAAACACACAAAACAGCTATTATTATCATTATTGTTAAATATTATGATTATTTCATTAGTTACTCTGACAGAGGAAAATATGTACTATAAATAGGAGTCACTAGGGGATTCTCTGCCCATACTGATATCAGCCTGTTCTCTGTAAACGTGGACTGCCTGCAGCATGTTGATTTTTGTTTACCTTTCACAATGGAGAGGTAGAACTCTGATGCATGTGTTTCTTGATTTTTCCACAAAAAGGTTTTACAAGGAAACACAACTACCTGCATGATTGATAATCAGGCTTCTGTGCATACATTCATTACCATTACTCGCATTTGGTATAGCTTGAAATAAGTAGAATTCTTGGTGGTAGAGGGGATGGAGATTCTGCCTTGTTTTGAAGGGAGAAAGAGCACACTGTAAGAGGCAGGATGACCATCCCTTTCTGAAAGTAATTTCAGCCACTTCTTGCATAATATAGTACCAAGAGTGAGACATCTGCTTCTTAACAATACACTTCAGTTTAAGTTACTTTGTACAAAGCCCCTGGATAGTAACAAAAGAGAGGAAAAGGTGTTGCATCAGGTCATCAGCATTATAAATGTCAAATACCCAGAGGGAGAGAGGGGGATAACAGAACATGCCTTGCTGGGAGAGAAATTCTCAAAGAGAACCTCAGCAATTGGTGGAGAAACCCTCACATTCTCTTTTGTTCTATATGTAATAGTAACTACAATGCCAGCAAAGGAAAGGACATCACTGAATGGGCACTGTACTTACACACAGAGGGTGAAGAGCATGAGCCTGAAAAGTCTGAAAACTGCATGACAGAAAAGGGAACCAGAAGGAAGGAGCCATCTGACACAAGAAAAATTGTACCCAAGAGATATCAAGTTCAACACCACAGAGGAAGCCTGTTTCAGAGGTAGGAGTTTGAAACCCAGGAGGAGCACTCTCACCCAGACAGTGCCCTGACTGACATAGGAAACACAGGTTGTCTCTTGAGCGTCCCTCAGCAGGGAGGAGTAAGAAGGAAGCTTGGTTGGACTGAGGAAAAAGTTCACTTGCCTCTGCTCAAGAGTGTCTGTATCCAAGAAACAAAGAAAGTGAGAGTTTTCTTTCCTTTCAATGAAGGACATAACTTTAAGCAAAAGCTTAAAAGCAAATACCTTGACAGAAAAGAGACAAAGCCCTATAATTGAGAGGTGGGATCAACCACTCACACAGGCTTCTCTTAAATCCTTGTGTTATTCTAGTCTCAGAGGACAGTACCTTTTTACCACAGTTTTTACCACTAAATAATCTTTGGTATTTGAAAACTGTGAAACATGTAGTTCCTCCATCCTGGCTTTAAAACAGGGTCCAAAAGAGTATTGACTAGGGACCATTCCTCTCATTCATCTTCATTCATAGAGAAGCCAACAGTAAGAAAACCCTCACTGCACCCAAGCCTCCGTCCTCAAACCTGCATGCACATTCCTTCATTAGGACTGCTCAGTCCATGCTTACACTGGCCCAAGTTGCCAGGAGCTCCTCAAGCCTGGAACTTGAGTTCCCTGTCAATCTTACTATGCACAGGAAGACTTTGTGCCTCTGCCTTCAACGTGTCACCAAGGATCCAGCAGACCTTCTCAGCAAGCTCCCACCACTTACCAACAGGACACATCAACAAGAAAATCCCATTTTCTGTTTCACCCTAGTCCAGCAACTTGCAGCCAAGTGCCAGCCCAGCAATTCTCTCCTCAGCATTAATTTAGGCATACATAATAAGTGTTAAGCTACTTCCTATTTAATGATCTTCTATTTCTGTAATGCTGCCAATCCACACTTACTGCAGGCTGTTCTCAGTGGACTCAGAGATTTATCTGGGGAAGCTTCTGGTTGTTCCATGCACAAATCTTAAACTCTGACCTTGGGAAGGTAAAGCAGTGCCCTGGTAACTGTCAATATTTCCGGTCACTAACATAACAGAGGTTGTGGTCTTCCTCTAGGGAGCACAACCACAGAGCGGTGAGCAAAGACTCCTGTGGCCACGTTATTTAGGAGGGTCAGGATACAGTTATCTAACTGTTTACAGATGAAGATCTGTATCCAGGTTAGCTGGATAAGAAGAGGAAAGAGCAGGCTCCAAGGTCCCCTGAGAAGCAAAAGCACCATGGATCTTCCCTGGGCAAGGCAGCATTCCCCTCCAACAGGTTCAAGGCCTCCAAGTCCTTACTCAGAGGCAAGCAAGTAAAACACAAGCACTGAAGACAAAGGCGTGACAGAAAGGAGAATAGAGGATTACCTGGCTCTAGCAAAGCCACAGGGAACCCATACGCTTGAAATGTGAAATGAACAATTCACCAAAAAAATGTGCTGTGGATATAGGGTCTTGTTGTCAGCCCCTTCACTGTTAGCTATTGATTTTACAGTATTTGTAAGATTTATTCCCTTTTATTTTCACCAGGGGAAATTAGGCTGTCAAGATCTATTAACCCGAAACAAGCCATTATCCCTCTCATGATTATTGCCTTCCAGGGCTGCCTGCAAATTGCCCCCAGGCTCCGTCTGCCGGGGAAGGAGGCTGCCGGCTTCTACGTGCCTCGCAGCCACCCTGCCTGTCCCACTCCGGGTGTGGGTGGATCCAGCTGACTAACCTGCAGAGGACAAAGCCAGCAACGTGTCCCTGAGATGATGTCTGTGTCCCCCCCTTCCCTGCTGCTCGCCCAAGGACAGTGTGCCAAACAACTCATGCGATACCATTGAAAAGCATCTCCCTCTTGTGTCCTCTTCACAAACCAGGACACCTCCAGGGCAGTGTGTGCCCACTGCCAAGCGCCAGCACTCGGACCAGATGTGCAAGCGTGTGCATGACTTAAGATGACTTACACGTTCAAACTCAAATGCAATACTTGCTTTTCCATCTAATCTCTTACAATGTTTTTATCTGCCTGCTTTATAAGGAGAATATCAAAAAGAGATAATGTTAAACCCACAGAAATATAAAGCTCCCCAAAATACAGCAGCTAATTTGCTAAACAACACCAGAATGGCACTCTCACCAAGTATTGTTTGAAAAGTGTGGGCAGGCTCATTAGTGGCGCTTCCGAGGAGATCAGGGACTTCAGTCTGCACCTGACCTCAGTCACTCCAGTTTTGTGGCGCACAGCCATCCTCAGGGGCTCTGTTAATGTGCCTACTAAAACCTCTGCTCCACACGTTCAGCATGGGATTTTCAAAACCCCTTATATTGGTCGAATAAAAAAATCAGCCGCTGTTGGATCAGAGCCATAGGCTGTTCCCCAGTGGCAACTATTTCCATAACAAACCACAGCTCTCGAATTCCAGCCAGCTCGGCACCAGCCAGATGCACTAAATAGGAGTTGTGAAGCACAGACCTGGAAATAGGATTCATGCCCTCTCAACTTCTACAGCTGAGTGCATTTCCCCAGGCAACAGAGGTGTTTTGACTGGTGGAGCGGCAGGCACTAGAGGACACAATTTTCTTACCTAAAGTTTTTCAAGCCATGTGAAAAGCAGCCCTGGCTTTTAAAGCCCTTTTGAGGCCTACCCAGTTGACTGCAGAGTGAAGTTATTCACTCAGGAACAGTGCCTCATTCCTGAGATGCACACTTACGCCCAGCAAAAACACTCTACAGTGTAGGCTCAGTATGTGATTTTCAGTGCTAATAGTGTGGTCAAATCAAACCCAATTTCCTTTGGAAAAAGGCCACACATCACTCTTCAGCGAGAAACATTTCCACCCTAAAACACAACTTCCAAATGTCTGCCATTACCACTACAAAACAGCTTAAGAAAACCACCACTCCCTATAAGACATTCCCCCCCTATTTATTTTTCTAAGGAATAACTAAATTAACTTTGCCCTTACTTGAAGAGATGGAAAAGAAATAATAACAGGAAAAAAAAAAAAAAGAAAAAGAAAAAGCTTTACTTCAGACTAGAAACTGAGTGTGACAAGTCTTTGCCAAATGCAGAATGACTCCCAAGTTCAATCTGAAAATAGGACTTTAAAATGTAAAGCACCTTGATAATCTTAAGCAAGTTCTAACTGCACCAGCCCCTGCTAAAAATGTTAATTCTCTGGACTTTCTATCACTTAAAAATGCTGCTTGTTATGGTAAGAGAGAATGTGGCAAGTACATCAAGGCATATGCGTGTTGGCTGCTGCTCTGCTAAACGAACAAGAACTGCCAGCTTCCTCCTAACAGCTGGTTACCAACCTGGCACTGTAGGCAAGAGCAGATCCAACTGGGGTCTCAACCACTGTGGCCAGGCCATAACTTCTTGGGAAAGGCTGAGCCGCACCACCTGGGGTCAGCTCACATCTTTCTATGGAGCCATCTGCATTACTCCAATGTTCAGCCTCACTCTACAGAGACAGATGCAGGAAGCCAAAATAGAGACTTTGTTTCCCTTGGCTGTGGTTTGGGTTTTCCCTCCTGACAGTAAATAAGGATCTGCCCTATCAGTTCTGTCTGGGTGCAGGTATATTGCCAAGCAAGCCACCAAGAAAGTGTGTTTCCATGCATGTGACAGCTAGCAGTGGGGGCACTGGATTAACATTAAAATTCTTAGAGCAAGCCCTCATCGTGCATTTGAGGCTCTACAAGCTGTAAGCATTATAGCCATGCTCATAATCAGAATTTGACTGCTTCTGTAGAGAAAACTGTCCTGTAGTCACTTGTAATGAGGTACTCTAAATGCAGCCCTGATGGCATGTGGAGTGTGTAAAAGCCTGTCTGGGAAC
The DNA here is from genome assembly GCA_013398155.1 of Pedionomus torquatus. NCBI lineage: Eukaryota > Metazoa > Chordata > Aves > Charadriiformes > Pedionomidae > Pedionomus > Pedionomus torquatus. The sequence continues at coordinate 215,959 of VZRU01010653.1, forward strand.
AGCAAAGGTACCACCACCTCAAAGCCACTTTGTTTTGGGGATGTTTGAGCTAGGCCTAATGTGTTGTGGAGCTTGTACTACTGAAGTGCTCTGGGGAGATTGGAAAGGAACAGTCTCTGACACACCATTCCTCATTTAATTCCCTCTGGAGCAGGATGGTGCCAAAACTGGCCAGAGTAATTAAGCACACCATCTGGGCCTCAGTGTCTCATGTAGGCACAGACTGAGACCACATCTTCTTAACCCTTCTGCAACCATAGTCATTCCCTGAGATAAGTTATGCACTGGGATGAAGAAAGATTTGAATTAAGCAAAAGAGGTGCAGCTGCAGAGCCTTATGCAGGCAGACTCAGAGCTGCTGAGCTGAATTAGAACTCTCCAGGTTCAACCATGGGAAGGAGCAAATGACCCAAGGGTGGACCAAGTGCAATCTGAAAATGATCACCCACAGTGCTAAAAACAATGATTGTGATCTTTCAGACTTGTCGGCAGAGGCAGTCAAGCCTTTTCTAGAATGAAATTGAATCGCAAAACAACAGAAGGGACTGCATCATCAAGAGCAGGAGACTGGCCAGATCATAGCTGTCTCTATTGAAGGGTTTCCCAGGTTCAAATGTTGCAAGTGAGGGGATCACCTAGTGCCCAGATGGTGTACTGAAGACAGAAAGCGGCAGAAGTCTTCAGAAGAGAAAACCTGAGTGGAAGCAGTGGGTGGGCCTCCTTAGGCACAGAGCTCATCAGAAGGAAAGACTTTGGGGATTTCTGATAAAGAAGCTTCTAAAACTCCCACTGAAGTTTGTTTCACTCTAGTCAGAGAAACAGAATTTGGTTTAATTATCTTAAACGGAAATTAGGTTTGTCCAAGATTTCTCTTCATTTATTCTATTGGCTTCCCATCCAACTAGGAATAGAGTCTTAAAGGGCCAAACTTCAGCTAATCATAGAAGTAGCAGTGTACGATCACCTAAATGAGACAGTGGTTGTCAGGAAAACCTCAGCTAAAGGGAAAGATTTGTTAATTAAAACACATGCTTTTGATCAAACTGAAATGTTTGTTAGATTTTCAGAATGACTGGCTGGATTCAAGAAAGTGGTGAAGACAGAGATGTGCTTACCAGATCATGCACAGAGACTCAGGATTGAGGGTATAAGTCATGTTAAGGGACCATGAAAAGACTAAACAGTAGATAGGTAACAATCAGGACTGAGGAGAGGAAGATTAAGTTCTGGCAGAAAACCCTACAGAGTCTCATTTGTGATGTGAACTGTCCTTAAATGTGCAAATGCCACAGGTCATTCCAGCAGCGACAGGCCAACTCACAACAGTCTCATGCAAGAAAATTACCTATTAAGCCCCACCTGAGTCAGAAGAGTGCTAAGGCTTAAGGAACAGCTCCTTGCTTCCTCACCTTCCCTCCTAAAAATGCTACACTGAAAAGTACATAGATGCATCCTGGCACTGCCCAGGAAATAACTATTCCTGAGAAAAATGATACAGCTTATGATAAGTGCACAGAGCTCTTAACCAGCTGAGAAACCCCACTGTCCTTTCCATCTACCTTTAGACATGTAACAACAGACAGGTAGAGAAAAGGCAACCAATTGATTTATCAATGCACTCACAACATCTGCAGGCCACATCATACAACTTTCAGGCTAATAAAATGTTCCTCAATTATTCCAGAAGAGACATTATAATAAAATATTGGGTTTATATCCTATTACTACACACTGCATCTGAGCAGCTTAAGACGTCAGGCAGCAGCTTCCTCCAGTGGTCTCCAGGAACACAGCCTACACGTGCAAAGGAGGGACAGCACTATCTTGTTTTCTCCTTTTCCCCACCAGGGTATGCATTAAATGCATTCCTTTATTTTAATAAGAAGCTGCATCTTATTCCCTTGCAGTCTTGTTCCTTAATGTGTGCTCTACAGTCTTTGACATGCTCGGGTACCTTGACCAAAGCAAAGAGTAAAGGAGGGAAACATGGAGCCTTGATGAAGGGAACCAATAAATGATGTGCAGTAGCAGGCACTGCTGAGGTTGCAAGGAAAAAGTACAGCCTAGTGGATAAAACAGACAAGGTGAGAATAGAGTATTCTTGCCAGCTTTGCTACTTGCTTATGATGTGATTATGGAGCACCTCACCTTCTTCACCTATTAAAGGAGAACAATAATGCTACCTTACCACAGGGCATCATGAAGATGAGCGATTAGTTTCTGGAGAGTGCTTTGAGATCTTGAAATGGAAGTTATTATGAAACACATCGTCATTGTTTCCCACAGAGGACTGTACAGATGAATTTTAATGGGAACAACCATGTATACTGCCTTCATGTAGTACCTCTATAGCATGCCAGGATCTGTTTAGATCTATCTTTAATTCCTGTAAGATGAGAAGGGAGATTTAACAGTGGTAGCACAATAGGAACAAATGAAACCCCAGAACCTTTCTTCATCACCAGATCTTCCTCTGAAATTCCTATTTATTGCATTTTCCCTGCAGCAACAAAACCACAGCAGCAGTAGCTATTACTATTCCCATATACAAACCATATTAGGCAGCATTTACAATATTAGCTGTCAAATAATATCCTTCCTCCTACCACCCACTCCTTAATATACAGCCACTGATGTGAGAAAATGAAGATTTGGGTACTGGGAAGGAAGGCATCTCTCCAGGCAAGGATGGCTGCATACTACAGTATCACAGAGATACTATCTGCGGGGCATGTGGGGAAGAAACTCAAAATTGAAAAGGAAAGATAAAAGGGCAAACCTGAAGTATTTTCTGTGGAGATGACTGTGCTTTAATTTTCTAAGATATTTTTCTGTCATGCTGCTACCAACTGCCTCTTTCAAATGATGTGAAAAGCTGTGATCTTTATTTGTATTCCTGCAAGAAACCGATTGCTCAAACACCACACAATTAAAAACTTTTTTTTTTTGCAACAAAACATAGTCATATATTTTATATTTACACAGTAGCTTTCAGCCTGAGATCTCAAAATCATTTGCAAATAGGAAGAAGAATTTGCCCTCTTAGCATGAGCACAATGCAGTAAAAAGCTGCAGTCCCTTTTTATCAAGACAACTGAGACACAAACATATTGTGCTACCAGGTTATGGTCACAGAGGATGGTGGCAGGATTAGGAGTGGATTCCAAGTCCCCTGAGTCTCGGAGCTGTGAGTATAACAGGTCCACCTCCATCTTCCATGTGTTTAGCCCTGATCAATCATACTCCCCAGCCCTGTCTGCTGCCAACAAATATGCCAACTCCCATGCAAGCACAGCTTGCCTTGGACACTCAGGAACCTCAAAACATGCCCCATACATCCTCATGTATCGTGCAGGCACACATCTGCCCTCCCTTGTGCAAAACCATTTGCTGAGAACTTCCCTGTAACAAGTGAATGCACAAAACAACTACAACATCTTCTACAGCAATGAGGGGGAAAGGACTACCTCTGGCCTCTCAGGCCATGCAACGAAGAAGTCTCATACCACTGCAAGGACCATGCAACTAAAGGAAGACCAAGTTGAACCGGTGGCCCCAGGCCACAGTAGTTCCTATTGACTATCAAAAGGGAGGGGAGGCGATGTGTGTTAGTCAGCAGCTGTGTAGGCTGCAGGGCAATGCTTACCACTGGAGACATGTCCAAACTCTGCTTTTGATGTCTGATTTTTCATGGGGTCTTATGGAGCTCTTTCTCGTATAACAAACTGCTAAAGCAGTTTGTTTAAAAAGAGAACAAGACTGTCTCCCAGCACCTTGTGGAGCTGTTCCCATGGGCACGCAGTGACTGCAGTATGCCACCAGATCAAAATGGTGCCACTTGGAAGCCTCTTTTGCAATGATGCAGATGACCACACGTGGCACAAGGCAGCAAAGGATCAGAGTCTATCCCCCAGCCACGTTCCCTGAAGAAGATATATCTGCTGTCAGCCACCGAGAAACCTTTCACATCTAGAATTACCAAAAAAAATGGAGTCTGGCTAGCAACTTGCAGGCACTCCTGCAGTCCTGCACATGCTCATCTTTTCACATATAGCAGACCACATGGACATACATGGCCAGGAAAAAGCTGTTACCTTCAAAAGACAAAGCTTCTGCGTGTGAACACACACGCTGAAAGACACCTCTAGTTGTGCTGACAGCTTTTATGCTCTCCCAAATTGCTTCTGCAAATGCAATTTTTCATCTTCTGTCAAAACACAAGGAAATAAGTTTGATCTTTGGTGGCAGTTTCGTAATGGGGCAGAGGGATTAGCATCAGCTTTTAATACAAAATGAGAGTCCACTTCACCATCACAGTCAATGCCACTCATTTCCATGGGGTCTACGCAGCCTCCTGTCCTCAGTCCACTGATCCACTTTCTACATCTTAATGAAAAACTGGGCCAAGGAGAAAACAAGGGGTGGGGAAAGGAGGGAAAGCAAAGGCAAAAGGTCAGAAACTACATCAAATAGACATTATTTCAGGAAACCCTTCCACTGTTTAATAATCCGCCACATTATTTTTTTTCTTAACTGCTAGTATTTCTCTAGCATGCTGGGCTACTGTTCTACAGTGTGGATGAAATAGGGTGGTGTGAACTAAAAAGAACAGGCTAATATTTAGGATCTTAACTACCCATCCAGGTAACATCAATGTCATCACCATTTTAATCTCAGGAATATTAAACCAGAAGGAACTTCAAGGGCTAGATTCAGCTTCACGAAGGGTAACCATGTGACATCCCTGCATTACAAAGTGGCAAATATGCACAGAAATCAGTTTTCTCGTTAAAACTAAATGAAGTTAACTTTTAAATTCTACTGGTAACTATAGCATCAACAGTTGAAATCATTCCAAAGGCAGATGTAAAGAAAAACTTCTAAAATTAATTTTTCATTTAGAAATGAAGTTTTCTTCAAGATTTCTTGGGGAAAAAAAAAATTAACAATTTTCAGTTTATAAAGCAAGGCTTGCAGGAATTTCTGTCCATATATGAAGCTTTTAAACTTGTTTATTTTGCTCACCTGGTCATATGTTGATAAAATTTCCTCACCACCACCACAAAAATAAAAAACAAAACCCCCAACAAAACAAAAAAAAAACCCAGTGAAATGCACAGAAGTGTCCATAAAACCTTTGCATGAACCAGTCAGCAGAAGGGAGTACTTTCCTTTGGGTTCAAAAGCTGAATCAGCCTCGGGCTGCTGACCCTGTGCTCCAGTCCTGGTGTGGGCTGCAGACCTTTCAACTCTGCACCATGTCCCAGCGCTGGGACTTCACCTCAGTGAAGGGGCCACCTGAGGAGATGACCACCAGTGCAACCACTGCGCACCTATTCCCCAGGAAATCCTCTCCTGACCAGATGACTGCAGAAGGTACAATTCTGTTTGTAAGAAGCAGAAAAACCACTGTAATCCTACTTGGACCTGAGGTGAGTGATAGCCACCCACGTCTGCAGACACCAAGATAAGCACCAGCTCAAAGGTGTGCAACTACCACTGTTCTCAGCTCTGGGCATCCCATGCAGAGCATTCAGGCAGCAAACAGGAGGAGAAACTTGATATAGCCTGGGCCAAACAGGCAGTTGCCCCCCAAACAATAAAACAAACTTTTTTTTCTCCTTGTTGCAGATGATACTTAGTTCCTTCATTCAAAGGAGAAGTATCAAAGCTGGGAAGAGGATCCCCCATTGCTGTGCCCACCTTCACAAAATGGGTGGGGTTACCCACTAGAGACATCTGAAGTGAGAGCGGAGGGAATGAAGGCATGAGGGTACAACTATGAGTCATGGCGTGGATATTGCCCCAACTCTGGTGTGGTCATAGTCCTCAGTTGCTCATTTAAGCAGGTATATTTTATATCTTCCTCCAAATAACTTTTTTTTTAACTACCCGTGTCCATTCCCCATCCCAGTTATGCAGGGCTTTACGTGATAACATGCCCAGCATAACAAGTCACACCAACTCCTCCAAGATAGCTTCCTTCCTGTTTTTTAATCCATATACAGTCCCCAAATACCACAGTGATAAGCACTTTATAAAGGGCAATAAATACAATCTATGGATTCTGACACTTGCTAGCGTAACAGGCACTTTTCAAGCATGAGCAACAGCAAAACATTCAGCAAATTGCCAGTATCTGAAAACCTAACATAATTCTCCAAAACAGAACCTGATGTAAGAAAGACAAGTCATATATTTTTGAGAGCCATTATCACCAGCAAATCCTTTCTTTTGACCAAGAGAAAGATGGTGGGCTAATGGATCTTTTATGAAATATGCTTTCACTAACAGATTTTTTTTTCTTGTAACAATTTCAAAGCCATTACAGGTGCATCAAAGTCGCTTCCAGAAATTACTAGTTTAGACTGAAAAACTTGATACTTAAACTGAATTACTTTTTAATAATTTTTAAAGTGCATCTGTCTCTTTATTTACAAAGCAACAAAAAATAAACTAAGTGCTTTATAAAATATTTTAAATCTTGGAAAATTGTACAACAAAGACATTTTGACTTAAGCAACAGTTAATGTTGCTAAGTGACAAGTATTTATTAATCTGTAAAACATGGATAGCAAGGGCTGAACTTGGGACATACAAGCAGTGGTATTTTCTAAAGCTTCACTCACAAAGTACAGTACTAATCTAATATGGAGCTAAATCCTAATGTACTTGAGACGACAAAGCAAAACATCATCCACAAATCCTGCAGCTGTTAAAACTGCTTTCATACATGTTCTGCCAGACATCTCTTGGGAGAGTTTCAGAGATGGGATCAAAATTAAGAAATATTTAAAACTGGCCTGTGTGTAGGAAAATTCCTCCCTGAGGTGCCAGGTGATCCTGATTCACTAGTTGAAATAAACAGCTTCCACTCTTTATTGTAGAAGAAAAAAATAACAATGACAAAAACCCATCTGTTTGTAATATGTTCATTCCTTTACAGCAGTGCAGTGACTTTTGATGTTACCACTGAAATTACGCTAACCAGGCACCGGACCTGCATGCTACCAAGACTTGTCCACGTGCTCCTGACATGTCCACAAGGTATGGTTTCAGGCTGCCTGCAGACTCAGGTGGGTGCTGCTGACTCATTTTCATAATTTTCTTCACAGAAAAGAAGTTCAGTGACTTCCTTTAAGAAAAGAAGGGTGTGAAACTGGAGAACAAAATGATAGCCAGGTCACTGATTTCCTACGACCCAGCTCAATTCAAGCCTTAGGAAATAAATAGCTAAGGAGCTCATAAATTGCATTCTGCCCATGAAATAAACACATTATTCTTATCAAGTGGGAAGAAATACCTTTCATCACAGCCCAGCAACCCTGAAGGTGACCTGTAAAGGGACAACCAGCTTGATTTTTAGCTCTTTTTTTATTGTCCTATGAATTATGAGAAGATTTCTTTTTTAGGTATTTGTATTTTACCAGGTATTTTCCTGCTGGTATCTTACATGTGAAGTCTGAGTATATTTCTAGAAGATAATATAATGACTTGAGAAACTGTGAAATGTTATTTATCACAAGTCTAAAACCAGGAAAAATCGAAGGATTGATTAGTAGAAGGGATTTTAGTTAACCTATTTAAAAGTTTGGGGATTTGGGAGGTTTGTGGTTATGACATTTGGGTTCAGATGTGTGAAGGACGTTGTTTACTTATTAACATACTTTCTAATATTAGAGTTATATAGCATTTGAAGGAAACCAAGCCATTTTTAAAGATTCTGCATCTTCTCCCTTCACTTACATAAAGCACCTAATATGCTGCTGGCCCACTAGATCACATACTTGGTCCTGACACAGACTGAACTCTTCACATGCACCTGTGTCCTTGGAGAAGATCAGAACTTACATTGATCATTTTCTACAACTGCTCTGGACCATTACAGGTAAGCTTGAACTCTCTTCTGAATCTACGTGAATTGTCAGTTGTCCCAAAAATTTAGTATGACAGTAAAAAGCACCACTGCACAGGAAAGAGATGGTAACATCCACTGAACCTTTACCTCAACATCACCAGCGTCAGGAGAGATCAGAGTGAACCCAAAAGGCTAGTATCACCAAAGACAATAAATATTACCTTTTCTGCTGCAAAAGTTAACCAGGTGGCAACGAGTGTCTAAGCCAAAGTATGGAATTTAGGCCATTACTACTTTTCAAATTCTTAATATTTGTTTCCTTCTGAATGCCTGCTTTATGCCTGCAATGCAGGAGACATGTTCTCAGACTTTAACCAACTGAAGGAAGCTTTCTGGTTTTGATCTATTTTGCATACCCAGCATTACAACCTTAGGCACTTGCAATGCAGAAGTTTAAATAAAGTTTATCTTTTATAAACAGCAGTTTGCTAAAGACCTTGCTTTCCTCACCAGAGACTTTACACATGGCTCAGAAGTAGAGAGGAAAGAAGCCCATGAGTACAACTTTCTGAAAAACAGCTCTCGGATATGAACTATAGACACACAACACAGAATAAAAAGAACATTGTTTGGATATACATCAGGCCAGAGCTTGTTCAAAGGTTCTTGGGTATGCAAGTAAAATTTAAATTTTGAGCAGCAACAGAGCAGGTTCTAAGTTGGAGAGAGAGAAGCAGTGGATACCAGAGGGGTGAAGAGGGCTGAGAGTGAGCTGAAGGCTCTTGGAAGGTGGTGGATCTAGGCAGGCACCAAGAGAGAAGAAACGTTTTTAGGGAACCTCTTTATCAGTGCACGGTCTGCTTTTCCTCTTTAGCCCTAGCCTCCTATCCCCATTCTCTGGGATATAGCACTTCCCATAGCTTAACCTGAGACCCCCTAAGCTGTGCTTCCAACCCTCTTCTGCAATAAAGTTTGCTCCTCCAATCTTTCTCCCCACACAAACCTCTTTTTACTTTCCCCTCCTTCCCCAGCTGCTAGAAAGTGCTTAAGTTGACGGCAGGGCTGCCATCAACACCCCTCTTGCATGATACAGGTCAGAGAGAGGGTAGGATCAGGACAGGCAGGTTCCACACAAAGCAAGGATTTTCTTGTGGTAGGAATGGGGCAGGAGCAGAGGTGGAGGATGTGATTTTTTGCAATTAGGAGACCTGACACTTCACAGTAGTTGTTGTCCCCTCCCAACTCCCACTGTCCCTCCCCTGGCAGCCAGAACAGCCTGAACCCTGCTTGGGCAATGGCTTCTTGGAGAAAAGTGGCTGCTCTGCTTTGGGGCTTGTGGAGCACATTGCCAGGAGGGGGACCAGACTAGCAACAGAGGGTGCTAGGAGCTGTCATGAAAGTACAGAGCCAGGAGGAGCTCCTAAAAGGCATTGCAAAGCAGAGGCTGGATGGAAGAGCTCCTCACCGTTTCTCAGGGAAACCAGTCCAGTTGCCATGTCAGCCAGCTGCCTACCTGTTCTCTGCCCTGGGTCAGCTCTGGACAGGCTGACTCTGGACAGCCTGGTTCAGTATGGATTTCATAACCCTCCAGCTTTAAGGGAAGCATGGCTTCTGCAAAGTATCTCATGATGCCGGGCGGGACTGACGCCAAGCATGGATCATCATGTATGCTCCAATCATCGGGCTCAAGAAGTACCAAGTCATGAAAAAGTGCCAAACAGGAGGCATCTCCACATGGGGACCTTCACAGCACAGGAGATAAATAGGCAATATATTAAGACAGAATAAATCCAACAAACCGCAGCTGGACTACAACAAACCTATTAGAAAACAGCTATTAGCTGCTCTGATCATTCCTGGACAAATAGTGTGATGAAGCAATCCCTCCTTGAGACACAAATATGTAGGCAGACAGAGTTTGCTGTGAGAAATGAAAAAACAAGAAAGGAAAGAAAGAACATAGCCAACTTTTCCAGAAGCTCCTCCAAGTTTTTTGTGTGGCAAAAGAGAAAATATCAAGTGCCATATCCCAGAGCTGGGAACTCTTATCTTGTCATGATCACAGAGGAGCTGGCATCAATCCTGCAGTCACATTAGCTTTTAACTGCTGCTGCTTCTAGCTCTACGATTGATCTGTTTTATGAGATCATGCAAAATGTCTAAACTAGACGTGACTCGGTTTCCTTAGCTCCAAAACACAGTTTTTGCTTTCCTTCTTCTTTGGGACTTTTTAATTAATGTTTGCAAACCGCCTTGGCAACAGAAGTGCTAACTATCAGTACTCTCTGCAAATGTACCCAAGAGAAAAGCATTCCCATTGATGGTGAAATTACATCTAAGGAATCAGGCAAAGAGAACCATGTAATATGTTCATCAAAAATTTTCCTTCACTGTTTAGAAGGCCATTCTCTGCCTACCTAAACCCATTAATCTTAAGAATCTTTAACAGCACAATGAGCTGTTAAAGAGCTTCTTTTTCACACATTCCTTTGCTGAGGGATTCAGAGGCCAACTGGAGGGTGAACAGGCACAGTGACTGAAAAATCCAAGAGGAAGGCTACAAGGTTAGTTACACTGCTGCTCTGCAAAATCCATGGTCCCTGAATGTTTGTAAAAAAAAAATGCTTGGAAAACAGATAAATACCCGTTTTCATTCAAGGAGTTCATATAAATTGGGTGAGGTTCCTACCTTCCCCTAACTTTATTTAAAACAGAAAAGTTGAAAGAGGAGTGCAATAGATTTAGGTGTGGAAGGTACATGCTTGGAAGGGTCCACAACCCATTTCTAAGCCAGCAAAACCCCTTCCCACTTGGTTCATCTGCCTGTTTCCTGCATCTGACTTCAATGAGAAGGAGGAAGATGTCCTATGGCCTTTAAAGCCCAGGTCACAAACATTCTGTCAGTCCCCAAAGGGAAGCAGAATGCAGTGGCTTAAAAATCACAGTACAGGAAACAAAAACACAGGCTGGCAGAGCAGCCTGTGGACATGGTGACTTTCAACAATGTACCAGTTTGGTTACCTGGAACCAGCCTGCTCAAAGTTGGGTGAGCAGAGGAGAGGCTAAGTGAAAAAGAGGGGTATTAATACCCTTCCTTTCTTCCTTCCCTTGAAGCAAAAGACCAGTGATGAAAAATGATATCTGTACCTTCTCTTTCACTGCAGCCGGTTCCCCCAGCTTCCATCCAGTGCATACATGTGGCAGGTTGATCCCTGTCTGTTACACCTGCCCCGCTGAAAGCTCAGACTTCTGTCTGTGCTGCTATTCCCAAAATGGGAAAAAGGGATGGAAAAAATGAGAGAAATAAGCTGCTTGCAAAGTGAGCCAGCCTGGGAGTTGCTCCCACTGCTCATGGCCTGGTGGTTGACAATCTCCAGGAAGGGAGAAAAGAGGAGAAGGAAACCAAAGAGAAACAGGAAAGAAGACTTAAGACAGGTGTGGAAAGACAAAAGAGCCATAAAGAGATGGAGAGATGGAACACAGGAGAGAAAAAGGAAAAGTGGGGGGGGAGGGAAATGACAATGGAGAAAGGAGTTATCGACTGAATTTAGAGTATGAGTGTGGCAATCCTACTCCCTGTGCCAGTGCATTTACCAGTGAACACCTGTGCAGTGTGTGCAGATCTTTTTTTAATGTGGATGGCATAGCCCTTAAAGGGATACATCTCTTAAAGGACATAGCGCAAGACCAAATAGGATTCACAGTTTCAGAACTAGTTCTCTGCGTGCCCCTGAGCATCTAACATTTTTACCTCAGCCTTTTACATCCTTTGCAGGAAATGAAGAAAATCCAGTTAAGCTCACAAGGGGGTATAGTGATCACTAGGAACCAGGAGGTCAGGTCTTAGCTTTAAACTTGTTTCAGAACAGCAAAAAAAAAGAATTGACCTGTACTAAAGGGACCTACAATTCCCAGAACCAATCCAGTGATACCATTAGATGGCCTGAAAATTTAACAGATTAGCCCTGGGTAATGCTAACAGATGGCATGGCAGGGCACACATGGCAGAGCAGGCAGGTGCCACTTGGTCATCTCCCTGCTTTGCTGTTACACTTGTGGTGATCCAAAGTTGTATTCAGCAATGGCCATTGTCCCCACTTCGCTCCTCTGGCAAAGTCAGCTTTGCCTGGGAATAGGACAAAGACTGAATCCCTGTGCTGTCAAGCAAAAGAACATGGCTCAAAAGCCACTCTGGGACTCCTTGTTATAGTTGCTGCTAAGAGGACTGCAAAGTGAAATCAATTAATACCAGAAGCAGCCAGGAAACTGGAAAAGACAGGGAGCAATTAAAGATACCAGTTGGAAAGTGGCAGGGAAGGAGATAACAACCCAAATCATTGTTAAATGGTCACAAGCACACAAAGAAGAGAGCACAAAGCCCCTTCAAAAGGGGACAGTAGACAACATTCCAAAACAAAATATCTGTTGAGAAGACACTGCATGTATGTTGCTGGGGTAGGCTTAGAAGAAACAAAGTCTGAGGGGAAGGGAGCAGAACAACCTAGTACAACAAGCCCTGCCTGATATCCTTACCAGCATCCAGGGGAAGGAAGAATATGGTCTTTTACTTAGCTCTGAAGCAGTAATACTGTGAGCATGGGGCGGGAAGGACTATCAACTCTGCTACCTTGTGAGCGAAGTACAGTGATTTTCCCTTCAGAAGAGGATTTTCTCATTGCCTGCAGCAGAGCTAGTGCAGTGCCATCTCGTGGTACTTTTGAATGACTCACACTCGGTAAAAAGCCGGTCTAAAGCTTAATAAACAAATGTCAACATGGAGCTCATCACATTGCAGTTGTGCTGGGGCCTAAGAAGTAACACCAAGTACCCTGAGCAAAATGCCAATGTGGGTGAACCCACTGACATTGCCATGAGCAGTGGTACTGGCCTGTGGAGGTGGCTTGTTTCAAAAAGGTCTCATCCCCCCTATTTAGACAGCTCACCATGCACGCACCCAAGCAAAGGCAACCTTTCATTTCACACAGAGATCCCAGACAGACCAGGCCAAATGACATGAATTCAGGCAGCAACATGAGGTGGAAATATCTGGCAGCACAGAGCAAGCTGTATTTATCCCAGAGAGTAAACAATGCCGCTCACTGCCCACCTACCATAAAATGGACTTTGTACTGCAGTGTGGCACTGCGTTAAAGCTGTCTCTAATTTTCTCCAATTACAGCCCAGCAACAACTGCAAAACCCAAAGCCCTAGAACTACACGTATACTGTGCAGAAACTTCTGAAGACCAGCACCTTCCTTATCTGAGATTCTGAAGATCCAGAGAGTTAATATAAACCAGCAGCAAACAGGGAACAAAGACCTTGCATATAAATATCTCTTCTGTACATAGAAAGAGAGCTATGCAAAAGCATAAGGAAGCAGCCTTGTACATCTTATTAAACTTCATTCAGCAAGAAGTATTTTTAGGATACAGTGGTGATCCCAAAGATTTTCTAGAACTACTTTTCCCCCTCAAGATCAACACTGAATGAATGGCTGCACAGGAACCAGCTTAAACATATGCTTTGCTTATGCTCTGTTGGTTTAAGCTACTGGAATGGTACTAAATCCCCAATTAACACAGCCCTAGAGATTTCATTTCACCTTCATATAGAAACCTGAATTCTGGACCTCACAACTTGCAAATGAAGTTCATTGGTGCACATTAAGGCGAGAGCCTCACAGACCTTTACTGCCTACATGATGTCTGTTTGTGCTTCTGGGAAAATACACCTGCCACTTCAGCTCTAACCCTTCTAGCCTTATCTCTTTTGTGGGTCAGTAGACCTTCCTGAGGAGGAGTGGTGGTAACATTAACTGAAGTTCTGGGATAGTAAAGTTAGAAGGCAAAGCCTGAAAAACAGAAGAAGTTTTCTTCAGTTATTTAGTACTAGGTTATTAATCCTCCAGAAAATGGCAAAGAACATAAACTATGTCCCTACATTTCCTCCTCTTCTCACATACACCTACACACCTACATAATCTTTCCTAGGTAGATGGTACTTTTTTGTTGTTGTTGTTCAGGCTCAGCACTAACATAGAATCATAAAACGGTTAGAGTGGAAGGGACCTTAAAGATCATAGGGTTCCAAACTCCCTGCCATGGGCAGGGACACCTCTGCTAGACCACATTACTCAAAGCCCCATCCAGCCTGGCTTTAAACACTTCCAGGGATGGGGCATCCACGTCTTCTCTGGGCAACCTGTTCCAGTGTCTCACCACCCTCACAGTGAAAAATTTCTTCCTACTACCTAATCTAAATCTTCCCTCTTTCAGATTAAAACCATTACGCTTCATCTTATCACTACACTCTAAAAATTTCCCCTCCATCTTTCCTACAGGTCCCCTTTAACTACTGGAAAGCCATTATAAGGTCTCCCCAGAGCCTTCTCCAGGCTGTGAAGCAAGTTTTAGGGATGGGGAGAGTGAGCCCACTTGACTCTACAAAAGCAGATGCACTGCTTGTCTCTTTGCCCCCTCCCACACCTTCCTCACTCTTGTTAATAAATTCACATACCTATTGTTCGAATGTATCATAAAAATCCATGTGCTAGTAAAACAGTGATCAGTCAAGACCTATGTAAGCAACTCAGATTTGAAATAGCTTGAAGAAACAATAAATGTGAAATATGAAACACCAGCAGCACTGGCCTATGGTTGAAAAGGAAAATCCTAAGCTAACGTTTTAAAGGACCTTCTAAAGAACATTCCAAACTGTTAATAAGCCATTTTTTTTTCCCTTTTGTAAAAAGGACAGAAACAAGAGAGAGAGCAAGAATCTCAAAATTAATTGAAAGGAGGAATTGATATGTGGAGGAATGGGATTGACAATATGAACACAATGGATATAGGAACACACTGAGAGGGGTCTCCATGCGATCTTGAATTTACCAGCCAGAAAAACCTACACCAGATCTCACATACAATAGGCTTCAAGAGTAAGGATCCCCTGGATTTAGGGGTGGGAAGAGATGCAAAGCCTTATGTACCTCAAGAGTGCAAACAACCAGCAACAGGTTAGGAAAAAAAAAAGTAATCCATAGAGCCTCTGAGCCTCATCAGATTTGCAGCCAGAGGATGGAGAAGAGAAAGCTGTAATGACTTTCATTACAGTGATTCTCTTCCTTATTTAAAGCTATTAAAAAAAAAATAAAAGAAAACAAAACACTAAAGGGAGGTTGAGGATGATGGTAGCAAAGATTACTAACACTTACAGCAGTCTTAGAAGGTGCCTCAATCAAGTTCACGGGTCTTTCAGCTCTCAGCAATAGCTTAAAAATCTCTGGTGTGCAACAGTAAATAAAACGCTCCTTCACAGCACATATACATCACAATATAATCTTTTGTTACACATCATCCCTCCATTGACATTAGCATATATGTATGCTGTATTAACAAATATATATGTGCACATTAACAAATGCCTATACGCACACATATATATGTACTTATGAAATAATTTCAAAGCTTTACAGTGAAAAACACTGTAAACAGTGAGAACACTGTGAAGTTAAGTCAGATGAATCTTATTTCAGTGCCTCTCACCAGAGAAAAACTAGTTCAGATGACTCCCTATAGAAAACAGTCAGCATGGAACATCTACACATTTTGTCGGAAGTTTGCCCTAAGCAAAGCTTAGGCCTAAAGACCAAGTCTCCTGGTGATCCACAAGACACAAATTAGCTTCCAACAACCGTGGTGTGAGACCTACAGAATGGGTCTATTCCTCTTCTGCAGCTTTAACCAGCCTTTTGCTCATGTCACAAAGGAAGGACACAAGGAGCAAAGGTAGTGCCTTGCCCTAGCAGGCTTTGTGGCTTTGGCCCTTGTAAAGGTTGGAGGATATGGACTAGAAATCACCTCAAGTAAATATTTCCCTTCATATTTAATAGACTCAAAGGAAAGTGTGGAACAGACATAGCCTCCAAAAGAAGAATAAAAGAAGAATAAATTCATTTATTGTCAGCCTGGCAGTGGGTACACAGAAAGCTCAATTTTTTTTGTGCCCTACTGTCCAGTAGGGATGAAAATAAGTGTGTTGGTTTAGTGGGAACAAATGTCTGTAACCCTTTACTGAAAGTGGTTCCATTATGCAGGCTTGATATCTCATTTAATTTAAAACTGTCACATTCTGGTATGGGTCTTTATATTTTCTCCCTTGTTTATCTCATTGTATATCTCAGTGAAAAACAGTGTACAGATATGGCAGAACTATTCCAAGCCAACAGGCATAAGCAGCTTCACCCTGATGCCACAAAGCCACTTCCCCTAGTCTCACACCACTGGCTCATTGCACATCATGTGGGCTGTGGGCGTCTGTGATAATCTGGGCTAGGAAACCCATTCAGAGGGAAATAAGCATTTTCCCCTTCTCTGGGTCCTTACGAAGAGAGATCAGTGCCCTGATCTATTTCACTGTATAGGCACCCACAGTTTTGCACTGGCAGCACTAAGGAGATGGTATAGAGTTAGAAACAAGTAGACAGGAGACAGCACACTACTAGTAGAAATAACGCACGTCCCAGCACTTCTCAAGTGATGAAGCCATGAACTGCATATCGTCTCTATTCTGTATCAAATACACTTCATAGCCTACTTCCAAAACTTTATGTTATCATATATTCTCTATGTGTCACATGTTAAAAAGGTCTTTCTAGAATAATATAAAGAACTCTTTTAAGTGCTGCTAGGACTATGTTACTCATTTTTTCAGCTTAAGCACCAGATGCCTTAGTTACAACAACCCCAACCACAAAGGCCTCAGAGGGAGCCATTAAAACTGCAAAAAAAGTTACTTAAAAATAACTTTCCTATATCTAAAAATATGTTAACTCTTATCTCAGACCTTTTGAAATCTATAGAAGAGAATTTGTCCCACTGGGAAAAGAGGGTGACTTCCCAGTGGCACAAAACTCTTGCCTGAAGCTCTGCATGACTGCAAGTTACCTGACTTGCACCATTTTATATCACTATGTCCAAAGCATCAAAGACAAAACATTGACCATTTTAGTAACCCTGAAGGGGAAAAAAAAAAAATATATATATACATATATAAGCTTATTATAAGAGAGTAAACACTACTCTGGCCAGCTCATTTTTTTCTTCTTCTTTAGTGTCAGATTTGGTTTTTTTAAAGATGCTGGAATACACTCAGAGAAAATAAATTATTGAATAGAAGCCTGTAGACATATGTGTTTAACAGGTATCACATAACTTCTCAGTTTAATATCACCTCTACATTTGTGAGGGGACATCCATGTGTATCTAACCCACAACTGCTGCCAAGAAATGTTGAAAGAGTAATTTTCTCTGTTTATGTAGGTTCTACCTTGTGTTATCTTTTCTAGATTCAAAACAAGCAGAGGGAGCATCTGTTAACTGAAAAAAAAAAAACACAATTCCCAGGGCAAAGAAAACATTATCCAACACTGTGCAGGTGTTTCAATAATGCACTAAAGCCAGGTTAATTTTACACCTATTGGAAACAAAGGACTACAGAAAAAATTTTAAACGACACTCATATAATGTATCTCTAGCTCACACATAATGCATCTCATATAACGCATCTCTATCACACATGTGGCATAATAGCAAAGGATGGAAACATTACTTATATCCCCTGAGAAAATTCACAAATATGAGAAAACACACAAACCCAGAAATAAAAATCAAAGTGAAATCTTAATTTTCATGCCAAAAAAATCTGACTCCACTTCATATTAGCTATATTAGCAGGTGTTTCAAATCTCCTTTTACATTCAAGAGCCAGAATTTCACTAGTGCACTATTTGGAGCTTTTCTCTTCGGCCATCCAGCCATAATCCAAAATAGAGTCTGAAATGCTGCATTTTTACCATCACTGTATATTATACCAACATCGGTAAGAAATCAGACTGAAGAATATGCTAGCAATTTACCACTGGGATTAAACTGACTCTTTTATTTTTGTTCTTTCAAGATTGCGTTGCTTGCAGGGGGGAAAAAAGCAGTGTTCCTGCCTCTATTGTTTCAGGTTTTTTTTCCCCTTTGAACAGCTGGCAAGCACAGTTCTATTTCCCTGTTCTTCCAAAGCCTTAGATGTCAACATAATTCCAGTTTGGTTTCTACTACGTCCATACATAAGTATTACTGATCCTTGCTATTCCTTGGACTTTCTGAACTCCCTTTGACAGTAAAAAAGCAACAAAAAATTTAATGTAAAAGGATTTTGTTAGAGCAACTGATAGAAATGGAAAAAACAAGATGCAGTCAGGCATGCAACCACATCTCCAAGGGGGAGACATTACCTCTTTCTACAGGACTTGATGCAGTTATATCCTGAGACCATCATACCTAAAACAACATCATCAAGAATATTTGGGTGCTGTTCAGAGACTATAGTCAGATCACATTCATGTAGGACTGACTATGGTTAAGCACTTGCTTCTGCCTTTATACTCGTAGCTAGATTTTTTCCAGCTTCCCCTTAGGGAAGTTTTCAATGAAATGGCAGGTCCTGCAGTGAAACATGAAAGCAGAAAAACTTGGATCTCTTCTTGGTGTACTACTGGAAGCTTTCACAGAGGATGCTCCCCACTGTCACACTTCATATACTGCATCTACATGATAGACCATGTTTATCTCTCACAGGTTTATAACCTGGCGCTCTCTGCTGCAAAATGTTGAACAACTGCAGCTTTTGCCAAGTCCTGGCAGGCTTTGAGATCATACAGCTCCCCCTTCAACACAGGACAAGGCTCGTCACACCACCCATCCATTTCATAAGCAGAGTAGTAGCCTCAGCTTCAAGTTGGGGCAGTCCTGGAAACTATGGAGTATTTAATTTCTTCAGTCTTTGAGTTCACTCAGCAAAAATGAGTGCATTATCACCAAATACCGTTTATATTCAACAACAACAACAAAAGAGAACAGTCTTTTTAAATGTTATTTTTAGTACATTTTCCATAGTGGCTGATGCAAGTAGAAAATTTAGCTCTCCAGTGCCCATTCTCACCAACATCCCAGAGATCTGTGCCTATGTGCCTGACAGCAGAATTTAGCCCCTACAATTTAGAAGCAGGTTGAGATAAAAAAATAGGTTTCAGACCTAAGGCATAATCTTAGAGATATATTTCTTAAATAATAACTCAAATGTCAGAAAATTAAACTGAACCAACTAGAGAAATATTTAAAATTATTTAGTGTTAGAGATTTATGTCTAACTGACTGGCTCTACTCAGAAAATAAGTGCAGTTTATGGACTCCCATATATATCCACTCAGCAGACTGGAATTCTGCTTCAGATTTAATATGTTTTCATTCTACTCATCCTACACGTCTGCATTATTTACAGGACCTTCATTTACATAGCATTTAAGTACCTTATAATTTATAACATCAATCAGGGAAGCAATATTTACCCCAGTTTTACAGATAACAGCTGAGGTGCTGCAGTTACATGGCTTGCATGCAGCCACCTTGGCAGGCATCAGTGATGAAATCTGGAACTCGAGACTAAATCTAGCCTGCACATGGCCTCTCCTTCCACCTTGTTTCTACAAAAGTTGTTCTTTTTTATGCTCTTGATTCCCTAGTTTCTATCCTGACTGTCAGCACGGTATGTTATCAGCATGTTTTAAAATGCCGTGGATCTGATAGCAATGATATCTGTCTAGATTATCAAGCAGTAGTGATTGATATCAATTACCTCTGGGTTGGACTTAAGATAAAGACTTAGAAAGAAGGTTCTTCATCCTTGAAAATGAAATAAAAGGTTGGAATTAGTAGCTGAACCTATAATTTTACTTCATCGCCATCTCCAGTCAAAGGTCAAAACCTATCCCACTGAAAAATGAGGAAGAGGGACAGTCTTCCAGAATACCCAGATTGCACTGGTTCGCTGGAGCCACAGAAGAGGGGAAAAAAGGAGCCAAAGGTTAATTCCCCAGTGCCAGATCAGCCTAAACCATGACAGACTGACACAGGAATGGGACTTTCTAGTCCCATTGTAAGGAACGTGCCAGGGAAACTGAACTCCAGTAGAAGTGGCTTCTGAGGTGAAAGAGTTGCAATAGCCCCAGAACAGCTTCTAGGGCTACCCTAATCCTGTAAGGTTACAAACTCATCTTCTTTGCCTTTTCCTGGTTGAAGTTTGCACCCTTCTAATTCACAAGTGGCTTTGATAGGTGTGGAGCTGCTCCCTGGCACTGCATTGCCTACTTAGAGCAGCAGTAAACACAAGGACCATGAATGATTGCAATACCTACAGCAGGGACATGGAAGTGCATGTTACCTCTTGCAGAGAGTGTTAATGAGTGTGAAAGAGAGCTGGACTGCTGCAGAGCATCAGAGTAAAATGAGATTTTGTCCAGAGAAATCCCCCAAGCCTCCACAGGTGTCAGTGTTGAAGGAAGTAGCTTAGAGGCATGAACCCAACCCCTTATGCTTCCCAGATGTTGTGTAAACAGAGATGTGATGTGCAGCATGTAGGTTTTTGGGCTTTATTAACGAATAAAAATAATTCATCAAGCAACCCACTCCTAGGTGCTTCCTAGGAGAGTTTCCAGGGCTTGCTCATATGGATGAGACACCCTCGAGGCATTGCATAATATCAGCATTTAGATGACGGCCCTACCAGAAGCTCAGCTTGAAGAGTGGAGAACCAGCAGAGAAGCAGGAATTGCTCCAGCACACAAGCAACGGCAGATCAGAGGGCTGTCTCTCTTTGATCAAAAATCAGATTAATTTCCTTGCCACTTTTTAAGCAGAGGATTGCATGGGGCAGGGTAATTGCTAGCTCTCTATCAGGCAAGTTTTACACCACCTTCAATACTCAGATAAAAAAGATAATAAACTCTTTTTCTTCCTCTCCTCTTTATTCCCTGACTCACTCTCCCTTGCCTTCTCCTGCACTTTGACATTCCACCCTTCACAACCAACTTTCACTCCCTTCACTGATTATTTTTAGCTTGTATGACTGATTCTGCCTTTCCTTCTCTCTTTTTTTGTGCTTTTTTCCCCCCATCTCTCTCACTCCACATACTCATTGGCTGCTTCTCTGTCCTTTGCTGTCCTTCCCTTCTCTTATCTCTGCTTAGCCCTATACCAACACAGAGACACAAGTCTTTTCCTCTCTCATGGTTCCACTGGCCCTTCTAGGAGACACTGTTAAAAGTGAAGGATATAAGTAATTATCCAAGTCAAACCTTGACAAGCTAAATTAAGACAACAACCTGGGAAGCCTTTGGCAGGTGCATATCGTGGGCCATCTCTCAATTCACTAATACACTGAATAGTGCTGTGTGACCCAGACATGGGAGACACTTGAAGGCCTGCCACTCTCCCACTGTTTTATGCACTTCTGTAATGCCATAAGACAGCAGCTAATCCACCTGACTGGAAAGCAGGGCTTTTACAGTGGTCTGGTAAACACTCCGATTTGAAGGAAAACACAAGAATTTTGCTTCTATTTCAGAACATTTCTTGCTTTGCATTATTAATAATGTTTGGCATGCTATAGCCTTTAGGTAACTAATCCTCACAACCACTTCTCGCTTCCAGCCTGTCAGGTAGGGAAGCGTTATCATTTCGATTTTAACATTACAGACACTCAGTCAGAGATAGCAACCGAACTGGTAAGAGCCACTGTGAGAGCAATGTCAGTATCAGGGGAGAAGCCAGGAGTCCCTGCTTCCCAAAACCATTATTTCATCCAATTCTCTGGGGAAGAAGGTAGAAATAATAGCAGCTTATTAGCATATATGTAGGAAAGCTCAGTGGGAGGTATAGCTTGCTATATTCCTCTGGGGAAAGGCAAGGAGATGGCCTGGAAGAGGGATCTAAGGGCTCTGACAGGCCTCATATATGACAATCTAGAAGCAGCCTAACTAGAGGAGAAAATCCATTCCAGGGATGGAGAGACCGAAGCTGAATCTCCATATTAAACCCAGAAACAGAAACACTGAGGAGCATCACGCAGAGATATCGAAGGCAGCAGAGCACAGGCTAGCTCAGGTCTGGGTGTTAGTGGGCTCTTTAGCACATACAGGGTGTCAGTGGGAGACAGATCTGCTGCCTCAGGGTGCAAGATGATGCATCCTCCACTGGGTTTTTCACAGTGCTGCACCACACGAAATAAATTGCATTGGTATTGCTTGGGGCATCCTGCACCATGCCCCATCACACAGCGTACACCTGATCTTGGATTGAAGCTGGTGCTAGTTTATCTCGACCATCTTAAAAACAAATCTCAGGAAAAGATAAAAATACTAGTCCTAAACAAAATCCGTGTAGCCTTTGTTAGCTCTGTAGAGCATCTGGTTGTTTATACAGCCTGCTGGAAAGTACTGACAAAAAATACTATGTTTTAAAATGGGAGCCTTTTAACTCAACATTACTCATCAGAGATTGTCAAAATTTTTCTGTTGAAACATCTCTTTAAATAGATAATTAGATTTCTGACAAAAAGCAATGTGGAAAGCATTCACTTTCCTTGGGAAAAAAAACCAAAAAAATAAAACAAAACCAAACAAAAAAAACCCTGTCCACCCAACAGCTTTTCTTGGAGAAATAAATGCTAAAGACTTTTCAGCATTTGTCTGCAGTTTGGGAGGTTTTATCAGACCCAAAAAGTTTTTGCCTGAACAATATAACAGAATTGCTGGAAGATGTCAACATTCTCCTCTCAAAACAAGCATTATTTTTTTTTTTGTCAGGACCTTTAATGAAAAAAACATTCTCCAATCACGCTTATTAATCATACTTGGAGCCCTTATAACTTGATTCATTTAAACAAGTGGCTCAAATTCATGTTTTCTCTTGTACGTGATGTTATGCTTCCCACTTGTTTTATTCATGCAAACAATTTTTTTCTACTATGCTAACACAAAAAGGAGTAAACTGAACTGTATTCCGCCTTGCACATCAAAGTAACTATTCACTAAACTCCTTCTGGTAATTCTCCTTCTTATCTTTCTACAAAATGCAAAAAAAAGCATCGACCCTGTATTTCAGAACAAAGGTTTGTTTAAAACATCTTTGCAGTTGGATTATATCTTAAGAAAATTCAATAGGAAAACCAGAGCAGGTAGGGAACACTGATGCTCTTTCCAAAGATACCTTTCTGTCTACAGATTCCCTCCTTATGGCTCTTTCATACCCTACCTCTTTGCCAATGACCTGTGTGGAACCGAGGAACAAAAAGCTGGTAACAGATTTTTATGATTATTAAGAGTTTGTTTTAAAAGAAGGTAATTTTGGAGGTGCATTTCACACAATACAGAGTTGTGAAAGCTGTGGCAGCACAATTTTTCTGTTCAAGTCTATGTATTTATTATTATTTTCTTTTCCTTGTTAATGTAGTGCTACTGAAAGATGCCAGATTGCAAGCTCTAGAGGCATAAGTCCTATTTATTCCCCAAATAGGTCAAAAACAGTCATTGAAGCAAACACTTGCCCACACACATCTTGGCCAAGAAGGCACTATAGTTTGTGCGGATTCAGTGATGCCAGCTTTCTGTGCTCAGCTCCTAGTAAAGGTATTTACTCTGATTAGCTGTGCTATGGACATCTTACTGCTGTAAGCTACATTCACATGTCAAATCTTTAAAGAGGCACACATCGTAAAAGCTTTTCATTAGTTTATGACCTGATGATGTATCTTGAGGCTCAACTGCTCCTGGGAACATAGAGAAGTACTAGTCTTCCACTCCTCACATTTAATTCCAAGCCTATCTGTATTTTCAGATTTGTTGGGGGGGTTGTACAAAACATGTACATACAAAACAAGAAGACATCCTACTGCTCTTTCTGCTGTACACACCTTAAAAAAAAAAAAAAAAAAAAAAAAAAAAAAAAAAAAGTATGGTCATCTAGGACCTAGATATCCCAAACATTACTAGCATTTTTAGTCTGCAGTTAACAACAGAGACAAGCCTTCATTAGAACACATTCACTTCCACCAGTCTCACAACACACACACACACAATATTCATGGTTGGAAAGGACCTCCAAGATCAGAGTACAACTATATATGCTCAAAAATCCCCTACAATCTTGGCCACTAGAGTGTGCCCCAAAGTGCCACATCTACATGTTTCTTAAATACCCCCAGGGATGCTGACTCCACCACCTTCCTGGGCAGGCTGTTCCACTGTCTGACCACTCTTTCAGTATAGTAATTCTTCCTAATATCTAGTTTAAACCTTTCCCATTCCCTAAACCTTCCCTAAAACTTCAGACCATTTCCTCTGGTCCTGTCATTACTCACTTTGGAGAAGAGGCCAGCACCCACTTCTCTACAACCTCTTTTCAGGTAATTGTACAGGGCAATGAGGTCTCTCCTCACAGGGAGAGCACATCTGAACACATCTGGTTCAAAACAAAAATACCACTCTGCTCATCTATAATTTCCGTGCTCACTCATCCTTTCTCTGTGTATCTTTTATAAGTATGTACTGACATTCAACAACTATAAATTAGGTTTGGCTGTAAAATCACAGCAGGAAGCATTAAAATCGCAGTGGGTAAGAATTAATCTCTGTGTTCAAAAAAGCCTATCTGACAAAAAAAAAAAGGAAAATAAAATCTACTGGCAAAAAAGACATTAAAAGGGAAGTGACAGCATACCAGAAACTGCTATCCTCCATCAAAGAATATACGTGTCAAAAATGGAGGCACCTTCTTTACAAAGGTCACATCAGTAACAAACATACTTACCTGTATGATAACAAAAACACAGGGCAACTTCCTACCTCCCGTGAGACAATCTGAGCCTCAGCAGTCTTGCAGGGAGTGAAGCAGGGATTACAGAACAGCATGAGACCATATTCCCACTCCCCATGCTCGGTGAGCTGTGTCAGTTTTCAGAGACTGGTGAAAAGCCAGAAAGATCTCTCATGTTATTAGAAAGGCCCAGAAACAGTTTAAAAGAATAGGCTTGAATGAGACACATCATTATTTTTTTAATGCCGTTCCTTGCACTTGTCTTTTTTTAATAGCACTAACCAGAACACCTGCCAAAAACTCAGATAGATGAGATGATTTCTAGTTGCAAACAAGTAAAAAGATGGATGATGCCTTCACGCCATGACACTTTTACCTCTTAAGTAGTTCCTTCAGTACTGCTGACTCCTCATAATCTAAAGGCCTCAAAAACATCAGCAGTTCCAGTATCCTTCATAAAAATACTCACGAATCAAATACAATACACATGGCATACACAGGCCCAAGCCTGTTTTCACCAGTCAAACTGTACTTTAAGAGGATTAAAAATCAAGGTATATTATTAAAAAATAAATTTTAAAAAATCCCAAAACCAAAAAAAACCCCCCACCCTTATTTTCACAAAACATCTTTCATACACCCATATGAGGTGTGCACGATACATGCCAGTTAGATGGCACGGTTTTATTACTAGTTTGATTTCCCAACTTGCCCATAAACACTATATAAAGAGAAAGTCACTCTTCCTTCCTGCAACCTGCTGGGGGAAAGGAGGCAAAACCTCAAAAAGAAATGCAAGTTCAGCTCAAGACTGCTCTCTGCATTTCAGGAGAAGGCTCAGGAACACTCTTCAGAACCCTGTTTTCAAGGTTCATCTCAAGCCAAGTTATCCCAAGCCCTGTCTCTCACTCTCCTTATATTGCAAGCAATACACTACATATTCTTCCACAAGCCAGCAGAAGGAAGATAGCCTCTCCTAATAGTGTAAATACCTGCAAAATGTAGAGGATGATGTGAAAGAAAGTTGATGAATAACTGCTGTTTGTGAATTTTAGCGTGGGTGAAAATTTGCTGTATTGAAGTCCCAGGTTTATTCACACAGCAGAAACAGCTCACAGAGTGGCAGCTCGCAAGTACAGTCAAAAAAAGAACAAGAACTCATCTCAGCTGTGACCAGGAGGAAGCTTACCTGCCAGACTTAAACCAGCACAGTCTCTTGATAGATTCAGCTCTTGGCCTCTCTTCTGAGGCTGCTCCAAGGTGCCAACTGCATAGGCAGCTGTGTGAAATGGTTGGGGAGCTCATGGAATGAGAAGGGAGAGCACCTGTCTCTCAACACCGAGGCCCTTGCTCTTTCTGAGCACAGCGTAACTCAGGGGTGTTGTATTCTCACTTACAGCATTTGTACATCAATGTTAAGACACTTGTCTTAATGTTAAAGGACGTTAAGGTGTAGAGAAAATGGGCAAAATATCAACATATGTGTGATGAAAGTTACAGATACTGTCAGGCGCTCAAACTATCCAGTTACATTGACTTCCACAGTTTTTCAGCGCAGACAACAGTAGCTATAGTTAGCATTAGCAACTGCATAAAAACTGAATGTTTCTTTATATTCACCTCTTGCACAAATGGGACATCTTAGGCAACATCATAAATTCACTCTCAGTCCCATGTATATGCACGTGTATGTGTGCTAGAGACAGTTTGCAAGAATAACTGCAAAGGCACCAGTTCTATCAGGAATGAAAACTGTAGACTGCAGTGCTCTTAGGACAGCCAATTTATTAGTTACACTTCAGTTCAGACAATGACATCACATGGAAGGGGAAGTTGTAGCATTTTAAGTTCTTGTGTGAAACAATAAAATACCAGCACCACAGTCCTGTGATGAGCAGAGCACTGGGGACCAAACACCACGAATCCTGTTGATATGACAATCATCCCTCAAACTAGAGGATATCTAGGACTCAAGAGGACATGATATGCCAGAAATTCAGGAGAAAAGGCAGCCTCATTCTGCATGGATTAGTTTAGGTAAGTTCAGTGGGAAAGACAAAGCCCTCCTCTGGAGATAAAATGGGATGTGAACTGTGAGGAGGAAAGCCCAAGTGTATATCCTTAGATGTCAGTACAGTTCTGCTCTCACTGCCCTGTGAGAAATCATATTCAAATAGTTGTAGGATGAAAAGAGAGCATTGAAGAACAAAAAGGAAAAGAAAAAAAAAGGGAGAGGGGGAAGTAGTCCTTTAGAGTATTTATAGAATGGCAAAAGCTAGACAACTGCAGTGTAAGGATATTGCTGGAAACTGAAGAGTTTATTCAGACACTGTAAGATTCTTGTCACTGGAACAAGGGGTAGCATCACTCTGTGCCCAGAACCACCGAGGACTGTAGCTAAAAATTTCTGCCTGAATAAAAGTGCCTCAGTCAGACTGCTTTTAAGAACATACAACCCACACACACTTCTGAACTTGAACTGATGTATGTGGATAAGGAGCTATACTTCTAAATTTAGCATTAGCCACTTACCTAATTCCAAATAAAACACCTTTGATACTTTGTGCAAGCTGTCTGTTTAAATCAAGTGTCCTGAAGAAACCCCTGACTACAGATTAATCCCTCCGGCACTCCCCAGCTGAGAGTTGTTGTTTCTTATGCTTATGTATTCCTAGTGGATTTTTAATATAAAACAAGATCTGTCTTCATTTACCAAAGGGTTAACAAAAATTCCAGTAATTAAGTTAACAGCAGTCAGCTGAGGAGCTCCCCAGTGCAAAGCCTAGTAAATATCAATTCCTTTTCTCCTCCAGGATAATGGACCAGCCAAGAAAACCTCCAGCTGGCCCCTGCAGGGCTGTAGCTAACAGGCACAACTGTGTACATGTACTGCCCCATCTCTCCTTCCATCCACAGCATGACTCCAGCTCCCTGTAGCAGATGTGACTCTGTATAAAGTGGGCCAACTCACTTGTGTTTTCCCCGCTTTCTCCAAGGCTGAATCTCTCTACTATGACAACTGCAGCAAGTGATCAGAAAGTGAGACTTAACAACATGGCTTAAAAGATCCAAAATACATTCTGGTCCCAGAAAATGAGACATGAGCACAGCAGAGGGCTGAGAACTGCTCTCAAAATGCTCCTTACTCCCTGACATGTGCTTTATTTACACCTTTCCCTGAGTGAAATCTCCGAAAGACAGTCTCTCTCAAACCATCAACATTCTTTCTAACTGAGCAGAGCAACCCTCCCCTCTCCAGATATTAAAAAGCGAGTTAAGAGTGTAGAGTGGGGAATAATCACCACAAAGTTAGATCAGCCACAGAAATTTCTCTTGCACCCTTTGGATGATGCATGATGTGTCTTGTTCCGATTCCCCTTGAAGGAGGGCTGTAAGTTGGGAAACAGAGCCTTCAAGAGAGTCGCATCCGTGCTGCAGAGACATCCATGACAAGAGCCAAATGCAGCATTTATTGTACACCACCAGCAAGATGTTCTTGATCAACGATTAAGGGAGTCATGCTGCACCCTGAGCAACTGCAACATGAGTCACACGTGTCAGACTATTTAGGACAGAGCAGGATGCAGTCCCAGAGGACGGTGGCAGCTGCTTCTTTCCCCAAAGAGGGAAACACGTGGATTTTTTTCCAGCCAGAGATCTAGTGGCTTGCTGCTGCCGAGGGCTTCCCAAAGACATACTATATCAGCACATTCACCCATCAGTTTGGCTCAGCTACTGCCTGAAATAGGCTTGTTTATTTGTGAGCAGCAACAGCTGGAACCCAAGGTATTTGTGTAACTTGTGCTGTTTTGTCTTAATCCTGGCAGTGAATAAAATCCACAGCAATTATGAAAATAATTTGCTCTTGTGATGTAAATTTTTAAAGCACAGTGCATGCTATTTGTTTTGCACGAGGGAGTGTATGTTTGTTACTGAAAATAAGAAGGTGAGAAATTACTTGTTGATTTTAGCATTTACAAGTTGATTTAAATTTTACATCAAACATTTACTATAGTCATTTCAAACTTTGCAAGAATAAACTGTAATAATCAATACTAGCTCAGAACATCCACCTTGCAACATACTTAAAGGATATTAAGGAAGTGAAGCCTCAAATTTGTCCCTAAGGGAGTGTGAGGTAACACATGACACACAGTAATAGCAAACTAACTCGATCTCTATCATCAATATTTTTAATGTAAACTGAAAAACACAAGCTTTTTTCAACATTAACTACATCAAAACAGAATTGAAAGCACATAAAGAATGAGTTATCTGTGCATTAGTGTTAATAAATAAATTCTATGCACTGTTAATAATAAATATGCTAATAACATTCAGTTCGTAACGCTGATCTTCCTCAGATACTAGAACTGTGCGACAGCTGTGTCTGAATTTTATTCTGTGATTCAACTAGAATAATAACTAACTATTTTCTTCTCTTTTGTAAGTAGAATATAACAAAAGGTATCCCTGTGATAAAACTAGCACAAGGTTAAGGAAACGACATCAAAAGATTATAAAAAGTAATTCCATTGCGCAGATAACCTCCTCATTGTTAAGACTTTGCAGCAAGCACATGTCAAAAGCTCTCTCTAAAGCTAATGTGCCTCTAAAACTGAGGTTCACAAACTCAGACAAATTTTCCTGCCCAAGAAACAATTTGCAAGACATTCAAATTCCAATCACGGCTTTCTCTGCCACCCGCTCTGTTGGATGTTGTGACACTGCAGTACTGGACTTTCTGCAGCACTAAAGATAGAGCCATGCAGCCAGAGCCCGAGAGCTGCCAGAGTGGCCCGTGAAGGACCTGAGCAGCCCCAGGCAGGAGCACGTGCAGATTAACTGGTGCCTGCAGGACCCTGAGGCTGAAAGCATGGGGACAGGGACAGGATGCTGACATTATGCTGTGTGCAACGTTAGATCTTGCTCAAAAATTTATCTTGTAATCAAACTGTTGAAGAGCAAGCCCATCAGAGGTACACTCTGGAGCTCAACTGGTAAGAAAGCAGAAGCTCAAGTGATTTCTCTCAACTTGAGTGCAGGCAAGACAGGTGCCCACCCAGCCACAGACGCCACCATGTAGCTCCTTCTGCCTCCCAGAGTCATCAGAGGTTCATGCCGGGCAAATGCATTGACAATATCTCCTGGAAAACACCCCAACTTGCATGCTGCAAGTCTTATTAGCAAGGTGCTAGTTTGCCCTTCTACAGAGGGGATGGTGATGGAGAGAGGACATAAAGGAATCAGCAAAGATGAAGTGTACAAACACATTTCATCCAAACAATATAAGGCGTTCACAAGAACTGCCCTACTACATACTGTCTAGTAGCAAATTGCCAACTCTGTCTCCCTTAGGGAAACACGTCCAGTAAATATTACTCATATCCAATGGATAAATATCCCATACCCAAACGTCAGAGATGATGAAGCCAATGAAAGCACAGCAACAGGGCTGATGAGAAGCAGTATGAGAATTTCATAACCTTTTGACTGTTATAGGAAGGATTCACAATGACTTTTTAAAGGAAGGATTTTAGAGCCAGGCTGTTGAGACTCTTGCATGGCAACTTCTAAATCCCATTAAGGAGTTACAGAGGAATTTGTTTATTTCTTTAATTGCTATGGATTAGAAGCCAATAATGAAAAACACCAAAATGAGTACTGGTTCACACTACAGTTTCGAGACAGGGCAATAGAAGACTATGGTTTCTTTCTAAACATATACATTTGAAAAATTCAACTCATTGCAAGTATATGCCATGTTGTTTAGTTACAACCCTCAGTCTTCTGAAAGAAAACAAGTTGTTTTTCCTATGCTTGGTCTACACGGAATTCTGAAAATAAGCAATGTTCTCTTTTCTAAAAATTCTGGATTATCCCAGATTTCTCTAATGTGCTCTCATAAAAATGAGACTAGATATGACTTGATGATGACACTGTCAAACATCTTGCTAGAGCACGCAAAACATTCACGTGAATTCATCAAGACAGGAAAAATCTATGTTGCCTGAATAAACGAGACTTTGACTGCAGTTTAATCATGTTCCATCTGGATCTTAACCAGAGCTTCACATTACTGACCCACTGCAAAATCTGAAACAGGTGTGTGCTGGTTATCATAGTGTTCTGCAAGAGGCTGTTTCAGATCAAAAAGGGGGAAAGGGGATAAAAGTATATTGCATAGCCCAATAGGAAATAATAAGATGTTAGTTCTTCTACATGTGCTAAGAGCTGTTACTTAGAGTAACAACCATATGCTCCAGCAACAACTGCTGCCAACAAATGATGCTCCCAAGCGCTCTACCAGCCCCACTCACGGCCTTCACCATACTACTCCAAGTTGTCCCCCATAGTCCTCTGTGAGATAGTCAGCAAGCAAGCAAAGAAATGGAGATGTGCTTTTAGTTGAACGCTGATCAACTTTATTTGAACGTTTAGTTGATCCCAGCTCTAGATGGTAGCTTAAATGGCTCATACTGAGCACCATCTAGAGCACTTCACCTATTCATCCTGCTGAGAAGTCAGTTTGCCACTATTCACCTCTCTCAGAGCAAAGGAAACACAATCTCCAACCTGTCCTCTGACTGTCACCACAGGCAGAGGAAGGGAAATGAGCCCAAACATCTGAGATACCATTGTTCAAATAACTAAAATGATCTTATCGAGGGGTACCCGGCACCAGTCTCATTGTCCACAGAAAAACCAACCCAACATCCAGCAGAGAAAGAAATCAGCTGAGAAATCATCTTATAGTTACATACAAAACCAACAGGGATATGCCTATGGATATTAGATAATTTAAAGTGAGAAGTAATAAAAAATGGATGCATTTGGGAAGGGAAAAAAAAAGGCAGGAAAAGTGAAGACACATAATTCAAAATGTTTATTGGAAGGTGGGAGGGAAAGGGAATTCTGCTTAATGAATGACCCACTCCCCCAGATCAATACTCAAGCTCATGCTGTGAGATTACTATTTCAAATAGCATTTCTGAAGGAATCTCAAGTTTGGCAACATGAGCTACAGATGTAGCTGTAATTACAACTACTCATCTCAAGAGAGAAACTTGGCATTCAGGAGGTCCTTTCACTTCAGCTGCCATTTGCTACATGTCTCCCAAAGCCAATTCACACCAGGATCACCAAGCCAGTTTGCATCCATCAGTTTTTATGTTACTTCATCTACTCCAGGAACAAAATATGGGATTTTCAAGACTTGCCTGTGACTTTCAGGGTCATTTGTGTTCCCAAGTAGTGCAACTGCTTTTTGAAGTCACCACAGCATTGTAGTTTGTCTCAATTATAATTGCCCTATTTTTGAAACACCAACATCTGTCATGTGTGGAGGAAACTTCAGACAAGGCAAAAAGTACCCAACTATACCCACTAGCATGATGCAATTTTGCGTAAAGCCTTTTCTCCATGAGGTGGTTTCTAGTCTAAATTCTTTCCTGCAGTGAGAAAGCAGCAGCATCACTGGAAATCTCAGGTTTAACTAACACAGAAGTAAAAAATACAGCCAAGTCTGCCAAAGGGACACCTTTGTTGTCCAGCTGCCTATACTAGTAGGTATTGATGCACATAACCATAGACAGATACTGACAATCTTACTCAGGTTCCAAGGAATGCTGAGCCCTTCTCCAGGGACCATCAAGCCTTTACAAGCATAGTTCATGACAGGCATCAAAAATTCTCGTACCCCAATTCATTTCCTTCTGAAAAAAACATATGCTTTTATAAGTAAATATCTCATTGATGTCAAAACCATGCTCCAGTTACAGGACTGCTTTCTGTCAAATCTAACAGGGCAGCTTTCTCCATGTGCTTTCCAATGCCTGCATAAAGGTCACATTTTTTTCCTATAGACATGAATTTTGCACGTACAAAAGAGGGCATAAAATATACTTATGAGGTGATTGTCTCTCCTTTGTAAATATGGACTTGAATTCTAGTATATGCACCTGTTCTTAGCACCAAAGAGTTCTAAGGACATGGAAAAAAAAGACCATCCTGCCTTCTCATTTCAAGGCCCAGGGCTAACCAAAGCATCATGGCTTCGAAATGGATGGAAAGCAGTATCAGCACCCTAGACAAAAGGAGTTACAAAAGAATTAATAAACGACTATCACTTTTCTTGCCTCAGGACTTCTCTAGGTAAATTATTACTCTTTAAAGCAGTGCACTAGGAGTAAGCTGCCTGACTCCCATTAACATTAGTAGCAGTGGCATAGCATAAGCTTTATGTGCCAGTTCTGAGGATTAATCACGGAGTCATATCTGTAGGGCACTTGCTTTGAACTCAGCAAATCTGCAACAGAACAACTCTTCTTTGTCAGCCCCTTCTTTGAAGAAAAATCACAAGAAAGTGGGTGAGCTGCTGGCTAAGCCCCTTCTTAACCCACCAGCACTTCCTCCAAAACTCTAACAGAGCAGTAAAGCAACAAGTGAAAACTTGAAATAGCTCTCTCTTGCTACATTTCCAGTAATATTAGCCAAGGCAGGGGAGCAAGATTTTTTTCAGAGCTGGAATAAAGGATAAAAGAAATCACAGAAAAATAACATAATAAATGTGCTATCAAGAAGAGATTGGGTTTGGTTTGAGGTTTTTTTGTTGGTTTGGGGAATTTTTTTATTTTTTTTTTTTTTTAATACAGGATGAAAGCTGGAACACTTTAGAATGATTTCCATGTATGGATTTAGAAATCTAAAAATAACACCTCATTTAATACAGAAAAATGACAACAACTGACCCTAGAATACTTGGTGATGAATACATTCAACATGAAATTTTCTCTATTCTCTCTTCCCTTCAGTGCTCGGTGGCACCTTTCCCCCAGTCCACCCCTTATGATTTCCCTAAAGAGGAAGGAGAGGTAATTGTTTCTGAGCAGTCCCAAAGTAGCTCTAACAGAGCAGGACACCCGCAATGGCTAAGGCTTCACAGGAGGGTGGCTTCCTTAACTTGGGACTTGTTATTGTTTGCCTGAGGTGCTGGGATTTTGTCTCACTTGATGGTACACTGAAAAATTTGTACCTCCTGTGGCTTCCATGTGATGTTTCTCCATAAGATTTTAGACCTGCTTTTTCACAGTTCTTTTGTTCTGCTCCACTCAGCAGTGGTGCATCTCCCTGGCACAGGCTTTCATTTTGCTAAAACCCCCAGAAGGATCCACATGGGGCACCACCAGGGAAGAGGTGAGTACAGGGACACAGGCAGTTCTTGAGCCTCAATCTTCCCCTCCCAAGGGGGGCCAGACACAGTCCCATGGCTGCTCTGCACCACTCTAGCTGTACTAGAGCAGCACCTTCAGCCCACTCCTCAAGTAACTTGCATGCTTCTAGCTTACAGAAAGCCAAAATTCCTGACTCCACACTTACTCAGTTGTAAAGTAGAAGAAACAATGTTAAGAGATGATCAGAGGGCTCTTGCTCTCCAGTGAAATTTACTGGTTCAGTAAGTTCTCAGGCCCATGTCTATCAGGTCCAGTTACAACGCAATCACATCTGGGACCAAAGTGCTTTCTAGATAACTATATAATCAGAAGCATATATATGCATCACACAGGCGCTCTTTGCCCCAAAAGCAGTGACTGGATAAAGCCAAGGACCTAAATATTGGGGCCATGAGTTTAACTCACACCCTACAAATGGGTGAAAGTCTACAGGTTCTAACTTCCTCTAGGAGAGCATGACACTGAAGCAACACATGTTCCGATGTGAGCAGCAGCTCTGGGAGCAGAGATGCACAGCAGCAGCCGCAATAGTGCTATGTTTTGGGAAGTGCAGGGCAATACTGCAAGGGAGGGCTCAATACACAGCAGCAAAGTTGTCTGAAGACAAGAGAACGCACCACACCAACAAGAGATCAACTTGCTAGAACAAGAGTTTATACATTGCGGTTA
Source organism: Pedionomus torquatus (assembly GCA_013398155.1). Taxonomy (NCBI): domain Eukaryota; kingdom Metazoa; phylum Chordata; class Aves; order Charadriiformes; family Pedionomidae; genus Pedionomus; species Pedionomus torquatus. The sequence goes on from VZRU01010653.1 coordinate 250,421, forward strand.
GACACGCTGGCGTGGCTGTAACTGGGAAGAGTGCCCAGTACTTGCCTGCAGTAATGCCTAGGCTTAGCCCACGCTGTCAAGACTCTTGCTTTCACAAGCAATACGTTATTTCAGCCTTCCCACACAGGCAGCCTCAAATAAAGAGAAAACTCATCTTATTGCAGGAGCCAATGTTCTTTTCCTACTGGCTGTTCATTCACACCAGAAGCCCACCAGAACAGTCACATCCAACTGAATCTCATTTACTTTTATTGATGATGCCAGCATTATAGCAAGAGAAACAAAACAACACATTCAATACAGGACAACTAAAAAATCAGTTTTCCTCTCGTTCATAAAAGGAGGATAGTCAAGCATCAGCTATTGGTATTTTCCAGCAGCAACATTCCACTTTCACTACTTACTTTCCTGTGCCACCTGTTGTTTATCCATCTTAGATGTTTACATATGGGTAGATATAGGATGGGTATATCCACTACCTCTATGGACTAGTGCCTACAACAGTGGTTTAAAAATGGGTTCTCTGAGTAGTCAGTGATCCTACCAGAACAACTATTTTCTTGACAATACTGTGTACCGATAGACCTTTTAAAACTACTTCACCAAGACCTATGTTTTGATACTCAAATGCAATAGTGCCTTTCAGTATGCAGCACTTGGTCAGGAAACCAAGTCCAGTGAATCTCTCACACTGTCTAGTCACGCTGCCTTTGAGCTACACCTGGGTTTGCTGGGGTTCACTGCACTGGCATGGATATGTCCCACATGGCCAACTGAATGACCTAATGACACCCAAATGAACTAATCATCCCAGTCCTAGACTTTGATATAAGTCAGTGCACCAGATGTGCATTATTACTGGACAGCTGCATGTGATCATAGAATCACAGGATGGTTAGAGTTGAAAGGGACCTTAAGGAGCATAGGGTTCCAACCCCCCTGCCATGGGCATGGATATCTCCCACTAGACCACTTAAACCCCCATCCAGCCTGGCCTTAAACACTTCCAGGGATGGGGCATCCACATGTTCTCTGGGAAACCTGATCCAGTGTCTCGCCACCCTCACAGTGAAAAATTTCTTCCTACTATCTAATCTAAGTCTTCCCTCTCTCATATTAAAACCATTATGCCTCATCCTATTAGTACACTCTCTGATAAACATTCCCTCCCCATCCTTACTGCAGGCCTCCTTAAAGTACTGGAAGGCCACTATATAGTCTCCCTGGAGCCTTCTCTTCCACAGACTAAATAATCCCAACTATCTCAGCCTGTCCTCACAGAAGAAGTGCTCCAGCCCTTTGATCATCTTTATGGCCCTCCTCTGGACCCAGTATAGCCCCATCCTCATGTCTCCTGCAGCCCTGGATGCTGTTGTCTAGGAGATACATATGCCCAAAGTTGTGTGGCACTGCAGCCAGTGTCGTGGACCACTAGAAAACAGCAAAATAACAAACCTAGCCCTCATCCATACCCATGCCTGAAGGCACATCTATCTGCTGTGTGTTCCTCATATCTCTGCTAACATCATCCTTCTGATGGGGTCAAGTAACATGCAGGCCAGAGCTCTCCTATGTGTCCCTTGGTACTCCGGTTTTGGGAGCTACCCACTAGCTATCGGCATCAAACATACTTTTAATTGCTGTTTTTGTTTCGTTATTCAGTTGAAATGAAGAGATTGATCTCTATTGATCTGTGGAAAGTCTCGCTTAGTTTGCTTAACCTTTCTGTTGCTTATCAGGGTTACGGCAAGAGCTTGACACACACAGAATGAGAAGTAAATTTCAAGAAGTAATGAGTGAGTGATAGCAAACTCACACCAGTCTCATTCTTTCAGACTTTGCTGCAAAAGGAAAAGTCAACAGCTTCTGGTTATTGTCTCAGCGGTGCCAGCAATGTCAGAAATTTGTTTGATTTTCACATGAATCTAATGCATCCATACTGATGCATAATTAACAGAAACAGGTTCTCTCTATAAGCAGAAGAGCATCTAGGCATCAAATTTTTTATTTCCCCCAGCAGCTTTTCAATTATTCTGTTCTCTCTTCTAGCTTCTCCCCAGGTGTTTAAACACATCACCTTGGCTTGTTTATTCATATTCTTAAAGGCATTGCTAAAAATTCATCCAACTGCAACCTTCCCCCTCCGAAAAAAAATAAAGAGAAAATAAAAGCAAAGCGACTACAATGTACCAGTCATACAACAAGTTGTTCTCTTCATTGACCACTCTCCAAGGCTGTAAGAGGGAGTGTGTTCTCTGCTTGTGCCTACAATACAGAAATAAAAGGCTTGGAGAGCAGCAATGTTCTTCCCACTGTCAATCATGCCACTGAACAACCACTCATCAAATATCTTTCCCTTTCTATCAACATCAAAACGAAGGTAGCTGTGAAGCAGGTGGCTTTCTGCTCCAAGCTAGTTTCTCTCAACTCCACCAAGATGCTGTATGGAGAGCCCTCTGCAGACAACTTGGGGGTTGTTTCAACATCCTACCTCTATCCTCTTTGACTGAAGCTCCTTCTGCCAACTTCATAGCCGCATTTACAATTCCTATAGGCCATTGCTGCCTGGGGATTAGCTCTTCCTGGCCCCTACTCCGGTGGAACCCTTTCAGCTAATGCATCTCTTTGGGGGACTATACCACCAGGTTTGGGGCCTGTCAGGCCTTACTAGAGGGTCTTAGGCCCTACAACAGTATCTACTATGCCTTCTCTAAGCATTGCTTTTGTACAGCAGCAGCAGATCAACTCTTATGCTCTGTGAGAAAAGGGCAGCAAAACACTTATCATGAATCCATGAATAAGCTGATGACAAATGGCATCTTTTCTGGCTAGTAAAATACTGAGTCTCCCCCAACAGCGACTAAAAAAAAAAAAAAAAAAAAAAAAGTCCCCCAAACCTCTCAGAACCACAGTGGGTTGAATTTAAGTCCTGGAGAGGTTTATGCAAATANTTACATTTACCTCTGGAACTCTTTTACTTGCATGGGGGATGCTTCCCATGGAAAGCCAAGGCCGTTAATCAGAAGAGTGCTATGAACTAGTAGCCAGAGAGGTACAACAAGCGATCTAAACCATCTGTGCATCGCAGATTTTCAAAGTACTCTGCATGCACTATCCTTGGTCCATCAAAAAGCTTCACCTAGCAGAGTTGCCAATTCACCTCATCAGAGAAACACTGATTCCTCTTCCCAGAAGTCTTTGGGAGGACTACTCTGAAAAGCTAATCCTATTAGCATATCAAGTAGGTTTTGCATTCTCTGCCCTGTTTCTTGTTACAGGAGGCTTTTGGGTGAATTGTCTGATTCTTAAAAAAAATATCCTCAACTCTTTCCGTGTGAGAAATCTGGTCCTCCCTGGAAACAATGTCACCACAGACTTTTCCACTTCATCAGCTGAAGTCAGTAGATAGACCTAGTGCTTCAGAGAAGGTTTAAGTGTCAGAGCCAAGGCTTATTTACTGAATAAAAACCCTGTTTTCATGCAATGACCTAAACAGGAATAAAATACAACAGGAATAGTCAACACATGTGTCTTGATATACCTAGTTCCATGAGGGATGAAGGTACTCCTGAGACGAGCCAAAAAACAGTATCAACCTAGGTTTATATTGGAATAAATCACAAGTTGCCCTAATGTACCCTGACAGCGGATGGCTCATAGCTAGTAACCATGGTGCAGGATTACACTTGTCAATTAATCAGTTCCTCACCCATGCCATTTTGGGATGACACGCAGAGCTGGCTGTGGCTGCTCTGCTGGCCAAGTAGAATGCACCATGCAGGACAGGTTCTCCCCAGGCCAAATCAGGAAGGCCATTTAAAAATTATTTGCCTACAGTTTTCCATTCAGTGTGCAGCATACCTTCTTACAGGTTATTTTATTGTTCTGTAATAGGACCAGTAATTATTCTCTCTCAAATTACTTTTCAAATAAGATGACAGCTAAGATTACTTGCAGGTAAAACTGACTACCAGTATGTTATCTTGCTGTGCATATCAGTTGTCATGACAATCAGTGAGGGCATTGGTTTAGAGTCCAATTCATATATGGCAGAAAACCCATAACATCTACACATATTCTAATGGAGATAACTCTTGAAACTATTACTGATTTTAGTTGCTCACCCTCGGATATCTCTCAGGACCTGATTTCCAGCAGGTGCTGAGGAATCCCCCTTTGTATACCTGAATTTACTACCAGCCTTTTAAGGTTCTTTTACCATTATCTCGAAGATAAAATCACCACTAATGTAGGTAATGGATTCCAGGTTTGGCAAGTAAGCTTAGCTTGAAAATTATTATATGTTTTTTAATATCTTTAGAAAAGCCATTATCCTTCATACAGGGTTATGCAGTGTATCTCCTGAAAAAAACGTTGCAAAATCTCTAGCACTACAGGAGGCAGCATTGTCTAGCACTTAGAGCAGTGGGAGTCCAAAGACCTGAGTTCTGTTCCTGGCTCTCCCACTCACTCTCTGCATGACATTTAGCAGGTCAATTAACTTTTCTCTAACTCTTTTTCTGCATGTGAAATGGGTGTACTCGGGTTGTATTCCTCCTTTGGGACCCTGTTTAAGTCAGAAGGATATTGAGTGACCATTGCCCAAGTGTTTCAAGACACTAGGCTGGAAGATGCATTACACAGTGTCAGCAGCAGTATCAACAAAAAAAGTATAATGGTGGAATCCTAATTTTCACTGAAGTACCAAAAAAATCTGAAAACTCAAGGAGCACATTTCTTTTTATAAATCTATTGAAGATTTTTCACCCAGATACCAATTTCACAGTATTTTTATTTCAAAATATCTATTGTTTCAGTAGAATTATTATTCTGGTACAAATATAAGTAAACCCAAACTCTTAACCCCCAACCTATTGGTCCCTTCTGATTAGGATCTCTGTGTATGTGGATTCACACCACTACTGACCTCCTCCCAATACTGGAGGAAAAATATTAAGCTTTGCCTTGGCAGTTTAACACTCTTCTTCCCATAGCAACACAATCAGGCACAAGAGCAAGTTATAAGGAACTGCATTACATCATGCTCAAATATTCAATTATAACACGCTGCCGAATGGATTCTACAAGGAAGCCCGATTTAGTATGTGCCTATGATGATTAGTGAAGAGCAGATAGTACCAAGCTAATGCATTGCTAAAGACTGTATCAGATAAAACCGGTAATTCAGCCACCTCCTTGTCCCCTCCCATAAAATTTTAATAAACCCAATCTTATGGGAAGAAAGAAAAGACAGGGACCCTACTGAATTATTTACAGTCTTAGTTGTGTATGGCAAAGAAGACCCTCTTAGGTCAGTAAGTGATATTCTTCCATTGATTTTCTTCTCTCGGGATATCTAGGTGAGAATCAAGTTTGAGGGGAAAAAAAAAAAAAAAAAACACCAAAAAGAAACAGGGATGTAAAGGGCAAGCCAGAAAAGACAAAGTTGATAGAGGCAGAGGCGAGGGAGAGTTTGTATTTATGAAAGAGATATTGATTGATTGCACAGACCAGCTGCAGATATACTCAAATTAGCTGTCATAATTCCAGTGATGCAGAGGGACTTGCAGACTCTAGCTCCATTAAATATAACCTACATCCAGAGCAGCCAGATGAGATTTGCAAGACTGAACTCTGAAGTCCCACAGGAGACACCTGCAGTGATTTATATTCCTGATTTCCTACTCCCTCACCAGCCGTGCCATCAGTTCCTGGAGGTGGGCAGGGAATAATTGAACAGCTAAACTGTGATTCACCCAGCCAATTAAGGAGTCTTGGGATAGGCCCGTAGATGAATCTGCTTCATCCAGTCTTCCTGGGCAAGAACCACACTCAGCTGTGACAATGTGGCCAAAACCATCTTGGCCCAATTAACAAAAGAATCTGAAGACATAAAGCTGCATTATAGTTTTCACATATTTATATTCACACATTTTAGACCTTTTCAGAGTAGCAAGTAGGAGGGTGTCCTGGTTGTACATGAGGATCAGGTTTATTCTGTAATTCAGTGTACAAAGCACATCACTGCAGTAATTAAAATGGCAACCACTGCCTAGTAGCTATCAACATATAAAAATCACCTACATGTTTCAGCCTGCAGCTTCTGTCAGGGTCAAAGCCAGGCTGTTTGATTCAAAGTTTGTCGGCATCTATCTCATGCTGGTTGCTATGATGTTCCCTTGTGGATGGTGCATGGCTTTGTGAACAAATCACAATAATCTCATTTCCAAAATGTTCCACTTAAGTCTTTCTTCTTTCACTGAAGCAAGGAAGCACTTACTTCTCATTACTAACCCTGTGTGTAGCACGTGGCATCTAATCACCTTGAAATATTTCAGTAGCTGGCTTTCATCTTGTTAAGTGTGGGGTGGGGCATCCAACTGGGGTACAAATAAACTGGGACATAAATCATCATAAACCAGGCATTAAATCGGTATATAAATCAAAATTTATACAAGTCAGATGGAAGAGACCCATTAGTTCATCCTGTTTGTTCTTTCCTGTGTTCTCACCTAAGAATGCACAAGGCATCATTCTTGATTAGCCAAGAGACATAGAAAAACGCCCATCTCTCCCCCTCTGTCTCTCTCAAGAGGGAGAGAAGGGAAACAGAGAGCTCTGTATGCATATTAATAAAGCTATATTTTGACTGGCTGAATGACTGGAAATGATTAGCGACGGTATGTTTTACCTGTCAACATCTCCACGCTGCAACAGGCAAAATGTCTCTAGAACTCCTTTGCACGAAATCACCAGTAAGGCTGAAGGGGGTTTGCTTTCAATTTTCCTGCATTCAGAACAGCCCTGTAAACATCTTCAGATTATTTACAATTATGAAGATTAAAAGATGTCTTCTTTTTTTTCAATATAACAGCAGGAAACACCGTAAAACATCACCTAAGCCAAGGTGAATGGAAGTGCCTGCACTAATAAATAACAAAAAACAAAAGCAACAAAAAATATATATCAAAGCATGATGAAGGCTGCCAAATCAAGCGTAACGAAGGTCAGAAATACAAGACTGTGACCCTTTGAAAGGGTCAGTGTGAAAGGTGAGAACACATGCAGCACTGCAGCTAAAAGCAGTAGGAGCTGAAATCAGTCAGTTGACATACACCACCTCCTCCTCCCCCTCACAAGTGCTTTCTTTCACACTAACTGCAGAAGCCCTTGATAAGTCAATTAGTCAAAGAAATCTCTTTAGAGGTGGTCCCTAGCCATGTTTTCCTCATTTACTCTGACCCAGTGAGAGTTGGGTGACTATATGACATCTGATTTAGAGGGTGTGGAGCACTTACAGTTGCTCTGAAAGTCAATGAGGAAGTCAATGTATGCTCTGAACATACAAAGGGTATTTAATGCTCAGTCCTGTAAACCCCCAAGTCTTTGTCATCTCCAACTGGACACCCAAATAAGCCCAAAACAGTTAACTTCAATTGCCAAGCCTGAAATAGAAGTAATAGCCCACCTCAGAAGGTTATTGTATATTAATATCTTTATCTTTACATGCCATGCTTCAGCACAATAATTAGAAAGATGATGAAGGTCATGAAGTGGTTAACTCTGTCTTTGGATCAAGAGTCACATGCTCTACAACAAAGAGGCCAGCAATCATACATTAAGCAATAAGAAAGGAACCAAACATTGGAGACATCACTGACTGGAAACAGAATATCCCAAATGTATGACACAAGGCAGGGGGTCCTGTGGAAAAACAAACAAAAACCACACAAAAAAATCCAAAACACAACACACACAGTGTGCAATTACAGTAATTAAAGACTTGATAATGAGTGTGCTCAGAGGAGATAAATTAAGGCCAAGTAAGCAGCCTGAACTGTCATCTCCTAACTTTACATGCTTATGTTTGCAACCTTTAAAATGCTCATCTGGTTTTAAGTTCATAACTTTAAAACAACCAACCAACTGCAAAAGCAGGAATTCTAGTGTAGGGTTTCTTACTGATTCAGAGGAGTGGTGAGTGGTTCCTCAGCAGAGCATGATTATTCCGATTCACCTCCGAGCCCTCTGTTACCTGAGCTGGTGGAAGGAGCTGCTGGCTGAGGGAGCAGGATGGTATCTCCCCCTGCCAGTATTTTGCAGATGTATTGTTGGTAGGCCTACAGTAAGACTCCCAACTTGTGCACTTTGAACAGCCCTTCGGAGGAAATTCTTCCCTGTCTATTCCCTGTCCTCCTCCAACACACACAAGCAGAGAGATTGGCCATTTTTGCACCTTCCCTTCCAAATTGTTCCAATCAACCATTCCAGCCCTTTTCCCAGTCTCAGTGTTCAGTAATCCCTTCTTTTACCTCTCCTAACTCACCAGCATGAAGTTTCACCGCTTTCCCTGTCCTCGTTTCCTCCCTTCCCAAGTCCTGACCACATTTCTAAATCAGACACCTCTTGTCAACTCAGGACTGGGAGGTCAACTGACCTCCTCCTGTACTACTGACCTGCTCTTCTAAGAGGCAAATGCAATGTGGGAAATAAAGAATAGTATGTCGTTGGGAAAGCTATTCCCTAGTCTAGGTATTAAGGTCACAGCCATATTAGCAGATCCTAAAATGAAGCCTCACAGAATAAAATCCCTTACAGATTTCAAAATAGGTCTTAGATTCTGATGCCAAAAAAACATTTCTATAACTTAGCTTGAAATAGCAGGATATGAAGAAAAGCCTACAGCAGAGAGAGAGGGAAATTAGAAGGTCTGTCACTGCCACCTGGTCATTAGTTATAGGAATGATGAATATGATGAAGATCCAGCAACTCTAGACCTCCAGGCATGTGAGCACCTGCTGCCTGACTAACCTCCAGGATGCCTGCCCGGTCTGCTTCAATAACCAAGGCATTCAGGAATGACATCATATTGTCAGCCAAATGGCACTGACCAGCAGGACTGTGTCATACTTCAGGGTGCACCTCCATCTGAGGGTCAAGATACCTAATTAAAAATGTAACAATATTGCCTCGTAGAGGAAGGGAAGGAGACCCAAGGGAGTATGGGAGAGAGAGTGGAAGAAAGTAGGCAGCATCACACTTTTCTTGCTCCTTATTTCAAACACTGCTTTCTGTAATGCTGAGGAAAAAAAAAAAAGGCAAAAATTCTCTCGGGTCAGCACTTAATACAGATACAACAATGAAATATTTATTGTTGTGTATAAAAGCATACAGGGTCAAGCCCATGAGCCTACTGGTGTTACTAATGTATTGTCAAGCTATCAACTAAGCTTCTCTGCAAGTCTCAACATCTTGTTCCATAAAGCAAGAAGGTTTGGGAAGCCTGTAGAAATTAGAGGCATAAACAATACAGTCTTTTCCAGAGTGCTAATTGTTGCCACTGCCATCAGTACCATAACTGACCTCCACAGAAGGAGATTTTTCCATCCCCCCTCAGTAGTTTTACTGGTTTTAAGGAGATATTTAAGTGCTTTGTAGGCCTAAATGAGGAAGCCTTGATCTCCTGTAAAGTTTGAACCATTAAGGCTGATAAAATCCACTCAGCTTCCAGCATAGATGCCACATGAATTAAAATATTACCACTCTCTACAACCTGCAGAAATCCTTCATCTCCTTCAATACTTGCTCCTCTCAGAATGTGCCAGGCTATTACTTTTGACTTCCCAAATCATTTTTTATGCAAATGGCTTTCAGACCACCACAAACACAGGATTACTACAGTTTTCAACAGCACAGACAAATGTTATCATTCCAATTAAAACAAAGCATTATGGTGGTTCTTCTCCTGACAATGCAGCTCCCCATGCCAATGCTCTAAATTCAGAGCCCACATCCTGTGGTACTGCAGAAGTGAGAGGGTAGAAGACAAGGAGATCCCACAGTGCCAGACAAGGAACATTTCCAAAAAAAGCAGAAGATTCTAAACACTTCTCGGGAAGCATCAGCTACCTGCTTGTGAACTGGTTCTCTCTAAAGCGGTCTGGTGACACAATTTCTAAGCTGTGCATGAAGAGATCAGTTTCCATAGCAATTCTAGCCACTTTCTGCCCAGACGCAGCACTCTCCATGTTCCTGGACTCAAAACACAGCTGCTGTGGAACACAGGCCTAGGAGGCAATGGCAAGCTGGAGAAGAACACACAAACAGAAATTCCCTCTTTTGTAGACACATTTAATCCAAAGAACAAATCAGGTTATTGGCATATAAGGAGGAAGGAAAAATGACAGACTTAAAGACCTAGCTATCTATTTCTCATGACGGGCTCTGTGAGTCAGCAAAATAAAAGCTTCTGGAGAAAAGGAAGAATTTCTCATCTCTCTTCTGATGTGGAGACTTTCATGCGATATAGCAAAAGGCACTGTGAGCTCTGCCATAAAAAGGTTCTGGGCACCATGCAGCATTTGCCCCATTTCGGCTACCAAGGCAGGAGAAAGGGAAGAGGCAGTAGTTTAACTTGTTGCAAGAGAAAAAGAAACCTCACTCACTCTTCAAAAAAAAATACATCAGCAACTTGGTTGTTTGCAACTCTTTAAATCCATAACATTTTCTTTACCTTTCAGGGAAAGAAGATAGCCCTGGAAAAGCCCCTTTTTACTTTTTCCTTGCCAAGACCTTAGCCAGGAAGATTGCAGAGTGACTCACACACGTTAGCCCTGTGAAGCTCCAGGCAGGTCTGAGCCCACAGTAAACTAATCCACAATCCTGTAATACCCACACGGTTGTTCTTACTGAAATCGTTCAATGAATGGATACACAAAGAAGTCCCATGGCAAGTACAAGTATGTTCAAAGGTTTAAAAAAAAAACAAAGAGCAAGGAAGCATAAGGTCTAAACAAAAGCAGCTAGAGGCAAAAATAAAACATCATCATGCTACACTGGCTCCCAGGAACTATGAAGACAATCATATCTCCTCTTATCTGCATCTTCCTCCCTTTTTTGCACTATTTGGCTTCCTCAAAATAAGCTTATAATCCTAACTCTCCCAGCAAGACAACAAAATGCAGATAGCTGGCTTGAGTATACTTAGAAATTCCTCTCCACATGTATCTCCTATGCTGTGGTTACCCTTTTTCACATAACAGTTGTTTTTTAAAGACTGCAGCAGAAGATCAATTTAGAGCCTGGATTGTCTACAGCCTATTTGAAAGGGAAACCAAAAAAACCCAAACAATGGAATAGTCTTCCTACAGTCCTTCTAATGGTATAAAACAGCATCAACCCAACAGGTTTCTGGTTTGCTCCAAGAAGTAGAGCCAGCAGACTAAATATTCCCAGGGCTTTCAGTGCCTTACCCCTCACAGTGGGGTACCAGCACTGTTGGTTCCTGGAAGATGCCAAACTGAATATATCACATCCCCTCATTGGATTGGCAGTACTACCACTTCAAAGCAAACACAGGCATCCACCTTCTTTACCATAATATATCACAATGATTTCCTGAAGTTTTTAGAACAAATGGGGAAAGAAAAAAAAAAGAAGAAAAGATAAGATCAGCATCAACACAGCCTGGTTTTTTTTATGGTCAACTGTCTTAAAGTACAAGCATCCAGTTAAAATGCTTATTCCATTAAGCACCTCTTGCCTCTCCCAATGCCCATACCATATCATAGCTCAAACCAGTTAAAATGCTTATTCCATTAAGCACCTCTTGCCTCTCCCAATGCCCATACAGCTCAAACCCCTGCCCACCATAAAAATTTTCCCCATGTTTTGTGAACACAAATTGGTATCACATTGAAAGTGAACCTGCAAGAACAGCATAAAACTCATGGAACTGAATATGTGAATAAATATAGAACTGTCCAGATTTTTTCATTCCAATATATAGCTCCATTTCTAATATATACCATCTGTCAGTGATGCTGCTAGAGTTTTTCAGAAGCCAGAACTATGAACCAAGTTTCTGCGCACAAGACTGGGGACAAAACATGACAGAGTAAATGCCTAATACTGACTGAATCATATTATTACACTGGCATCTTCCACAGAGAGATAGTTACTCATGCTCAGAGTTGTTGGACATAGTTTTCTTCCCCTTTTCCTCCCAGCTCATATAGGCACTCGTTTTGTCTAATCTGATGAACATTTATCTCCTGACAGGTGAGAGCTGGCAATACTACAATCATCCTTCCCTCTATTCCTGTTTAACTAGAGATAGATGAGAGGAAGTGATTGCAGGGAAGTGAAGTCCTATTTCTCCAGCTCGTACTGCCATAGGCAATCAATTTTGAAAAAAGGTTCCATCTTGAAAATGTCAAACAGAATGAAAAAAGATAAAATCAAAAATTATAAAATCAGCTCCAACCATTCCTCCAGGTCCAGTTGCTCCCCTGGGTTCTTCTAGCATAGCCAACAGCACAGCTAGAAGAATATCTGCTTTCTGTGCTGACTGATGCCATGGGGCCCTCAGTCTCAAATTAATTGTCCTTCACCCACTCCTGCAATTCAAGAGAAACTGCTGAAGCATCAGTCCTGCCTGCTAGTCTGAAAAAAATAGTCTGCTGGGCACGGCTGGAGCCCTTTCTCCTCTGCTCCCCCAACCCAGCATGCAGGCAAAGCAAGAGATTTTCCACAGTTTGCTGCCCATGCACCAGGGAAGCAAAATAACCGCTACTGAAATACAGACATGTCAAAGCACAGCAGTAGTTTCAGCCTGGAAAAGGCATTTTCTTTAGTAGGGTGATCAGACAGTCTGGTTTTACCTTTCCAGTTTCTCTGAAATTCTCCAGGATTCCACATTGCCCCAGTGTTTCATCAGGACATAGAGTTGGGTTTTTTTCCTTTCTTCGATCTTATACCACAGAATTGAGAAATTACCTGTGTCAAGAGCATAAGGAACAACAGGCCTAGGACCTGCTCCTTCACCATTTGTCTCAATACTCAATAAAAAGGAAGTTCTGAACAGAGATTTTTTCAGAGGAAAATAATGGCCAGGTTGAATTGGAAGTGCTATTCTGCTTCAGGATGAGCAGTGGTGGGCTGATGTAGCTGCACCCTGGGTAAAGTTAGTCCAGAGGTACAGAATCAGGTCAGCTGCTAGGGCAGGGATTAAAATTACAGGGACTTTCTGAAGCGACTACAGTCTTACCCCACTTGATGTCTACTCGATTGCAAATGTTTTCTAAAGGGAAAAGATCCCCGTCAACCAAAACCAGATTTGAAGAGATGGCTATTGCTTGTCTTTTAAAATGGACCTTTTACAGCAAGGTCGCTGTTCCTACACAGGAAATGGTCATATAGGTTCTGTTTCTTCTTAAACGTTGCAGTCTCCAGATCCTCCAATGGCTAACCCCCATATTAAGCACTCACCATTACACCTAACTGCTCTGGAGAAGAGAGAGTTTGAGCAAAGTATTTGTTTCCTTTCCTGTATTTAGAACTGAAGCTTGAATCTCCCTATATATCTACCTCTACTACCAACACTTATCTGACTCACAAACCAGCAAGAAAATCTGGGTCAGAAATATGCATGCACACCCATGCAGTCGGTGTACCCTCCCCACAGAGGGAACAAACAGCCTCACCCTGGAAGTGCCTTGGACCAAATCTGATATGTAAGTGTGTGAGCACAGTGTGTCAAGACTGACACTTTGGAGACTGAGGAATGCCCTACTGCAGGCTCTTGTCAGCTGCCAACACCCCAGGCTCTGGAACTTCCTGATCCCACCAAAGGACGCATACACCAAGGGACTAATGTGGCCAGCCATATTAGTAATTAATTTATGATGAAAAAATACAAATACAGCTTACAAATAGCCCTTTACCTGAGCCATTGCTGAAATAAAAGTGAATTTTTTAAAGACAGTAACTCCTACATTAATTAGTGAGATTCCCAGTGAATAGCTGCAGAAAAGTCATTGTTGCTCACAACAGTGGCAAAAGCATACATACACAGCCAAAAGTATAAACCAAAGACCCTTCCTACTGCCATATGAACTTAACAAAAGATGTCTTCGTTGGGGGCTACATTTCTTTTTGCCCATACGTGAGCAATGTTATCATAAAACCGATACCACCAGAAATGACAGCTGGTAGCAGAAAACCTAAAGGGAAGCAGAGTGCCTGCTTTTCAGATTTCAGGGACAAATGAACATAGCACAGCATTTTGCAAGATGAGCCTCCTAGAAGGTTAAGAGGCATGAGTTCAATATTCCATTTCTTCTTCATGTCACAATAAAAATACATACTTATCTACCGATACATTTCCAAAAAAAAAAAAAAAAAAAAAACCAACAATAGTTTTAAGAAAGTTCTACAAGGTCTTGCTATTTTTTACTGGATTTGACAAGGCAAGTCTATAAGCACCAATAAGTCTCACACTGGGCCTGACCTTACCAATGGAGGAAATTAACTATACCATTACATCTTCTCCTCCCCAGAACTTAAGAGGACCTTCCCAAAGCAACAGCCACATAAGGCAAGAGTGAAACAGGGACTGAGAGCCCTTGGAACACCAGAGGCATTAGAGATTTCTCAAACTGGCACAGCCTGGACAGTGGCTGCTCAGTATCACCTTTCAAGGTTTTCAACCATAATCAGCATCCCTTGACCCCTGCCATCTTCGAGGATCTGCTAACTGCTCCCACTGAGACAGAGGGGTTCAGGACATTCATCAGTCCCCGTGACTGTGTAGTAACAAGAGCAAGTGGCAGTGGCATCCTTCCTTGTGTAATCCTACCTCTTCCATTTTAACAGTGAAACCCCTATTCCATCTCCAAGAAAAGGAAGAAAATAAAAAAAAAAACAAACAGCACAACCAACTTTAAGGCCAGCCAATACATCTCAAGGCTATTCCACCCCTGTCAGATCTTGTTGCTTCAGCAAATGTTACAAGTTGGTGACCACTGGCTACAATTATCACCAAGGGCTAAGCTCCTTCCCTGTGCCTTAAAGGGTACACCATTTCTTTTTCTAGATCTTCAAAGGATAGTGATGCCACACTCACCCAGGAGCTGCAGGCAGCAGGACATATTCTACAATAAAAGCCAGCAATGAATTCTGCTGGAAGCAGCAAACTCAGCAGCAGCACGAACTGCATGAGAATATGCTCACATATAGTGCATTCTACTGAATTAAAAAATAGGGCATTGATTTTGTTATTAATTTTTGTATTTAGCTCAATATTCATCTCTGCATATAAATGCCTCTTCCCCACTGCCACTTTTTCATGCCTCAGCAGAAACTCTAGTCAGCAGCAAACAGAGATATAGGTCCTAAGAACAAATCGATCAGTCTGCTGCAAAGAAACTGTATGTGAGAAGAGGGCTCTGAGCAGGGTGCCAGTCAAAGCCTCCGTTTTCTTTTATCAGTGAGTATCTCCTTCAGTCCACATGAAGAAAATATAGAAGAAAACCAGCAACACTTACGCAAGGCGTGCCACTCATCCTGACGGATTGTCTTGGTGATGTTGTAGGTGAGGTTCTTGGGAATGGTCGCTGAGGAGTAGTGGTACTTGATGTACGTGCACCGCTCAATTGCTCCTGGGAAGGGCAAAAATGCAGAAGAGAAAGTGCTGTTAAATGAATGCAATGCATCCTCCCAGCTGTAGGCTAGATAGGCTTAACTACCAAATGCAAAGGCTACGAGCAAAGCAATCTGTACTATCAGTCCACTGTGACAACCAGTGCTATCTTTAACCCATGACTGGCACAAACTATATGTAGGGTAAGCTCAAACTTATGATACACCAAAGGCCCTGCAGTAGCTGCCAGTGTCTGCCTTCACCATGAGATATGTGACAACTAACCTCTTCTTTCATTTATTTTCTCTGAACCGTGAGCCAGAAGCAGGCATGCCAGCACTTACTGAGTAGAAACTGTAAATTCGTGTCTTAGCTTATTGTGCAGTAATGTGTCCTAATGCCCATACTCCAGGCAACATACAAAGCAAGCATCTTTGATCTTTCCTTCATTAATAAAAAACAGCACAAGGAAAATATATATAGATAGCTAACAATTTTCCTGACCCACCTCACAGCCAAGAAGGAAGAGAAGCAGAAGGATACATGACAGGCTATGGTATGTCTATTGAAGATACTCAGACGCTCCCATAGCGGGCTCAGAAACAGCATTTATTGGCATCCCTGAATAACGAGCCTCAGATGGCAACATGAATGGTTGAAATGGGCAATTTTTTTCCCCGCCTATAGTCAGGGTCTCATCTATGTTCCATGGAAAATAGCACCACATGCTGCTTCTGTTTGTCTTCTGGTTACATTATTACATTCTCCTTTAACAGCCAACTTTCCTTCCTCTACAATCAAGCACACCTCCAGGCCCTGATCTCCTGGCATCTCTCTGCATAGTTAGTGTCCTTAGAGGAATGGGTCTGGCATAGCCTGATGCTTTCCATGAACTACAGCCTAGCCAAATTTTGCATCCGATCAGAAACCCGTAGTAGCACAGCTATTCCTTCACTGATGAAAATGAGCAAGGTTTCCACATCCCTTTTGCCAGCATCCTCAACTGACACTGGCTTTATTAGCCCTTCTCACTAAGCAGTCAGAGTCAAAGCTCACGAAAGTAATTTTTCTATTAATATTATGCATTTTGGATCAAGCCTTTAATAACTAAATAGACATCCTTTATGTGATTGGCCACACTGTTTGCTACCAGATACCACTAGTGAGAGAAGCAACTATGCTAGAAATGCTTTTATGTATTAAAGATACATTAAGACAGGCACTCAATAGAATAAATTAAATGAAGCAATGAATTACATAAATAAGAATGAGTGCTATACACCAAGATGCAGGTAGAGAACACTTACCATCAGCCTAAACTGAAAAGGCAGAGCCATTAGTCTTAAATCTACAGCTCCTACTCCTAGGGGTTAAATATGCTTTTATACCACTAGAAATACAAGTTTCTACCTCAGGTTGTAAAATAATACTTGGTGTGAACTTAGATGATACAGCATTAATTCACAGCCTGAATAAGCAAGCCCTTAAAACAAAATTATTAGTTACATCACAGTCTACCAGCATCTTCCAAAGTTAGAGCAATACAAACATTTGAGGTCCTCATTGTTTGCTCCTCTTAAGCATTCTTCACATTCTGCCTTTGACAGCAATTAGATTAGACAAAGCCAAATATTATAGGGGAAAAAGGCAAAATATTTACATATGTATCCGCCTGCCCTGACAGCGTGATGGGCTTCTGTGTGAGTCTGCACCATCTGGGCACCAAATGTACGCCCAGAATTAAAGTTTCAAACCAAGAATAGTATTTAAAAAAAAGACAGCTAGTGTGCAAAGAGCTGTAAAAAAAGCCCCAAATCACAACCTAGACTTCTTACAGGTTTTTCTATCCCCTTTTTTTGTCTGCTTTCATGGATCGTAAGCATTGGCAAGAAAATGGAAAATGCTTATCTGTCAGAAAATAATCTCTAAGGTATCAGATACCTGCCCAGAGAAAAGACTTATAGAAAATAGACACAGAGTCAAGACTCAGAATAAAAGCATAAAGAAGGAAGGGGGGGGTGGGGGGGGAGGGGAAGAAAAGAAAAAGAAGAAAAAAAAAAAAAGAGTCCTGTTCCATTTGCTACAGCTTCTTAGAGTAATAAGCAAAAAGCATGTCCTCTTACACCAAAGACATTAATTTCTAGTAAGGTCCACCAAACTTTGTATTCTTACTGCAAATACTGTTATTAATGATGCAGTGAGCTGTTCACTATCTTATACCACCAAAGCCTAAAGCAGAAAAAGAGATTATGGTCTGAATTCAAGTCACCGCTTCACCATACATATATGTTGGGCTTATGCTTCCACCCTCATGGCTTTAATGAGACTTTAGTATACACACTTAAAGATGGTCCAGAACTCAGAGTACAACTGCAGTGACAATGGTTCAAGGGTAGCTGAAGCACTGGAAAATTTTTAATGGTAAATTCCACGATGATTACCTTCCCAACCACACAACATATTTCAACAGTGTTCCCACCTCTAAATAACATGCTATTAGCCAATAAACATCATTACTCCAACCAAGAGCTTGTAGACACCAGAAAGTAAAGTGCTCTTCAGTGTACAGTGAGATACATTCTCCTTTTTCCACTACTTGTCTCTGAAATATCAGGGCTAGCCACGACATGCACTCAACAGTGCTGAGCCGAGCACAAAGATTGCACTTGTATCTGGAAATTGCTCCTGCTATTTGTCTTATGCAGGGAAGCAGACCCCCGGGTCCGGCAGACAAGGATGCTGCTTCTGGATTTTCACCCTTCTCTGAAGCATTAAGCATAGGTTCACTGCTAGAATAGGTAAGCTAAATTAATTTTTTATTACAGGGCTCAAAATACTTCAGTATAATCCATGTTACTGTGGGCTCAATAAAGGGATAAATAGGTGAAATGTAATGGTCTATGATATACCAGAGGTCAGCCCACATAAGCTAATGGGACCTTTTGGCTTTAGGCTATTAAACTCAAAATTCACAGGAGTGTTTAATACATTCATGAGAATGTAGTTCAGCATTTCAGTGCTATCTTCTGCTGGCTCCCAGCATTCAAATCTCTTCAGACACTAGAACAGCAGCAACCACTAGAGAGAACATGTGGCCATCTTCATCTGCACGGCCACTGCTGATAAGAGAGACAGGTGGGATCTTACCAGGAACCTCAAAGTTTTCATATCCCAAACTGACAAAGTTTGGGATTGCTTGGCATTTAAACAGGAGTCATTTATCTAAACCTACTCTCACAGGTATAGAAGAGTGACCCTGTTGAGTTAATGCAACTGCATCAGCATATGTCTACTTAGAGGTGAGAACTAGATTTTGGAACTTAGAAAAAAACTTCCATTTGCCTAGATCCACCAATAAAAGTTAGGAGAAGAATAAGTTTGTAGCAGTGACCATTACATACTTCATGATGGCTGGGATTTAGGAATGATGGAAGGGATTTAGGCTCAAACATCCAGTTCCTGGAGGCCCATGGGAAAATAGAGGCAGTGACTGCAGCAAGGATCAGAAGTACCACTTTCCTGGAAAGTCCTCAGAAACTGCAAGAAACACTTACCTTCAGATGAATTAATAGCTATGCTTACTCCAGTCTTTGGGGTGAGAGGGGAAGCAAGAGTAAGGGGGGCGGTGGTGGGGAAACCCAACACTTTCCCTTCCATCCCTCAGTAAGGTAACTGCAATTCATGGAGCATCTCTAGCCTTCAGCACTAACTTAGAAAGACCAAACACGACTGCAGCTGAGCTCAGCACTTCGTTGAAATGACTGGGAATAGTATTTATAGAGCACACCTGTGAGTGGGTTTTTTCACCCGTGTAGCTGCTGTAGCAAGTGTATAACTGGCCACACAAAACAAGCACAAAGCTGTTGCACTGACAGATGCAGCATATTCAACGTTCCTCCAATCAAAGTGGAAATATTTGCTGAAAAAAACTAAAGAAAAGTGGCTGGCATCTTCAAAGATAGTGCTAGGAAAGGGATCATCAGGAAGATGCAACTAGATCCATGCAGAGCAAAACTCTGCCATTCCATCCTCACATAAGCACAGATGCTCAAAGGGGATTTGGCAGCTGTAACTCTGTGGTTGGCAAACCCCTGTTCCAGCAAAGTTCAGATGCCAAGTAAGACTGAGATAAGGAAAGCAGAGATAGCTTTAACCAGAGTAGCTAAGTATTTGCAGCATCAAAACATGCCAGTCGTCTCACTGATCCCCTTACCTGCTCAGTTCCCCCCAACATCCATTAAGCATTGCTCCATCCTGTCACCTTATTATCATATATTTCCTCTTCTCTCCACTACAGGGAAAATACTTGCACAGGGAAAATACAGCAGGAATCTCACTCCAAAGCATTGTGAGATTCTTTTCTCCACTATTTTCAAAACTATCTCAATCACCTGACATTAATTCAGCTGCTAGTGAAACTCAGCTCTCACTGCATTACTAGGGCTGTAAACACTACAGTAGTAGAAGCCCCAAGGTGTTCGGCATCTGAACCATTCTCACACTCTAGGTTGAACAGGGTTGAGATGAATTAAAAAGGAGGATCGTTCTGCATTTTTCTGGAGGGTAAACAGACAGCTTTTTTCAGAACTTTGGGGCCAGTGTCTAACACCCCCCCTCCCCTTAAAAATAACAGTATTTGAACACATCAAACCACTCCAATAAACAGTCTTTACCCACAGTTAATTTAAGAACTAGAAGGAAGATTCAAAATGCCACCAGGGTATTGGCCACATTTGTCCTAAAAATTGGATCTCCAACGTGCCCAGAGGCATTTGCCCTGGGAGGTCAGCATGACTTTTGCAAAGGCAGTTTTTCAAGTTATTTCAAGGAAATTATACTGTCACTGCAATCATATAGTTCAGCCATCTGCAGAAGGCAGACCAACTCATCTGACAGCAGGAAGTAGTCCTCCAGGTGGTCTTTCACGAAGCTGGTAATCTGTGAGAGCAGTCAGTAATGTCACTTCAGATCCAGCCCAAAATGGCACACACAACTTGAGTTACTTGCACAGGTCATCTAACTGTACTCCCTTCCTTTTAACAAGAGCTCTGAGGTTTCACATTTCCACCACCACCCCCTTCCCCAGCTTTTAGGGCTGCACATTGTGGAACCATCCTTAAAGTTCAGGTACAGATTACCCCAATGACTGCAAGCAAGTTGCCTTTGGTAGCTGGAGGGCTCACAGCTACATATAAGAATTTCTCCCACTCTAAGACTCTTTGCAGCAATCCTTGGGTAAGGGCAACCAGGAATCTCAGACAGAAGCAGGGAACTAGCAATTCATTTGCTCTGGATGAACTGTGGCACGGCCATTCCAGACTTCACATCACACTAGCTCTGACATGACAGTCCCTTTGCTTTCTGTAACATGCAGAGATCTGAAAACAGGTGGTAACCATTCTTGTACTGTAGTTTGTGTGGTGATTTTTAATAAGGACCCAGCTGTACACCTAGTATTTGTTTTATTACATACCTGCTAAGACTTTTGATAGGATGAGCTTCCTTGAAAAGACTGAGATAGAAGTTCTGAGCCTTCGCTACCTGCGGGCAGCTTTGCCTTTTTCTGTGTTGTAGATACTGCTGGATGAACTGTTTGTAGCAAGCAATTTATTCCACGAAATTCACCCTTTGTGCTAGCTTTAATTTTTACAAATCTGTTTGAGAATTACTACACAAACATTTCCTAGTAAAAGGAATCTTACCCTCTGGCTTGCAAACTGCACTTACTACATATGTTTGCTATTCATGATGAGAAACTGCCTTCTGTATGAGAGATCGCCTTAATCCCATGGTTTGGTTACTGTTCCCTCATTGGATGACTATATCCATACCAAGCAGAAGGAAAATGTAGATTGGTCATTTAGCCTCTAATTGTTTAACATTATCTTCAGAAAAATCTGCAAAGAAAATTTACAGTTTTTTCTTAGCATAAATAAGGTTTCTGGGGCTAAAATCATAATTACGGTTAGAATTGCAATTGCATGTGCCATATACATCTATTAATGTCTTAAAATTCTTCTCTCCCTCAGAAAAGTTAATTGTTAAATTGTGCTAGCATTTTATGCAGCCTCCAAACAAGGCTGGTGCAACTTAAGAAATATCACCTTCAGCTGTATGTGCTGCTTTCGGTCTCTTAATTCACCTCATATGAGTCATCAGAATTCATCTAAGAGGTACCTTAATATAGGAAAGGTTGTTGTTGCAGTTCCATCATGCATTAACTGATCAAACTAAACCCCGGAGGAAGGTAGGAGGAGAAAATAGGCTCTACCCTGACCAGCTGCTATGACAGAATTGCAATCAGATAGGCTGATCAGTTAATGAAGTCATGATGAGTAACTATCTTCTTAATGAAGGCAGAGACTTCATTAGAAAGTATTGCAACATGTTTAACAGGATTATTTTATTACCTCTGGAGCAATACTAACCATGAAAGTACTGGTTACATATTTGTGCCCATCTACAAATACATTGATGCCAAAAAATGAGGAACATCATTCTTCTGCATTAATAGTAGAATCCTTTATGTTAGAAGGGATCTCTAAGCAGGGGTTTGGGCTGGTTGACATCTAAAGGAGAAATAACTTCACAGTTAAAAAAAAAAAAATCAAATTCAGAGACAGCTCACAATGCTCAGGGCCTTGTCCAGTTAAGTTTTAGATACCTCCAAGAACAGAGGTGCACAACAACCTTGAGCACCAATTCCAACATTTGACCACCTTCATCATGAATTTTTTTCCCCCTAATACCTAATCAGAATTTCCCTTGGTGCCACATGAATATCTTCAATACTAGAATACCTAAGGGTGAAGGTCTAAAAATCTAGGCAGAATATGCAAATAGCATCACTGTAATCAACATGTCTAATGAATATTCATTAACTCATATGCATAAATAGAAGCCAATGTTCTAATTAATGGAACTCAAGATAGATTTTCAGTCACAGCACGGGCCAAATATTTAGAACAGGAGATCATATTTGCTCTTACTTGGCTCTGGCATCATCCTCAACTGAAGTTCAGCTTGGTCTACCAGAAGGACTTGCTGCTACTTGTCCTAAAGGGAAACAGCTTCTGGTACCAGTTGTTGCTAGCTGTGGGCTGCAATGAAATTGGGCTGATGCCTCCTTCAGTTCACAAGCTAGGGTTTGAGCCTTTTGGACTTAAGTTACTAGCCTCTAACCGCTACATGTACAGGAGGGGAGAAGTGTACTATCAGCTTCTACTCACCATTTGCAGGTTCACGTAAAGGTCAGAGAGGAATGTGATACAGTCCCCTTTCCTACTCACAGACAGACCCAAAACTCACATACTGGGAGAGAAAATGAATGTGCCCATGGTAACATGCATCAGGAGTGCACTTCTGAAAGTGGCCTCCTGACCATCTCTAGTTGCCATGCTTTGGCTCGTTACATGATGTGCTATAAGACCAAACCAATTAGATTCTCCACAAATAAAGCTAAATTGAAAGATGAGATAATAGAAATCTAACTAATGGTACAATAACAGAGCCAGTCAGAAGTAACATCTGCTCCCTGAAAACACATACAGGGTGAACGTTAGGGCTTAAGCACCAATTGTTTCTTACAAAACCACCTTCATTGTACCACACTATTTACAAACATAGATCTAAGCCATGTGTCTCTGCAGTTAGAATCTTCCTAGTAAGGACTGCCAAAGGAAATTGAGCCCTGGGTACCCATAGCTCTAGGAAAGCCACCTACTTCGATGATTGATTTCAGACCAGAGAAGCCTATAGAGCAACCATCACAGCATGAACACAGCTCTGCAGTCAGGTTCTGTAGAGCTGAAGTCATCACCAATATGTTCACATAGGCCACACTCAAAAATACAGGTGGGCAAGTAGTCTGTGGTTTGGGTTCAAAGGGCACCTTGAAAAAGCTGAAGGGGAAGCTGGGGAGGGGACCCTGATACAATCAGGGGAAAAAAATAAAATAAACCAACCAGAATTTTAGATGAACTGAAATGTTCTGTACAGACACAAAATTACATTAATCTGTAATTTATTTTGACACTTTTAAAGAATAATTTTTAAAGTTTATTTCAATTGAAAGTATGAAAAAATGTATTTTGAGAATTCTGAAACACTGACATTTTCCTTAATTTTGGTGCTTTTTTTTTCCAGCTGAAACCATCAGCCATATTAGAACAAGTTTCAAAAGCGGTTCTGCTCCTTCACAAGCTCTATTATTTATATTTATGCAGAAACTGAAGCAATTTCCTAACTGTACTTAGTATAAGCTTACTTAGAAGCACATTAGCCACCTATACCTTCCCTTTTGGCTAAAATGCAGGAATTCTGTGAGGCTGCCAGTAGCAAAGGGATATTTCAAGAGCCAAAACTCTACAATATCACCTAAATTTACTTTTTAATATGTAGATATCTTTACTGACCACCAAAACATACAATGAACACAGAACTTCAGCAAAACATACTCAGAAGATAACAGCATCCTCTGTTTCACCAAAGGAAAAAGCTTGCTTGTATTCCCGAAGTTGGCAGTCACTAGAAAGGATGAGACGTTCATAAGATAAATATTACTTCTGAAATGACACATACCCAGCAAATACATTAATAGAGTGTACAGCTTAAACACTTTCATTGGGAAAGTGAGCAAAGGTTTTTTCAGAGTGACAAGCAGAAACTTCCAGCTCTTTTTTTTTCCTTCCCATTTTTCTTTTACAGTTCATCTCACTTAATTTCCAAATAAAGGTTCTCTCAGAACCTCTACAGCTTAGTAAAACTTGTTAGACAACGCTCATCTGGTGAAGAGGTCTCATGAAAACCCAGTGAAAACATAGCAGGGGGGTGGTTGAAAGGATCTATGTTATTACACGATACTGTACTATATATATAGAAATAGGGTAATAGATGACAGTAGGCCACTCTTATTCTTCCCAGGTCATCTGGGATGAAAACCTGCCAGCTCACTTTCAGTACTGATCCATTAGACCTCTAGAGATATAGAAAAAAAAAAAAAAAAACACATAGATACAGAGTACACACAAAAAGCAATCCATGCAGCTTATGGATCTCCAGATGTACACAACAGCTTTGTCATCTGCAGGCTGTATGGTGACCAGATTCCACACAGAGACTTCAAATATTTCAGACTGAAACACCTGCATTATGATTTCAACATCTGTTTCTACACCAAAATCTCTAAATTTCCTCTTCACTGTTGTGTGAGTGAAGACAGAGGTGCAAACACACGTGTATGCACTGAGCAGATGCAACATTTTTAGAGTGAAGGAAAAAAGAAATTAAAGTACTTGAGCAGCTTTTGCCAGGCCTGTTCCCCACATGCTTTCTGGATATCCCAGCAAACAGCAGCTTGCTTAAAGCCACCAGCTGGCAGAAGATAAATATTCCACCCATGATAAGAAACGAATCCAAGTATGAGACCAAAAGCCGAATTTGCATTGGAAAGTGATGAGCTCACACTTTCTCTCAGGGGACTAAGGAAAGGGGGCTGGCAAGGAAGCTGGAGCAAGAAGATGGTTATGAAACACTTTTTTACTTCAGCTATTAATAACAGTCTCCAAGCCACAGGGCACTTGAGGGGAGGAAGGCATCTCCTTGCTTCTATTAATCTTTTTGTCCACCTATTTGCATTGGGCTGGCCACAGGGGAGAGGGAAGCAGAGCACAAATGAAAAGTTAAGGAGGTTAAAAGGGCTGAAAAATATTTGCTCCTGCTTGTTTCGAGGCAGAAATTAAATGATCAATAAAAAGTCACTGAGACAGCAATTACCAGTAAAAACTCACTGATGACCCAATAGCTCATAGAACAAAGCATTATCTCAGCACTGCTGTCAAGCCAAAGAAAAAGCACAGCAAAGACTATGCCATGGACAGGTTTCTTATATATGAATGTGCATCTTCTGATTCTCATAGTAAGATACTCCCATGAAGCTTGGTATTTATTGAAACATCTTTGAAACCTATTTCAAAGAGATGCCTGGACAATCTGACTAGATTGCCAAGAAGAAAATAAGGGTGGGTCAACTGATATCCCTAATTTTGCAGAGGACCTGTGATCACATGAAGTGAAATTTAAGGATGCCTGTCTCCGTGCCTTGGAAAGCTACTTTACATGCTGCTTCACAATGTAAAGGTGCCTTTCTATACACATATACTCCTCTTTATTTCTTGAAGTGAGAGGAGTGTTAAGCCCTTCTCTGTCTCCATACTGTTAGCTTGCAGCTAGCTCCACAAATTACTGAGCTGCAGAAAGCACTTGGCTATCTTGTAGCACTTCAACCTCATGTTTAAACAGCAAAAATCACAAGATGACGGAGAATCATTGAGATGCTTTGCATCCCACATTAAGGAACTTAAGCTGACACCTAACGCAGACTAGTCCCCAAGAAGGTCCCACTTACATGCTCAGGCTCAGTCAGCACCTACAGCAGTCTCTGAAGAACACCACATTAATAAAAGGACTTGTGTTATGCAACATAGCAATATGACACTATTTTCATGTAGGATTTGTCCCTCAACTGAGCTTGGGGGGGTGGCGGCGTAAGAATTTCACAGCTTTCACTTGAACGTAAATTGTTGTGAGGAAAAAAGGAGAGAGAGAAAGAAAGTTCTCGACAGGGGTCATAGTTGGATTTCTGTGAATCCTTAATATAAGACCAGTTTTTAGAAGAATAACTGTATTTTTCTCCTATCTTAAGAACTCTTACATAGTTAAAAAGCATTTTACTTATATGCTGAAGTTAAGATGTATTTTCTTATCTCACTTCATGTATTTACTTCATGTAAGAAGTAAATTAGCTTGCCTTAAATTTTAGGAAATAAATCATTAGAATGGATCCTATGTGCACATTTTAAATGAAAGGTAAATATGAGAATCCACAGAACTTGAAAACATTGCAGTTCCAGAAAAACCTACCTGCAGGCAACTAGCCTGTCGAAGAAGTAAGTCGGGAAGGAATTCAGCATCAGCTTTTTAGGAAGCCTGGAATTTGTTGCCATAAGAAGACTACTGCATGGATAGACCAGAAAGGGTGCATCCTGCTATGCCCATAAACTGTTCTCTCAATCTACCATGCACTGAGCCTGTGACCTCTTTTGCTGGTAAAGGCAGACTATTGCTATTTATCAAGGACTCTGTTGTGACTTCAAAAACTATGTAGTCAGAAAAACTTGGACGTATTCTTTCTTTGGTTGAAAGGATGGACTTAAGAAAAGAATCTTATCTTCTAGATTCCTTAAGATTCATTAACCTTTTTTTTTATGCTGTCCCCATTCTAGCTATTTCATATAACCGTTAGAGTAGTATGGTCAGAAGAAAAGCATTTTCAAGACATAACTTCATACAAAAGAAGTATTTCCCTAACAAAGGTACTGTGCAGTTATTAAATGTACATGCAGAATAAAGAAAACAGGCAAGATCATCCATAAGTGAGCAGAGTTTCTCCTGCAGGTTCATAAAGTCTTTCTCCATAAACTCTACCAACTGAATATCTACACAGATCATGCAGCCTGATGGACAAAAGCTACTAAAACTACATTGAAATAAACCTTGGAACTGTTTACTTACAAGTAGAGATCACTAAATTGTGAAGATAGAATATATAAATGGCTCTCCAAAGTAAGTAGTATTTTCATGTTTGACCATGCTGCTTCCCTGTAAAGTCATTCCCTGGATTGTCCTTATTCAAATTATTAACTGGTGAATTGCCATCACTAAATTACAAGGATGCTCCATCTTCCTTTGTAACGGAGTATGCTTTCAGAGGGACAAGAGATTTCACAGCTGACTGCCCTTTCTTTGCAAGGCCATTTGCTGCACTATTATAACTGGACTTACTATCATACATGAGGGCTTGAATCAAAGAAAGGCCTTAAGAAATTAAATGTTGTGTAGATATTTAAAAAGTAGTCCTTGAATAGTCAAACAAATTGAAAGACACAACTAAAGGGAGAAGATGATAAAGATGTAAGAAGATCAGACAACTGTACTGTGAAACCCAAGATGAGCTAAAGCACAATTTGGTCATTCTGAAACCTATGAACCACAGATATTGTTAATCTCTCTGCAGCTGTCTGAAATCATAAGTGGTTTCTCCCTTACAGGAGGAAATAATTCTCAAAGATGTATTTGAAATAGGAAAGGCTGGTGAATGGGATCAAAAAATATTTTTCCAATTGACTGGACGGTGCTCTTACTTATCCAGCGATGAATTTTGCAATACCATCATATGCCTTTGCATCTAGAAGGCTTAGACACCAAATACCTCTTCTCAAATACTAGAATAATTCATTTCTTGGTGCTAACACCAAGTTCTGGTTTTTCAAGAAATTAATGCGAGAATCTCAACATCACTGTAGACATCCTGTGCCAAATGAGCAACATATATTTCAGAATAGCTGAAAATGTTGAAAAGATAAATGCCCTCATATGGGTATATGGGGGGGGAGCAGAAACTGAAAAGGAACAAGCTTATCTCCAGCCTTAATCTTTCCTTTGTTTGTTCTCAGTACAAAACTGGGAGGACCAGGGTACACCAATAGCTGCCAGCTACAGGAAAGTTAGTAACGGGCACACCTTTTCCCAGCATGGTCTTAACTGGGATTTAAGGTATTCTAGCCAAATCCCAGAAGCACCTAATCTCCAAATTCATTAACTAAGATTCATGGCATTCCTGTTCTCTTAAGACACGTGTAAGATGTGCCATTTAATGTAGAAATAAAAAACAGCAGAAGCCAGCCCAGCATATGCAACAAGGCAGAAAAAAAAAAAAAAAAAAAAAAACACACAGAAAAATGAGTAGCTCTAATGCATTTATTATTTTAAAAAAAAAAAAAAAAAAAAAACAACACACAAACACACAAAAAACAACCCACCAACACCCAACACAAACATGCCAAAGAAAGTTACAGGTTGTTGTAAAACCATGTGTCCTTAGCATAAGCCCAGAGGTGGTGTATATTTAAGTATAGAGAGACTATTGAGAGATGAGAATTTCTCATCTAGTAGGTACATGTCTACTGCTGGGTCAGTACAGACTGGGGAGAAGGCTGGGCTTTTGCTGCTGCTGTTTGATTTGGGGTTTATTGCAGGGAGAGTTAGATGTTGCTTTGCTTTGGGAGAGTGTTGTGGCATGAAGTTTCCTTGCCTATAACATCCTCTTGTCATTTGATATAAGTAACCTGTCACTTCTTACATTTTTGTCTAAAATGTCAAATCAAATTAGAGGGTCACAGCATGAAAATCTCTCACTCATTACAATGCAAGATATTCTGGCCAGGGCAAACTGGACTAGATATTTCTGCTGCCTGTCAAGAAGGATTCATAGCTTGAAAGACATGATTCAAAACACAGAGTGCCATTCGTTAATACAACTATTGATGGCAGCAACAACCGTTACTTAAAAGGTAAGCTTCTCATCTCTGAAGATATTTGTCATTACCCATCCTGCCCCACCACCCTTATGCCTGAAAAGCCAGCAGAATCCCACTTGGGCTTATAGCCCTATGCATTATTCAGCCTTTTTCAGTTCAAGGATCTGCTTTACGATCCTCATTTTGACATGGGAGGGGTCAACTGTATCCCAAAATATCCATCACCATGCATGGAACCAGAGAAGAAAGCACTTCTTAGTACAGCTTACAGGGTACAGAATAGCCCTTTAGCTCCACATTGGAATTTCTCCAGTTTTAATCCTCGCTTCACGTTTAAATGGAAGGGGCTATGGAAACAGGCATTTACTCAGACACTGTCAGCTCAGGATTTACTTTCTTTTACCCTTTACTCCTACTCTGAGCTGTAATGAATGCCTGTGTCTCAGTAGTATTTGATAACACCCAAAGGGACAGAGGTGCT
Source organism: Pedionomus torquatus (assembly GCA_013398155.1). Lineage (NCBI taxonomy): Eukaryota > Metazoa > Chordata > Aves > Charadriiformes > Pedionomidae > Pedionomus > Pedionomus torquatus. The sequence goes on from VZRU01010653.1 coordinate 279,699, forward strand.
CTTGAGGCAGAATGCTGTACAAACACAGTGAATAGAATGTGTGCCATGGAAGACTTTTACTGTTTCTCTGCTTTGTACCTTCCTTCTCCATCTAGTTGCTCATTTTGTTTAATATGCAAAGATAAGTCTTGAACTATAATGTTTGATTTCAGAAGTTATTAACTCTATGATTCAGCATCGTACGTGCTTCTTGACTCGTACTTCTATCAGCACGGTTAATTCTAAATCCAAGTGTTATTACAGACCGTTGCATTCTATTAATGCTTTACTTTCTATTCTAATTACTACTCTAGCAATACATTTCACAGTGTATTTCACAATAATAGTTCAAAGTATTAAATAAAGACAGTATTGCTGCCCAACATCAAATTGCATGCTATCACCCCCCAAAAAAAGCCATGCCGGTCATTTCCTACCTTCGTACACTAACTTGAAGACAGTACAATCAATCCCCTTTGCAACAGGTCTAAATGCAGACTTTTATCCATCTTTCCATTAACTGTAAATTAAGCTAAGAGACATCAGATCTCTACTCTGTACCCACACACCCCCGCCAGACATCCAATTTAAAAATTAAGGCAACAGAAACATAGATAACAAGTAATTAGCCCTTGTTCCAAGTTAGGGACCAACATCTTATCACAATACAGAACTCTTTCCACACTAAATTTGAACATGGCTTAGGAGAAGGCCTGGGCAGATACTAACCTACCCCCTAATTTTCTTTCCTCTTATTTTGCTAGGCACTGCGTTCAGCCTCTCAGCCTCCAAAAGCATGAGGCTTCAACTCACTAACTGCAGGATCAGGTGAAGAAGATCCAGGATGATTCATAACATGCCTCCACTGGACCATCAGCCACTCTGATGAAGGGTAGGAAGAGAACATGTCAACTTAATGGAAAACGCATTCTTTGGAAAACATCCAAACCTTTAAGAAAATACGCCATTAGCTTTATTCTTATGCCCTAGGGTTCTTCAATATCAGGTTTAATTACAACAATTGTGACAAAAATCATAGTAAAGAGATATAGCTGCAAGCTGATCTTGCCCAGAGATTCCGCCCACCAGGGTAGGAGCCAAATGCAGCACCAGGACGAGACTGCAGTATAAGCTCAGTGAGCAAGCTACATTCAAATCACTTTCAGCAAAAATATTTCTAAGTACAGTCTGCCTCAAAGGGAACAAGGCATTAAGGTGGCAGGTACACGACTAAGATTCAGGGAAGCTCTCCCAGGACAAGGAGACTTAGGAAGGAGAAGCAAAAAGTTAATTCCATACTGAAATAGAAAGGCCGCGAGAGTAAACGGGACCCAGACTCACTGGCAGACCAGTCAAGGCCCCAAATTGTCATACAGTAGACTTGTTTTTCATCACTGGAATCAGCTCAAGAAACAAACATTAACATGGCCTTCTCTGACAACTGATTAGCCTGATCATGCCTAGAGAACAGAGCACCCACGCTTACATGGTTAACAGGGTGGGTTACAACAGTTATGCTCATTTTGCACACAACTGTGTAACTGGCAAAAATGCAAGAGCTTCGCAGCACAGAGCCCTAGAAGAAAAGGGCGGAGGAATAAAAAACAAAATATCCCAGTTTCTGAAAGAGGTAACATCATCCTACATCTCTGCATAACTTATTTGCAAACATGGTGGATTTTTACACTTTAAGGATTAAACAGCTTTTCTGAAGATATTTACAGCAGCTGCAGGATACAAGGATAACCATTCTTGGTGCAGGGATACAGTTTGGGTAAAATATTCCAATCCTGGGGTACCAGAAGACAAACAGCTTGAACTTGCATGAATGTGACTTCCTCCACATAAAAGAGAAGCCTTTGCCAGGACCACACACAGGAGCAAGACCGGATGTCAGCACTCCATAATGGATCACATTAAAGAAGAGACACCTCAGTGATATAGAATCCCAGAGGTTTGACAATTATCTGGCCAAAATGAGTAAGCAAGTGGCCCAGAAGCAGAGCAACCCTCAGTAGGTAGAAAACAGAAATTTCTAGGTAGCATTTCCCACCTCTCACCAAACAGCTTTTCTACAGGAAAACAACCAAGTTACTTTAAGGAATAAGACATAACACATTCATTCATTTCTCCACAGCCTTTCAGCTACTGAAGAAAGATTTGGCTATGAAGCAGCATGACAATAAGTCACTTCAATGAAAAGTGTGCAGTATTCCATGTCATGTAGACTACAGTATTTAAGAGCAATTAGGTTGTCATCAAAAGGAAGGACCAAGATAAAATACTTCTGTTCTCTGCTGATATTTCATAGAATCATAGAATGGTTAGAGTTGGAAGGGACCTTAAAAACCATCGAGTTCCAACCCCCCTGCCATGGGCAGGGACACCTCCCACTAGAGCAGGTTGCTCAAAGCCCCTGGCCTTAAACACCTCCAGGGATGGGGCATCCACAACTTCTCTGGGAAATCTGTTCCAGTGCCTCACCACCCTCACAG
>VZRU01010653.1:282362-335820 GCA_013398155.1 Pedionomus torquatus
GGCTCATGTTGAGCTTCTCATCCATGAGCACTCCCATGTCCTTCTCCTCAGGGCTGCTCTCCAGCCATTTTCTGCCCAAACTGTATTTGTGCCTGGGATTACTACATCCAGGTGTAGGTCTTGGCTTGGTTGAATTTCATTCCATTTATACTAGCCCACCTCTCAAGCCTGTCCAGGTCCCTCTGGATGGCATCCCTTCCCTCCAGGGTGTCAACTGCACCAGCAAGTCTGGTGTCATCAGCAAACTCGTTGATTTCCTATAGACTTGGAGACATTTGCTGTATTTCAGCTCTGCCATGGCAATGCCTGGGAGCCTCAGTCTTGGATCAGGTCCCCATGAAGCCAGGTGCTATTCAATCATGGAATTAAACTTCCCCAGACCCAATTACTATATGATTTTATAAAAATTTCAAATGCTCTTGTGTGTTTCCAAAGTCACATCTAATAAGCTGATTTTGTACCAGGGTGGGGAGATGTCCTTAAAAGTCAGTGAAAGAAAAAATGCTATATATATTACTAATATTCAAGGTCCAAGAAAAGACATAACCAGGTGGAACAGTCTCATTATGCTCAACCATACATCTCAGCTACCCACATGGCCTCATTATGCTCAACCATACATCTCACCTACACACAAGAACTCTTACTTAAGGACAAGCCTGTAATTTTATTATTCATTTTATACCAGGGCAGAAAACAGAATTTGAAATAGTCTTGGTTGTTTAGAAGACTCAACATCCAAGAACCTGTACCTCAAGAGGAAGTAATGAGGAGGTAGTAATGGTCATAATAAGCTGTAGATTGCCTCTGCAGCCTTCTTGAGCTCCAACATGCTCCTCTGATTTAATCTTAAAACTGATACCAGATGTCTTTTGTCTGATTAGGATAAATGAAGTCTGAGGTTTTCATCATGCCGTAGCCCTGACTCCTGCAGCCACAAAGCACAAAATCACTGGGGGAATGTGGCGGGCGAGGTGCGGGGAGCATATGTTAGCTGTAAACAATTCCACATGACCCATGGCAGTAGCGTAACACTTGAAGCATTTCAACAGTAGATGGCTCTGCAACTTCTTACCTCTGACGCTGCAGACCCAGACACCCAAATATGCCACCCTGGGCATCAAGCTAAACATGGTTTCCTCTCAATTATTAGTCCTAGTACCAGAAAGTGAATTTGAGTAATGCCACATGGCCTTTGTGCGTGATAGCTGAAGGATGCCAGTCTCACTTTTAACTGGAAAAAAGACCCCTGTCACTACAGATACTCTTAATAGCAGATATTTTTCAGGAGGAGAAAGTATTTTTTTGTGGAGTTCTTTTTTGGAAACTATGCTATATATAGTCTGTCACTTACCTAGGGAATGTTGGTGCCTGCTGGATCCTCAGCCTACTGTTAGAAAGGACAGGGATACTCTCTAGAGTGCCTTGTCAAAAATGAATAGCCTCATATTTGCAGGAATGGTGAGATTCCTACAACAGCTGTGCTGCATCAGGCACACAGTCAGACAGTCCTAGGCAGGGAGACAAGGTATTCACACGAGCCGTACTGCTCTGCCACATCACGTGAAAGACAGCATGATGGCAGGTTTGGAGAGTATCTTTCATTAGGGTTACGCTGCTCTCATTAGTTAGAAGGGAGGAGCCAGGAAAAGTCTGCATACTGTCCTGCCAGAGACTCCATAGTGTGTCTGCTTGGGAAGGAGACCCAGTCTCCTGTCATCAATTACCTGATCGGAGGAAGTGAGGTCGTTGCAAGATGAAAACCAAATATCCACTTCATAAGTTTAACCTTTGGCTCCTTAGCCCTGCATCTCATATATCTGAACTACAATCACAAGCCATGAGTATTTAGGAGAGGGCAATAGCTTCTCCCTAGTCCAGAAAAGCACAGTTCACACTAAACTTCCTATCTAGCATGAACCCATACCAGATGATTATGAAATGAATTAGCAATAAAAATTTATTTCATGTATAAAAGCCTTTTAAAAGAGAAATAAGCCAGGCTCCAAATTACCATTAAAATTAACTTCCATCAACGCTCTGCTAGTGCTGCTGAACTAATGTTCTTTGCAGAAGCAGACTGGATTGTTTGATGATTGAGTGATATCAGTCAACTCAAACTATTGTGCTAGTCGCTTCATCTGCGGATCAAAGGGCTTCATTTTTAGGAGAGCAGAAAAATACAGCATAACTAATGGTCCCCCCTTCTGCATTACTCTCCATTTCCAACATAGTCACTGGCATGACGAGCATTCTTTCCCAAGCAGAACTCTCTGTATTTAAGTAACCACCAACCATAAAGGCAAAACAAAAATCCCCATCCTCTGAGAATTAAAGCTCTGAATAGGACAGCTCACAGACCATGGGCAACTGAAGTGTAATATTACGAAGCTATCACACAACTAGCCATGGCTGAGTGATGTTCAGGTGAGTGGACACAGCACATCCTGGTTTCTTTCCCCATGGCTCCCTGGCAAGAAGTCAAATCTCTTGTCAAGGTGGCTGCCTGTTTCTTTCAAAAATTTACAAGCAGCCCTCTTCCTTGTTAAATATCAATTTGAGAGAGCATGAGCCTTATATTTTCCTCAGCTTATAAACAACCAATTTTTTGATCCCATGCCAGTGGGCTGCAGCTGGATGCAGTTAAGCAGCAAGCTAGTGGTGACAACAGTGAAGGAGCACCAAGAAGGGGAAAATTACATATGAGAGAATTCTGACTGCCCCAGAGACTTGCACACAAGTTCTCTCAGGTCACTCAAAAGAGTTGAATCAGTAGCCTGGACTGAAGGTAGTGTCTGGGTAAACAGTTCAGAAACCAGTCTAGCCTTTGTGACTTGTGCCCAGACACCATGAGTGTATTGTGCCTTTGACCCACACACATTAGGACAGCTACACAGGCTTGGCAACAGCAGAGTTTCTTTGTTCTGAGTACAAGTTCCACTGTAGTAACCAAAGTCCAATAAGCGGTCTGCCATGATTTCAGAGCAGTCAGAGTCAGCACAACACAATCCAAATGGGGGTCATTAGCAAACATTACCTACGGCCACAGGAAAGAGGTTCATAAGATTTGTTAATATTACCATCTGAATTAGCATAGGAGTTATGCCTGAAAGGACCTGACTGGACCGCTTCACACAGAGTATATCCACTGCTTCTCTTTGCTCTTTAAGAGGAAAGAAGGAAGGAGTGCCACAGCTGTAGCAAAGCAAGACTTCACTTGGCTACAGCATGATCTCTGTGCTAAAGTCCTAAATACCTTATAGAACAAAGTAAGTAATGGCAGGTACTGAAAAGAATTAAGAGACAAATAAAGGGTACGTTCTCTTCTGTGTTTTGAGATTGTGGTAAATCAACAGGGCAGAAAAACTGGATTCTGATGGTAAGAGCTGCAAAGGAAAAGACAAACATCAATGGGGCAAGGCTATCAACTGTGAAGGGACAGGAGGTTAAGAATGAGGCCAAACCTAAAAAAAAAAGAAAAAAAAAAAAAGAGAAAAAAAGACACATATGTTGCAATGCCATGTTTTAGAGGCCAGGAAGAAAAGGTATAAATTCCACTTTTTCTACATATAACCTAAGACACATAGGGCTGGGATTATACAAAGCAGTTCCTTGCAATAGCAGAGGACTACACTGATTCTGAAGCAACCCTTCTGGCATCTCTGTGTAGGACTAGGGAACGACCTCCATTTCTTGCAAGGAAAGAGGAAAAACACACACGAGCAACTAAACATTTTAATCCTCCACTGTATATTCTGCTTCCAAGACGCCACTACGTTATTTGAAGAGCTCTCTACCTGGTTAACATTTTGAAGAATGATTAATCATCTCTAGCCTCCATTCCACTGTTCTCACCCTTCCCCACTCACAAGGCTTGCTCAATACAGTCATCCAAAACCTTCCATTCAGCACCAGAGCTATGCTGCCTCGTACAAAAGAGCAGCAGGGAATACTTTAATTATTATTTTCTCCTGAAGGATTGAAAATGGTTCTGAAATTAGTTTGGCTGGTAACAAACTGCAGCTTCTTCCATCCTGTTGTAGAATCTGGAACAGTGATTCCTGCTTCATGTACTTCCCTTAGTTTAATTCTGTTGTTTTCTTTCACAGATCCGTTTCTATCATGATGAAAGGTAAACAAAATACTACAAGAGCAGGGGAGAAGGGAATGCCAATATTAAGAGAAATTGAGTTTTCTCTTACCTTGCTAAAATAAGTCACTCTAGACTGGTAGGGACAATCCTAGTGGAAACAGAAAACCTGCAAACTATTTTATATGGAGGGGAACTGAATTCATTGGTGTGATTAAAAAGTACCACAGTAAGAAAAAAATCACTATTTCACTAGTTAAATGTTCCCTGCCCCCTTATATTTAACATAGGTACTTCTAGTAAAGTAACAGCTGAGTAAGGACTGACTTTCAGAGTGGAAACAGTTGTGTTTAAAATGAATTTCTTTTGTTTGATAAGTGGTGGATAGAGCAGGTGAACTCTGGGCAACACTGAGAGCCTAACTCAGGCTATGTCCCCTGCATGCCTAACTCGCCTCAGGTAACAGCTGGGACCCGAATTCTGTGCTGATTCACTTCATTTCCTTGTCAAGCAACAGGTATTTAGCAGGACAGGAGCTGCTCAGGTTTATACTCTCAATCTCTGAATGACACTAACATCTGAAGAGACAATTCTTCCACCTTAATTATTAAAGCCAGCGTCTTCTCTTTCTTGTTTTTCTCCATGCTCATTAGATCTTTCTCAATATTGCCATTGCCTTATTCACCAGGTGACTTGGTTCATTGATTCTGAATGCAGAGTGAAGCATTGGCCACTCCCACCTTTCAAAGCAGGTATGGCTCACACACACGCGAACACCTGGAGTTTTCATATGGGTCGGGTTCTGAAGACATTCCCCTGCCAGGCTGGGTAGCTGGTCATGAGCCATCTCAGTTAAATCCAAAAAGCAGTTAAAAACTTAGATGCTCTGCATGTGGTGCATTCCTGAAACTCGCACTCCTGAAAAGATGCCCAGCAATTACAGAAACAATTAAATACACCTTTTCCTGCTATGCAGTGAAGTGCATTTCAATAACACTCTTGTGTACTTATTAGATGTTTTCCCCTGGAAGTTCTCAAGAATGATAAGCACTTATTAATCACCAAAAAGAACCTGTAAGGTACCAAACTACTTGAAAACAACATCAAACAGGTGATCAGAGACAGAGCTAGAGGCTATTTTACATTAAGACAACTTCATGCTGCTTCACTGACACACAGCCAACTTGCTGTGAGCCATTCCAGCCCCAGAAGAATTACTTCTCTTGTAAGAAAACATACTTGGGCCAACAGCACCCCTGCTTTTGTCTATCATCTCAAAAACTTCAGCCAATGGAGGAGAAAGGAGACCCAGACATCCATGAACTGATTTTCTTCCACTAACCCAGCAGCTGAGTCAGACCATAAGCTGTCAGCACTAAGCGACCTTCAGTGACCTCTAATGAGTTCTCATGGGCCAGGATGGAGGGGTAAGAAGCCAGATTCCACATTTTCCCCAGAGGCCACAGGATTATGGTTTTTCTATCCGAGTCACCCACATTTCAGGAAAAGATGACAGAGACCCTTGCCATTGTAGCAGATGGCTCCCACTACCCACACCTGACAAAAGCTTCTCAGGAAACAGCCCATAAGCATAAGACTTTGCTGGAATTAACAAAATTCCCTAGAACACAGACTCAAGGGGTAGTCTGTATTTAAATAATGTTTTGACATTGCTATTACAGTAACAGCAAGGTTTCTCCTGAAAAAGTCATACTAGTGGAAACTTCAGTACACTGTGTTAGAGGCAGACTGTCCAGCACTAATATAGTTTAGTTCCGTTCCAGAACGGGAACAAGCTATTCTATTGGAAAACTTGGAGGTTAACTAAGAGAATTCAGGCACCAACATTTTTTCACTTATTTCTCAGGACAATTGCTAACACATTGCCAAGCTGTTTGAAACACTGTACCAATGCAGAAGAGAGACTTTAAAGTTTACAGAGAATTTGCACCACAGAGTACAGTCTCTGATGCTCAATCAGGAGATCATAGAAGTTTTGCTATCATTTGTATACACAAGTATTGCGCATATACATTTTTTAATTAAGCCTTATTAATGTCCTTACTCTGTTTTCTGACTATAATTATACAGTTATACAGAAAGCTTTTCAAAAGTCTAGATGACTCAGGAGTTTGACAAGATATTAACTGCCAAATTTAGTCAATACTACAAACCCAGCTACCCAGCTTAAGTCAGTAATCCAGAGCAGACTGAATTATTTAAATACAACTTTGACAAGTTTTGTCCTTTTTTCTTTGTTAATTGTCTGCTAACAGGCTGCAAAAATCTGAAATTTATTCATTATTCAAAGTGATTCATAAGTGTCTTCAGTGACTAAACTCTTGGCCTACAAATATCTTAAGCTATGACTGACACAACTAAGTAAACAATTTGCAATTCATGGTATAACTTACGTAATGCGTTTCCTCACCTTATGTAACCAACTTGAACAGTTTAAACAGCTGACAAACATAGCAAACATTTTTAATTGCACACTTGCAGTTAACAGTTGGGTGGCTACAGGAATCACCCTCACAGGAAACAGTGTGTGATTTAGGGCTGCAAATACCAAATCTTTCACTTGGAGACGTGCTTTGAAACTCCCCTTCTTTGCTGACACACAATGAAGTATAGAAGTCTTCAAGCTATTAGTGAGTTTCCCACATATGCTTCTGTTCTAGTAGTAATATTAAAGAAGTTCCAATTTAAGCATGATTTTCTGAAATTCAGAAGATGACAATTTAGCTCATCTTCTCTAGAGTACTCGAAAATTTGGGAAATGCACATTTATTAGAAAAAAGGCAACTGCTTCCTGGTATCACAAGGCACACACAAACTCTACATCAAGCACTGGCATCACACTAACATGGGCCATGCTCTTCTCCGCTCCCTTCCTCACATTGGACTCCACTTCAGGAGTTTAAGATAAATACATGAAACTATGTTACAGAAGATAGCTTTAAGCGGTTTCTCAAACTAATTAAGAGCTTTAGGCAACCAGAGTTTACCATTTATCTCAGAATCCAATTCCACGGCTTATCAGCACAGCCAATTCTGTCTTGTGTTGAACTGAAATTTTACATTCCAATTCGTTATTAATCACTTCCTCTATGCATTTCTCTAAACTCACCTCTTACTAGAGCCACAGACAGTTTGATGGTCTCCTGTCTTCCCCTCCATCTTTTGTGCAAAGGTACAAGCCAGATTTTGATACCGTTAGTCTGACTGTCAAAAGTGTGACTTCTGAGTGCATGAAGTCAGGAGAAGGAAGGTGACTTTAATGGAGCTATTACTGAACATGAATAGGAGCTCTAAGATCTGGCCCTACTGATTCAGCTTTGAAAAAAATTTAACTCCTAAACCAATCATCCCAGTGTCCCAGTTTTTTACTGTTCTTTGATTTCTGCCTAGTATTATTCTGATCACCAAGTGAAGTATTTCTGTGCAGCCAGACAATATCTATCAACAGTTCTGGGATACTCTGATGCTTTGCCCTCTTCTACACTTACAATACATTTTAAAACCCTATCAGCTTAATATCTATTCACACACAGGTTTGTATTTTTCCCTTAAAGGGACTATTCCCTGACAGGATTCTGCCCACCAGCAATGAGAACTTTACAGTGCCCAGGCTTGAAACAGCAAGAGCCCCCTGTGAGGGGTCTGGCGTTACACCTGTAAAGCACCTCTTACTAACAAGCATAGGACAGTGGTGAATCAGATCCTGGGATCATTGCCTTCAAGAAAAACCACACATTTCTTCACCAAATCATTTAAGTCTTCCATAGTTTTATGTGCGTGTTTGGTTTTGTTGTTGGGGGGGTTGTTTTTGTGTTGTTTTTTTTTTTGTTTGTTTTTTTTTTGTTTGTTTGTTTGTTTTTGTTTTTTGTTGTTGTTGTTGTTGTTTTTTTTATTTTATTTTATTTCTGCTACTTTCCATGACTATATACTTTTATAGAAACATTACTGAAAATTTACTTTAAAGATTATATGAAGATGTCACTGAAAGGAGGAAAGACAAAAGCATAATGAGCCTACCGTGTACTACCTAAAAAGACTGAGACTATCTTTCTACAACCATCTTCTCATTTTTCAGACAGCTCTTAGCCCTGGGACTCTGCCTGTTCTCAGGACTTTCCTTTACCAGTGGTAACACATTCCTGATGATTTCCCCTAAATATATAAGCAGCCATGTCTACTCCCCCGAAAACACATACATACACATACCTTTTGTTCCTTCCTGCCTGTGGTCCACTGTACTATATTAGTCTCTCTCCCTGCTTCTGTCCAGACAGATTTTACAGTTATTCATATTACTCCATTTTCCTAATCAAAATATCACCATGAAATCTGCCATCACAGGGTTTATATGTATTTAGCCTTATTTGGGGTGTTTAAATTTATCCTGAAAAGGTGTATGAGCCTCCTGCCTTTTGGATACGCAAAGTTCACAGAAGTATGAAATCTAAAAGCAGGTTAGGTTATTCCAATTCTTTGGAGCAGACTATCAGATCCTTTTCTGAATAAAGTTCACACAGTGTAGATGATGGTCCCACCACCCTCAGCTTTAACAGTACATCCCAGGCAAAATTATCTTTTTGGACAAGACTACAGCACTTACAAAGAGTAGCATCAAATTCTGGATTATGCTCTGGCTGCAAAGCTGTAGCCAGCCTTCTAGATTTTATCACTATTTCCCCATAATATTGTGACTCTTGAAGGCTTACCTCCAGGAATCTAGCAGTTATATTCATAGAGAACAGCTGAAAACATGCCATGAATATCAGGTTATTGATGAGTAAGAAGAAAATAAAAAATTAAGCCAATATTTGTCAGCCATGTATTGTTTTCAAATATCAATTATTATTTGAGACAAATTGACTTTTTTGCACATTTGAAGTGGATGTTGATGAGTAATGCACACAGAATATAATTCTGACACAAACAAGAGTATTAAAATCTAGACCTTAGACATAAATCCTGCAGGAAAGAGATGGCCTTTCTAATACTTGTCCCATTTAGAATATTCCTCTCAGCAATATTTGGCAAAAAGCAGCAGTTATCCCCCAAAATCTCACACAATGTGATATATATTATAATAGAGTTCATTTCATATTTTCACTTATAATACATAAAACGTCAATTCAATTAGGCAGCTACCATTATAGCTTCCTAGTAATAGTTTGCTCCACAGATGTGTGACCCAGCGCTCCTGCTATCTGTTACGCTGGGGGGAAAAAAGTGTTGCTATTGCATTATATAAGGGAGCATCAGAAGATAAGAAAGCTGTTAGAGCTGTGGTTTTCCACCTATTTGAACTCATGGACCTATAAAGCACCTCAAATAGCAGTATGGATCCCTGGATAATGAATTTAAGCCTAATGACAATAGCCTTGCTTTTCTCATTACCTTTCACAAATCCTTAGAAATAGTCCCCGGACCATTGGTCGAAGACTATTACTTTAGGGCAGTGAAGAATTACATGCTGACACATACAGTACTGCTGACCGAGTCACCAGCTGAATAATTACCCATCTTGCAGCAAAGCAGAAGCTCCTGTGACCGGCCAGTCCTAGACCAGTCCTATGCTGGCATACAGGTACCTGGGCAAGCAACTGCCCCAGTAAGCGGTGACAGTGCAGTAAAGGAAACTGCACAAAGGTGGCAAATCACACACAGGAGCATTTGCTGGGTTAAAGACTGAAAAAAGGATGCAGAGCAAGAACTTTGAACTGCCATCCTCTCTTGACAAGTCACCAACTCTGCATTCAAAACACCCAAAAATGGAAAAAACACTTTTTTCCAAAACAACACATACCTAAAAGAACAGAGGCCCAATAATTCAATTGAAGCCATTGCTCCTGATCCATTTGGCCCCTGAACTAAGGCCTTACTTAGGAAAGTGCTGACAAAGTCCTTGCTTGTTTAAATCTGTTTCCACTTCCTCAGAAGTAACCGTCGAGCGGACACACGCACAGGACGTTCTCCTCACCACTCATTCAGCAGCTCCACCGGCCCAGTCACGCGGTGCCCTGCTCCCTTCAGCCCCACAAGCTTGGAGCCATCGTGACCTGCCAGTGCTGTACCAGCTTCAGTGGGGGTTCTTGGGCAGATGGAGACACCACTCTAAAGCCTCACCAGATCATCAATAAAAAACGTTTAAGAGCCAGCCTGCCTGAGGAGGACCCCTCTGCCCAGCCTCGGGCACCCACCAGGCAGGAGGTCAGCACAGCACCTCCCTCGCAGGCAGCCGTTTTCCTGAGCAGGGTCACACACAGCTGCTCTACAAGCCAGGCCTCTGGTAGTGCATCACCACATCAGGTGGCACGCCTGAGAAACCCCCACCGCTTCTGCTAAGAGGTGGTACCACAAAATAAAGGCCAAGTCCCCCCAGGCCAAGGAGAGAAAGAGACACCATTGTCATCTCCCAAGCTAAAAAAGTGATTCATTTTCTCAAGCAGCACAGTTGAGAGCTACACACGCCAAGCAGACACCAAGGAGATCCCTATGATCAGGTCCTATGTCACCTCCAGGACCAAGGGAGCTCCCCACCTGAGGGATGTGCCACAGCTGCAGAGACACACTCAAAGGCACCACTTCTCGTGCTCCTCCCTCACCAACATGGGGTCTCAGGCATCTTCTTCTTGACTCCACGTAACCTGCCTGCAAGAGGGCCTGTACCCAGTCCAGGACACCACTGAAGCCCACACTGCTTGTCCAGCCCGCAGGAGGGCACAGCACTTGGTCCTCAGGGACATCCCAGCACCAGCTTCCATCAGCCACAGGGGACTCCAGGCACACAAGAGCAGGCCCTATTTTGCACCACACATACCTTGTTCAAATGGGAGGAGAAACCTCACCAGAGGCACAGCCCTACAAAGCTGAACATGGGAGCCCTGAAAACAGGACCCATTAGCACAGCAAGGAACAAGCCAGTACAAGGGAACACCATAGAAATAGGACTGAAGGCCACTACCCCACAGCAGAGCTCAGGAAAAGGTGGAGCTAAAACGGCCCCTAGGTGTGGGCACAGAGAGGCCCCAAGTGGGGCCAATTAGGGCTGTTAATTAGGGCTGGCCCCAGACCAGCACCACCATCAGCCCTGTGTGGTGTGTGGGGCTTGTTCTCCCCATGGAGATACAGAGGAGCTGTACCTGGAGCAATGCTTCTCCAGGCTGAGGGATCGCAGCCATGGCAAATGGCACTGCTGGCACCCAATGGTCAGGATCCAGCCCTGCGATGGTAGGGCTTGAGTAAAATGTGGTATTTCCTTTTCCCTCAAGAAAACTTCAAACTGCTAAAAAGCAAACAAATCTCCCCATGAATTTTCTCTGGATTATTTACAACATTTGCTTGGCAGAAACAATTAACATCTAGGGGCCTTACGTATCTTCCCCCTCCAATAGTAAACAGCCACTGAAATAAATTATTGTCAAGCAAACAGCAAGAGAAAGCACCCAAAATCTGCACCCCTGCAGCAACACTTCTGTCTCTCACTTGCCTTCCATCTCCAGAAACCCCTGGCACCCACAGCTGGCTGAGGCATCTTCCTGCTCATCTCCTTGGCTTCTTGTCCTCACCCCAACCCGCAGCCCTGCGACAGCGCCCAGGCATGCTTCACGCCACTGCAAGCATCCTCTGGCCATCTCTAGCAAGCCTTGAGTCCAGAAATACTTAGGAAGTACAGACCAAAGGTCTGATTCAGACCCACCATCTTCAGATGTAAACAATCTGCCATGCTGCTTCAGATAAACTAAATGAGAGCAATGTGAAGTTTACTTAGGGAAGAAACAGAAATTAAGACATTATTAAGACATTAGACAAGGTAGATGTTTCAGCCCTCCTCCACCATGAAACAGAAGCGTGTGGGGTTTAGGAAGCATGATGTAGGTTTAGGAAGCCGGATATGGGAGTTAGGAATCAGAGCTGTGAGGGATGCAATGGCAGGAGTGGTTGGGTGCTGGGATGGGCAGCTGTCCCCCATGAGATCCTGGAGGCCTCTAATGGAGGCTACCCTGGAGGCAGAGAGAGGAGCTGGGCCTCAGGCAATGCAGAGATTTGTGAAGTGGTGCAATGGAAGAGTTTCACCTCTAAGAAGACCCTAATTCTTCTTAATTGTGTGCCAAGGCACGTGATGGATAAAGTCACCAGACTGTAATGTGTTTAGAATAGATATTTAGATATGGTATTTGCAAGACTGGGTTATGTTAACAAGATTCCCGTAATGTATACACTCACTGGGAACATAATATGGAAGTCATAACCATGTAGCCATAACATATTATCTAAATTAGGTGTGTAAGAGGACAGGTTGAATGAACAGTGCATTCCCAAAGATGATATTTTTAATATTTCTTGATTGTCTTGTTCTAACAGGCCAAGGGTTCACAAATCTGAAAGGGATAACAAGCCCCTACGAGATTTGTGTCATTAGAGGGCTCCTTTGGTGGTACTAATGAAGTAGATTACTGCTGCTTCTACAACTTTCCACAAAATTCATTCTTGTAAAAGTAACTAGTATTGATCAGTCTCTATAATTTCATATGTGACAGTCAGCCCTTTACTTCAACCTTTTTGTGTTTGGCAGAATATATGGAAATGAAACCAATAGCACAGAAGAAGAAAATACATGGATAGAAGTTGTCTCAGACAGGTGAATGGGTAACGTCCAGTTCACCTCTCTTCCGGTGAAGCTAACTCCATGCAGTATAGCCTCCGAGGTTTTGCCTCCAGGGCCTATTACCTACCTCTGTAGATAGTTTACTGGCAAGGAAACTCAAAGAGAAAGCTAGAACTGCATATTTCAACAGCAGAAAGTTCTTCGTAGTTTCCAGACTAAGTTGTCGCTTCATTGTGTGTCATTTCTCATAATATGCCCTTTGAATCACAGGAAGTAATTCTTCTCCTCTTAGCATTAACACTCCCCAAATATTTGTAGTCTGTTAGCACATCCCCACCTTCATCATCTTTAACCACATTTAGCACTTCTAATCTTTCCACTTAAATCAGTCCTGAAGCCATCCTGATAATTTTTTTGTTGCTCTTCTTTGAACTCCTTTCAATTTGTTGAGATGCTACTAGGAAAGTTATGTGCAAAGCTGGATGTGATGGCTTTAGGTGTGAATGCATCAGAACTGTATGAAGTAAATCTATTACCACTTTGAGCTGCACTACGGTACTTCCATATATGCAGCGCAAAACATATTGTCACTTTTCTGCAAACATGCTGCTTTACAAATTAATATGTAATATCTTATCTCGAGTCTCAGAGTGATTTCCAGGCTTTTGCTTCTTTCTGAGTGGCATGAGTTCCAGATTATTTTCGTATCTTCTTTTTTCCATTAGTAGACAGATACAGAGCTCACAGGCTCAGAAAGTCTCAATAAGAGGAGCATCAGAATACACTACAATCATCAGAAAAGAAGGCTTCAACGTATTTTCCAGAGTCTCCACAGCATTTTGCCTCCCGAGGAAAAATTGGTTTGGCTAAATCCTTCTTTAATTTCTGTGTGCACGGAGATTACTCCTGGAACAGCAAAGCACCACCAAATCCCACAATCACAGAGTCATGAGACCACTGTGGAGCAGCATCCATTGCTATATACAACCTATAGAGCCTTGGACTGGGTATAGCTGCCTGCCCATGGTGAAGGAAGCTGCAGTGCCTCCAGCCGCAGGATCCCGGGGAGACACATGGTACAAAGTCTTGCTGATGGATGGACAGATTCAGAAGATAGTGAGGAAACAGCACTGGAGTGTGGGACTCAGAAGTCACCCAGCTCATACCTGGGACAAAGGATCCCCCCAGCCCTGTTTAAAAGCCACCCAACTGCCTTGTCAGTGAGGTGTTACACTTCTCTCTTACCCTGGACTGACTGCTGCCCACTGCCCTGAGGCCCCCTGAGAAACAAGTGACTGTTTATTCCTGCTGTGGAAGTCCAGGACTGCCATGTGCTGGCCATCTCTGGCTCTTCAAAGACAGGGAACCTTATGAGTTACACAGTACAATTTGCATAGGAAGGTAGAGGGTCAATGCAAAACGGGCAGGGGATGAAGGCTGGGTTAAATAGCAGGCTGAGTTTAAAAGACAAGCATAAAAATAACAAAATGGGACTAGGGAAAAGGACAGAAAGGAAGGGAGAAGAGCAGGATCAAAAAAGCAGAAAGAATAGCAGCATGGAGGCAGAGAAGAAAGGCTGCTCGGCCCCAGACTGTCACGCTGTAGGGCAGCAGACTGTGTCAGGCCTTTAGGAGCACGATCTCGTGTCACTCACGAGCGCGATCCAAAGGAAGCCGTGGCAGCTTCCAAAGGGACACCCTCCTCATTTCAGACACTACTGATGCAACATGGAGGAGCCCCAGACTGAGTGGCTAGGAGGTGAATAGGTGTTTGAAGGCAACAGCCAACAGCCATTTCTTCTAAGATAAAACCCAGCCACACATCTGTTTGAGAAGCCAACAAAATCTCATCTTTCTCCAGAGAGAAACTGAGTAACTCTAATACGGCTGTCACAGTAATACTTCTTCCTTTAATACCACACTACTAACAGATTTCAGTGTTGTGCAAAGAAGGTATCTCTATTACCCATAACAGGTGAGTAGGCTGGGTCAGGGGGTGAAGCTGCTTCCTAAGGGGGTCCAGTAGCAGATCAGGGAATAGACACCAGCCACCACTGTCCTGCTCTAGTGCACCAGTAGTAAAGCAAAGCAATGCTTCCTGTAAGCATGATCTGTTCTCCTCTCTACTTAATGGGGATCGCTTCGCCTTCAAGATGAAGAATACACTTCCTCTGGTTTCTTACAGTTACCCAGGTGACAGGATAAAAGCCAGGTGACACTCACTCTTTTCCTTTAATATTCATCATCAGAAGTCAAGAAGGTAGGTATGGTTAAGGGGAAGGACCAGAGCCCTCCCAGGCAGAGAGATACCCCGCTTACCCTGCGTCAGCCTGGCTTCCTCCTCCTCGCCTGACTGCTCAGCATGTAAGTGTGTGACAAGTGGATTAAAATAACATTTAAGACAAGACTTAACACTCATTAAAAAGAGGTGAGATCTTAAAGCAAGCTCAAACTGTGTCCTTACCTCACCCTGAAGAGATGGAAGATGGCAGCTTGCTGCACAGATCGCTGGCGGTTTCTATCACAGCCAGTGTCAGGCTGCCACATATGTACATTAAAAACAAAAATGCACATCAAGGATCTCAGGAGACTATTCAGAGTTGTGTCCTGAACCCTGTGTGGTACCCATGCTCAACAAGAAGAGCTCTGGGGCTAGAAACCCCCCAAATTAGACCACATCTTCCATTGGCCAGCTGATGACTTCACACAGCAAAGTCCCACATATTCCTCTCTTTCCCATTGCCCAACTTTTGATCCCACAAACTGATTTTGCTTCAGAAGCTAGCAGATGGACACAAAGATGAGGGCCAAGGACAGCAAATGGGATTTCTCCCAGGCTTAGTATCCTAGGAACCAACAGTGGGTTTGTCTGGGAAATACTGGTCTAAAATGAAATGCATTTGTGGTGGGGGAAAGCACTGCATAAAAGCAACTCCATCTTAGGAGATCTGCTCTTCATATCATCCTGTTCTGGCTTGCTTTACAGATAGCAGCATTTACCCAATTAACGATGAAGAGTCAGCCTAGTTATGGATGAATGGCTTGGATTAATCTCTTCTGTCCGGTGTATGATAAACACCAACTTGACAGCTAAATCCTGTCTGTAGAAACTTTATTAAGGATGATTATGCATGAGTCAGAAAGGACACAGCTTGACTTTCAGATCCCAATTTGAGTTTAAGGGCTGGCTGGTTAGAAACATCACCTTGAAAAACAAGTAAATTTGATCTGGATGCCACTGAAGAGAATAAATATGGAGCCTGGTGATGTCATTTCTCTCCAAAGTCACTCTTCTGTCTGCAGCAGGATTTTACCTTTATTTGAATGAAGACCTTCCTTTTGACTTTTCTTGTCTTTGCATTTTATAAACTATGTAGGAAGGAATAGAAAGCAAAAGGGAAAAAAAAAAGATAATTGTCAGGTTTGTGCAATGACATTCTTAGCTGTGACAGTACATATAGCTGCAGATGACAGAAAACAATAAAAGTTATTTATAGGGGTTTTAAGTTGAGTAGATAGAGGTCAAGATGTTTACCTGACCCGTTGCTACAGTCAATGGGCTGGAGGATGTTTTAGAGGAACCAAAGTGGGATGAAATATTTACAGACTCATAATAAAGTTATACATTATGAAAATTTAATGCATTTAATTTTCAAATTATTCTTGCATTTTTCACATTCAAAAATATAAACTAGAAACTGTCAACCAAAAAGATATTTAATGTCAAATTAAATGTGCAAGATCAAGCTAGCAAAAGTAAAGAGGCTGATTTAGTAAAGGATGATTCATCAGATACAGTTGGCTAAATGGAAAAGTCAGGAAAAATTAAATTTGAATCAAGCCAAATAAAATTTTTAACGCTTTTCAGTGAAATGTTAAGACAAAAAAATTAATTTTAGGTCAACCCAGAATGTTTTGGTCAAACCATAACAAAATGCTCTGAGTTTAATATTTTTAGCTAGATCAAATTTACTTGAGAAATGTCTCTAAAAAATGAAAGTCTATTTTAAGAATACTGAAAATTGTCATCATTTCTCCAATGACATTTTTTGTGATGAAAAAAACCCGACCTTTTTCTCCCCTTTGTTTCTCTTGACCCTTCCTTACATACTAATGCCATGGTGACTATTTTGTCACTATATTCGACAAAAATTCTCAAGAGCCTTTGATTGTCCCTCAGATGGTAAGCTTACCTCTTATGAAAAGCATATTTGACCAGCTCTGCAATGCCAGCAATTTAGCCACGTCACAGAGACGTCATCTTTCTTTTTTCCATATGTCTGATTACATTGACCTGAGGCTTTATTCAGATTAATAATACTGGCGACATGAGTCTACGTTTCTCTTTGTTCCCCGGGTAGGCCATTACTTGAGCTATTTAGGAAGGAAGGATGCTTTTATAGCTATGGCATAATACTAGGCATCAAGATATTTGGACACAATTCCAACTCTAGCTCAGATTTTTGTCTATTTGCAGACAAGACATCCCGAGTTTCTCAGCAAAATAAGGAAAACGGAATACCTAAATAATTCTTTTGCCATGCTTTGAGGTAGTCTTTTTCCTTACCTCATCAATCAACCCAAAATCAGATACACAGTCCTTAACTGGGGACTAGGCCTTCTGTTGAGACTCCTTGTAGAAATCTCATGCTTAAGCTCAATTTTAATGCTTTTGAGGTAGATTTGTTTTATTTTCAGTTCTGCTTTCTGGAAGGGGGAAGCTGCATATTTTCCCCATCAGCAGAGCTTTCCCTAAGCTGGCAGCACCATCCCTGCCAACCTGTACTCCTCTAGCTCCGTGGTGCCCTTCTCGTTTACTGAAAGCACCATTTGCTTCAGCTCTCCCAAGCCCCAGCTATCCAGATGAGCTGCACCTTGAGGCTTCCCACCTGGCACCTTCCACCAGCACCACACGAGCTACACGCTGCATCAGCAGATGCTAAGGGAGGGCTGAGACTCTTGCAGGCTCCCCTGTGTATCTGTGCCACGCTGCAGCTCCACTGAGGTCTGTCAAGATTCTCCTGCCCATGTTTTCTGCCCCTTTTGGAGAATCCCTTTCAGTAAGGCTCACCCGTGTTTGGGCTCACTCTGAAAACCCAGTTACCAAGAGCAACAGAGCCCCTTTGGCCTCTGCTTGGCATTTGTGCACGAGGAGCCACGAGAGGCATTTTGCCCCCCAAATCACCCCAGTGAAGAGCACTCAGGGTGCCGGGCAGGGGCATTCCTACAGGGGTGACAAGACATCAGGATCCAAATTGTACCCAGAGCTGCAGGGAAGCAGCCAGGGGGCAGGCATGGGGCAAAGCTTTCCCCCACTGTAAGGAGAGCTATAAAGACATGACTAACTAGTGGCAAAGGATCAGGCTCCAAGAAGGCACTTTCTACTGCTGTTTTCCTCTAGCTGTGCAGAGAGACCTTTCAAGCCCAGTACAACTGTCAGGGCTTGGGAAGAGAAGAGGAGAGTGTTGGAATAGGGGGGGCTCTGGAGATGTAGCAGCAGGTTGTAGACAACAGGTGTCGACCAAGATAAATGAATAAGTAAAGCAAAATCGAAATGAAATATCTCAGTTAACAGAACAGGAGCTTTCAGCTGATTCAAACCGCATGTCGACTTTTGGCGCTTTGGTTCTGAGAAAAATGCGCTATTTTGACTTTCCAGATCAGTTCTTCCCCAGCTTGGAAATCTGCTGCCTGTAGCTTCAAGCAAAACGGTCCAACTGCTCTCCCTCCTCCTGGGCCATGGCTCTGGCTCTGCCTCTCACCCCATCTGTACCCCAGCACCTCTAGGTAGTCGTATCATGTCTGATGGTGCTCTGTGGCTCGGAATGACCTGGCAGATACCGTCCCTATTTGTCCAGAGCGATACCCCGTGTAGACCAAGGCCGAGAGTGCTGTCACATCGGCACACCAGGTAAAAATGATGTGTTGACCATAGCCTGGGCTGGCAGTCTCTTTCCTGCCTCGGCAGAGACAGGGGCTGCCAAAAAGTCTTTGCCCATCTTTTGTATCCCCTGAAGATGGAGGCTGTCCGGGGAGTGCGCCGTCCCATGCGTAAGCCAGAGCAGCCCCAGAGACTGCTCTCATTTGTGCAGGCCTGAAATAACTTTTGCAGCTATTTTACGGCTTGTGTTATTTTCATTCTGTTGAAAGTGAATAAGCACAAAACTTAAAGCCTGTCCTCCTTGTACTTTTGCTGAGGTTTCAGTCCAGCCGTACTGACCCTGGCTCTGCTTAAGACTTCCCAAAAAAGCACCATTTGTGATGGTGGTTTGGTAATGCAGACAACTGTCTGCTAATAATTGACTGAGACCAATACATTTCACGTAAGCCACTTATGGTAATAACTTTTGGTCACTAGCAAGGTCAAATTAAAACCCATGGGTAAAAGACAGCATAGTTCGTTCCGAGTCCCACAGGACATCCATTCTCCAGTGGTGATAACTGAAGTAGCAAGGTGGCTTGCCGAGAAAACTTAATTTGCAAGCAAGGAGCTTCTGTGGGGCTGTCAGCAATGTGACTCTGCTGCCTGGAAATATTCTGAGGGAATATGATAAGAAGAAATTGGCCAGCACCAGGGCCTCAGAACCATGTCACTCCCAGAGCTCTGTTTTAAGGGTTCCAAAGAGATTTAAGTGGTGTAAAAAGTTAATTTCTCCCCAGAGACAGAAACAGCCTATCCCAAAGGCAAAACAAACACCAAGGAATTTTAACTTCTTTTTCTCTTTTACCTGCCTCCTCTCCCTTTAACTGTTTACATACCTTGCTCACTCTTCCAAAACAAAACGAGGTCTGAACCGCTTGTCTCATATCAGCGTACTAAGAAACAACAACTGACCGCTCATGACCTGAATTATAACTGAACACCCCCATTCATAAAGCAAAGAGTTCGGCCCATCTGTGTTTTAAAATGAAGGGATTCTTCCCTTCTTTTTGGTTCTTGCAGAACACAACCGTGATGCCATCTTCTTCAGAGGCCACTGGTTCCTCTTGCAATAGCCCAGACCCTGCTTCTGCAACGGAGGTGCCAAGAGCGGGAGATGTAGGAGCTCAGGAACTAAACATGGAACCAAAAAGGGCTTGTTCTGAAAGTGCAGTTACATGGGTTACTTGAAAGGGGCTGGGCAGTGCACACTTCTGAAGTTTTGGCTAGCAAGTGCTGATTCCCCGAAAATTGCATCCTGTGACTATCTGCAGGCCAGGGAACAACCATAAATGAAGTTCTTGCTTTTTAATTGAAATACGGCATCGATCTCTGTTTTTTTCAATAGCCTGCTTTCCCATGTGGTACAACAGCTACGTAGGAATTTTTAAGTGACATGATGCAGCATGTCTGTGTTTAAAATAATAATAATAACAATCTTATCTCAAGCCCGCAGGATGCTGAGAGGTTCAACCTTGGGTGAAATGTCACCCTTGCAGAGAATAGGCAGAGGAATTTGTGTGCAGCGGGAGCTTGTGATCTGAGCACAGGGGTTTAGAAGAGGGCTGCATTTCATGACCTATAAAAGAGAAAAAAATGAGATTTACATTCCAAATGTGCTGAGCAGCCCTTTCCCTTTAGTTATTAGAGGCACTCGGCATATAATTCATAATCGCCTAATGGCAGGGTGGTGGGGGGAGGTGCACCGTTGCTGTTCAACATCAAAATCCCTCCAGGAAGAGCAGTAACGGGGTTCTGCTCTTATTTATATCGTGACACTAAATGGCTGGCAGGAAGATACCAGCAAATATCAGAATAAATAATTCAGTAAGTGTAATGGAAGGTCACGAAGACTAACAAACATGTTTGTTTCCTCTCCTTTTCTCTCTCCTCACCCTTTATTTGCATACTCTTTCTCTTCTAGTTTCCCCCTCCCGTATCTCCCTTTCCTGTGCAATAAACACTTCTGCTTTTCTTTTTTTTCTTATGTACACAAAAATACAGCTTAAAATGCGGCTTTCCCATTTTTCTGCTTTCTAGCCACTGTCATGCTCCTGATGGTTTTCCTCCATCTGTCTTTCCTCGCTGTCTTTCCCATATATTTTCTTCCTCTTTTGTTGCCTGCTCCTGTCATCACCCACCACATCCCTTCTTGTGGGACAACTGAGAGTGTTGACTTGCCAGGGTAAACTCAGCTCCAAGTTACACTACAGTAAAATGCTGCTGAAGTTGATAAAAATCCTCTTGGCTTGATCTCAGAGCAGCAAATGAATATGGCCCTGCCTTACAAGTGCTCCTGGGTTATTGCCCTGTTACGCCACCGCATCCACCCAAAGTGTGCCAAGGATAGGTGCTCTGAAGTAGATGTGTTTATGGCTCTGTGTACTGACACACTGAAAATACTACAAGTTTTGATCCACGTTCAGGAAAGGCAGAAAAGCCCTTGGCCGACACATAAAATTGGGACTCTTGGTGTCAGGCACTCGTTTTCCAGTGCCGCAACTTCTGTGTAATGTTAAATCACAAATTATGAGCCCAGAAGGCAGCTCTGTGATTACTTGCTCAGATATCCAGTAGAATACAGGCCATGGGACTGTCCTCAATTCATTTCTGTTAGCAAGATAGAATCTAAGTATTCAAAGTACTTTCAATGGAGAATTTGCCATCTCCGAGAACAGGCTGTTCGCAGGGTTAATGCCTTCCCCGCTCAAATGGTTGGCCTTATATCTTGTGTGAATTCAACTGGTTTAACCTCAGCCTTCCACTCGTGTTGAACCCACTATCTGCCTTCCAGATGCAGAGTCCTCTCTGAGCAGGTTGCCTTTCCATACGCGGGTTTTATAGCCTATGATAAAGCCACCCTCAATCTTCCCTTTGTTAAGCTTGGCTGATTGAGCTCCTTAAGCCTTGCATTACCGAGCCTGCTCTCCTCGATGGCACTGTCACTTCTGCCCTGAACCCTCTCTGTTATCTCAGCCCTGTGTGTGAGTGCCAACAATGGACAAGCCACAGAACTTACCTGAATGCAAAACCAGCGTTATTGTCCTTATGTAGCCTTCGCTGCCCTGTGGAGTCCTGCGCAGGGATGATGTCCGGGCCAACTGTCTCCCAGGACATCATATGAGGCACAGCTTAGGTATGCTATTTGCTTCCAGTGCAGATGTTGGGATTCATCAAATATATCTATACGTATAAATGTGCCATCTCACTATCCCAAACACAAGTACCTAAATCCACTTTACAAAGAGATACAAACCATTTCCACAGAGTTACCTGGTTCTTGCTGTTATTTCTCACTCCCCAAACTATTATAGTACACTTTATGGATCGCTTTGTCATGCTTTTTATCTAGTTCTTTAATAAAAGAAATGGTTAACTACCCTAATGCAAAATACACGTTACCTCCAAAACCCTGTGAAATCTGGTTTATGTCTCTAGAAAATTTTGTTTCAAACTCCACAATTTAGCCAGCTTTTTAATCCATATAATGTGCATCATGTTGGTTTCTGTAGCTTATTAATCAAAATGTCATCTGATACTGAGTCAGGCGCCTAAAGGAAGAGAAGAAACATTCAATCAAGACTAGCACCTTTATCAACAAAAATTAGTTTAATGACATCTATTGTTATAAATCTAAGTTGATTAGCATCAGTTAGCCTATCTGCATTTAATTATTTATTATTTATTAATTAGCTGCTGCACTAATTTTCCCGGTATTGCTCTATTTACACTTTTCAAGAGTTTGAATAGTACCAGCTCTCTCCTGAATCTTCGATATTTCACCAGTATCCTGAAAAATTCTGAAAAATCACCATTTACATGAATTAAGTCTGGAAATTTCCTTAGCCAGCTCTCTTAAAATGCTTGGTATCAAATTATTCAGATCTATTAAACTAAAATGACTGACTTTATTAACTGTGCTCTGCCAGTTCAAATTACTGCTGGAGAAAAAAGTAGTTTGTTGTCATCATATGGCAAGAATAACTCATCTAGCTTTTTTCCAAAAGAAGAATAAAAATAATTACTAAACATATCCTTGATTTCCACTTATTTTTTTAATCATTTCCATTTGGCAGAAGACAAATCCTATTGTTAGCATTTCTATCATTAGCATGCTTTGTTATTGCAGCACATATAATAATAATTTACTTGCAGTTTCTGCTTTTTAATAGCTTTTGGTGCCTTGTTTCCTGCATTAACTCAACTAGACATGGCTTTCTCTCCTTGCACTTCTAGTTTTTACCATTCCTACTTTCTAATTGCCAGATATTTCAGTATGCTGCCCTTTCTTCTTCCTGCATGTGAGAACAGGCACAATTACAATTTCTATTTCCTGTGACTTCTGCTTCCCCTCATAGCGAAGTTATTGTAGTTTTTAACAATATGGTCTTCTTTTCTCATAGATATCACCATGGGTTTTTGCAGACATAGTAAAACGTTGCCAATAAGTTCTCAATTACCTGTTCAGATTGTTTCGATTTTATCTCCACACTAATTTGGTCCTTCATAATTTTCAGCTTTGTGAAATGTTAACACGGTTCTTTTTCCTTTTGCTTTCAACCTTCAGGGCTTTATTTCCTTCAGTATGCGTGCACAGTTGGGTGGGATGCGTTTCTCAAGCAGCAAATATCTAGAACTACTTGATGTCTGCCTGCCTCAGTCACAGACACACCAGGCAGGGAGATGCTCATGCAGAAGGCATAGGAACACTCCAAATCTACTCTTCCAACGCCAGACCAGCAAGAAAAAACTTAACAGGCCTGAACATGCCTGAATGTATGTCATCATACGGTCTGACATCCCCCCATGCTGTTAGCCCCGCGCTGACCCCAACAGTCACCAGCCTGGCTTTAACTTCAATCCCCCATACACAACAGAGTCATCAAAGTGTACTTAGAGCTTCGAATCTGTGCTGAAAGCAACAACTTAAGTGAGCTGAGCAGAATGATTTAAGTCACCCCTAGCTATGCAGTGCTCTGCCACCCATGGGTAAAGCAGGCGAGTTTTGCAAGCAAATCCCTTCCCAGCACACGGGCTTAGTCATCAGTGAAAGCTGCTGGCTCGCTCCCATCCCAACTGTGGTTCAGCTACTGCTCAGAGGTCAGCTCTGCAGGCACTTGATAAAGCTTCAATTAAGTGCTCTTCTTGCAGCACTTGCTGATTTACACATCTTCTGCCCGCATCGGCCATTTTGCTGAATAAGCCCGCATAACGGCAAGGAACCACCTGCACTGAAGTGCCAAACTTTCCCTCCCGATGGCAGGAGTTCAGCTACCTCAAGCCTAGGCATCATCAGGCAGCTTAAAAGAGATAATAATACCCAAATGAAGTTTTTAAAAGGGTGGGACGGGGGAGGGAACAGAGCTGCAGAGGGTATAGTACAAATATTACCATAGATACTTTAACAGGGCAATTAATAATACATGGTTTATCTATTCCAGACAGTCTCTGGTTTCCTCGTGGAGATGAGCTGTGTTTCCTTGTGGAGATGAGCACGTCTGTGTTGAGATGCCACCACGGATGGGACGGTATAAAAATTTCAGTGACATGAGCATCACGGTACGCGTCTCCAGCCTGTGTAACAGCCTGGCAGATCAGCCCCCCAAAGAGATTACAATTAAAAGGCCTGACCTTAACTGCTCATTAGCGGGGGTTGCGCTTAACTACAGTGAGCAGTTCTCATACCAAAGCCTCGCACTCCTGTTCAATAGCTTAGGCTACAAGTTAAAATGGAAAGCGACTCGTAATGATTGCAAATCCCTCTGGGAAAAATGAAAAAGTAACAAGCGCGAGGCGATGGAAATGATTCGGCCGACACAACGTGCATCATGGGTGATCTGCGTTATTTATTTGTGAGTGACACTGTTTGAAAGGGAACGTTTACATTTGGAGCTTTCACGGAAGAAATGAGTTCTGCAGAGACAGCGATAATAGAGGTATATTGGACGATGCAAGGAAAGGCTCGACATTTTCATTTGTGGAGGTAGTTATATGAATTGATATAAAGTCAGATTATTTTTCCTTGGACTTTTTTGGGCAGTGGTTCAGAATAACCACGTTAAAAATTTCACTTGAAAATTTATCAGCCTTGGCACAAAATCTTCTTCCTTGCCAGGAGTGTAGTAAAGAAACAAATGAACATCATTTTATTCCCTCCTCAGGAAAAAATACATATCCCAGCCAAACAGGCAGGTGGAATTTGGCAAGACTGAATTGTTGACATGCTTTTATTACATCAACAAATAAAATGTTAACTGCAAGTGTTACATGCCACTTGCCTTGTATGTAGGTCATTTTCTCTAGGCAAAACTCCTGCTCAACTCAAGGAAATGTTCCAGGGGACTCACATGGTAGTGAACCTCTGCAAGGAGTGATTACTAAGCCCCCAGGAGGTTTGATCTAGAAGGCCTTTCTCCGTTTTCCTCAAGTCTTTCCACAAGCAAAAATTAATGCTGGGCAAAAAAATCTGTGTCCCACTCAAGTCAAAGGCACGCTTGCTTCCAACTTCAGCAAGACTGACTTTGCTCCCCTGGACTTAAAAGCAGTTTTGCTTGAGCAAGAACAGAGTAAAAGCTATGTGTGATCTTCAGCACATCGCCCTGGGCTAACTCTAGGGAACATGATCCTCTCAAAGCCCAGCTGCAGACATGAGAGCTTATTTAAGACTACTTTAAAATGTAAATTACACTGGCATGCTCACCATATGCCTATGGATCCACTAACATTGAAATATGCAGAGTCCAGAAGTATCCATGATCTGAGGAGGCTCACCAGAGCCAGGATGCTGAGAGTTAAGAGTGCAAATCCCGGATAAGGGTCCATCCTGATCTTACGCAAATGAAGAACAGACTATCAGCACAGATTTACTCTGATTTTTCATGTTTTTCTTGGTTTAAGTCAGAACCCCTAACCTGTTTTTAATATGGATTTTCTACAGGCTCACCACAGAACAACTGACAGGCAGCTGTGAATTGCAAGGATATAAATACATCTGAGGGCCGTGGCGGCCAGAGCTGATACAGTACATGATTACTCTAACAGATTACTTTTCAGCCCTGCATTTTGAAGAAGCAATCTGATCGCTGATTATTCCAGGTAGCGAGCAGCAGGGGGTGTGGGGGGGTGTGGGAAATGGCACTGTGATTACTCTCACTTAATGATTTTGGCAACCTGAGTCTGTCCTGTTGTGCTGGTGCCACCCACAGTGCCAGACCCATGGCAGCGTCCCAGACCTTACACACCTTGCAGAGTTACACAGGTCCTAAGACAATGGTCATGAACAAAGCAGGGTCAGTTCTCCTGTGGGCAGCAAGAGCCCACACAGGTGTAGCATTGCAGGGGCTCACAGTCTACACAAGGAGGGGTTGCGTTGCTGCTTCCCCACCACATGCCACAGAGCACAGGAAGTATGGGGCAGTGTAAAGAGGAGCCATCAAGACAGTCTTCCTCCAGTAAACTGTCCCACAGTGATGGCTGTAGAAGACCTGCATTGCTAAACATCAGGCCTCCAAGGGCAAGGGTGACAAAGTGACTTTGGCAGGCGTTGACGCTGCCTGGAGGCTATGACCTGCCTGTATTTCTAGGAGTGCAGGTAACCCTGTCCCTGCCTTCTCCCCACCCTTCCCTTGCTTTTTGGTGCAAGGGAAAGCCATGGGACCACAATCTCCTGTAGTCTTGCCCCCAGCCTGGGCTCGTTTGATGGGGTTAATTCCAACAGGCTCTTGCATCCTCTCACATACTCCTCCGTACACGTCCTGCACTAGTCACAACCTCCAGTCAAAGCTGTGTGCTTTGATACAGGCTGTACTCTGCTCGTGATGGCAGAAGGGACCCGTTCAGTTATCTGTCCTCGCCCCTGATGGAAACAAGCTGATCCCCAATGTATTTTCACAAGAGCTAGTCCCATCTAATTTTAAATGTGACTCATAATAGCTGTTTTTTCTTCCCCAAATATCTTTTGCAATCCTGCAGTTGAAGTCATCTGAAACCTCCAGATTGGAGTTTGAATGGCTCTTGATGTTATCAGAGGGCCGAGCCATTGCTCTTTGCCTCAGCCACCGTTTTCCCTTTCCATCCTTCGCTGAGATGCAGGTGCAAATCCAAAGGAACCAGTCAGTCAAATGCAGTAAAGCCGTCAAACCTACTGCTCCTCTGCCTTGGCAGAAGAAGCCTCACTAAAGCCAGGGGAGGTATCTAGGTAAGTGCAGCCAGTAGAGGAATTCAGAGCCTCCACAATGCGTGACAAAGCTGTCATTAAAGCAATACAGCAGTACTGGGATCCTGAAAAATGCAAAGACAGTAGTGTAACCAATAAAGAGGTCTCGTTGTATTATAAATTATTCCCAGCATACCACAGTATGCTCCTGAGCCTCCTGAATTGACTGTCATCTGCAAAGCTCGTATCTCCTTGGAGGAATTGCTGTGTTATCCAAAAGCTCAATTACGCAAACTTACTCGGAGTCCCCTATGGTGTTATAAGGCTCGTGCTGTATATTGATTTGTCTTCTCCACCTCTCTGCCCGCCTTGGGGGCCCCTCTCTCATTTCATGTACATTGGCTTCCTGGATTTCAGAATGAGTTGTCTCAAGGTCACACCATGATGCTTTAGTATGGCTCAGCTATGAAAAATGTACGTAGCCCAAAATATTGTTTAAAAGCAATAGGCTAAAATAAGGCCTTACGGAGCCCTGATTTATTTAAGATACAGGGGTATATATGCACAAATTTAAAATTTGCTCGTACTTCACTAGTTAAAACAATGAGAACAAACGAGGCTGTGATCTGTCAAGTGATCCTCTGTCACTCCCAGCACAGGCCGAAAATCCTTCAGTTGTGATTATGGAAAGGAATATTACATTGATCCTGTAAAATATCTCTGATTGGATCAACATTATTTTCTCTCGCATTGACAAGGTCTTACCAGAGAATGACTATAATTCCACTGCTAACACTGTCTTAGTGAAATCCCCCAATAAATCCTCCAAGCAGCACTGTTAGTAATACCTTTATTAGACTAACTAAACAAGATATTTATATGCAGGGCTTTCCAAAGGACTCTGGCTCCTGCTTTAGTTTCTGGAGGAAAACTTGATCAAAAGTGCTCTGCTGGAAGACTTGTCCCCAGGGAGGCTCTGCAGGTGAAGTGGCAGGTGAAATTACCCTTTCAGGATTCACAAGGTTGGTCACAGACCTGCCCTTGTCCTGCCCATTCTACAGTGAGGACCCAAATGCATCCTTGGCAGAAAAATCTCAGGGAGTCTGGTTCACAGACAGGACTGGAGTTCAACGTCTCCTTACACCTCCCACAAACTAGCTGTCAGTCAGTACAACAGTTTGCTAATAGTCAAAGGGGGAAAATGGCCTTTATGGACCTGCTGTCATTTCAGTATTTGTTCAAGGCCAAATCCTGGCCTTCATATTCAACAAAAGACCTGCTCCCCTTCTAGACACTGCTGTCTGCTCACTGATGCTTCCGTTCTCTTCCTCTCTTCCTTTTCTCTCTGTGTAATTCTCCCCTAATTTTGTCTCCATTTTCTTTTCTCCACAGCTCTAAGCTTTCAGTCCCAGTGGTTGCATTCCCACACTGACCTCCCCTTCCTCACTGAAGTTCAATTGTCACCTTCTGGCTTGAAACACAATGCTCCAATTGTGTGAGAAGAACCGCAGACTTCGGTGATCATCAGTGACCACCTGTTTTTTTCAGGCTGCCTGAGTGCTCAGGTACTCTCTGCATTTCAGCCTTGGTTCATTTCAATACAGTTACCTCTAAAGCCATGAAAGCTACAACACACACCTTCTGTCTTATTTTCCTACACCTTTAAATAGGACCATAACAATCATGAATAAACAACATACCGCATCTAACAAAACTCGAGCACAGCTGAAAGACCAGTGTACACAGCCACACATCAATTAGCAGATGAAAAAGCTACAAAGACAATGTATCAGTAGAAAAATATCAAACAAACAGCATAGCAGACAATCTCCCTTCTTAAATCCTTTGAAACCAGGTTGGCAACTGCAATGGGTAAGCTAGCTTTTCTGTGTTTCATGTGAAAACTTTCTCCATGTTCTTTACAGCAATATACTGAAATATCAGAGGAGTCACTTCTCAGCTCCCAGGCCCTTAGAAACAAAGGAAAAAATAATTGATATTAGCTTTGAAAAGGAACAGACTAATGGTAAAAGAAACTGTTAATGACTATAGAGGGGACTCCTGACCTGTTTCCTCCATCCACACCCAGTGTTTTTATGTGTCCTCCACTTTGTGGTTCAAATATCTGTGTACCAGATGTCTAAACTGTGGTGTCAGTTTTGAAGGTCATTGTCACTGCTGTGATGGATAGCAAAACTTCCTCAACTGAAAGCTTAAACTTGGGAGCACTGACCTGCCTTAAGGGGCAGATTCTGTAACAAATGCTACGGTTATGAAATTCCACCATATAGGCAGCCCAGGCTGCAGACTCTGATGGCCTTGCTTAATGCACTGTCATGTCAATGGAATCCAAGATGCATGAGCCAAGCTCAAGGACTCCCACCCATTCACCAACTAGGCTCCACCAGATCTACGAGAAAGTGACTGTGACCTCTTCCAAGGCCATGCAGAACAATATGCTCCTGTTCTGGAGGAGGGGTGCAAGTCAAACTGGCATTTTAGCACAGACCAAAACCCTGGAAAGAAAGTATTGAAATGAATGGAGAAGTGCTCGTATCTGATCCTTAAATGTTAGGACAAAGTCCTATCCTGGTATGAATTGCCACCAGGATGGATAGAAGTGGGGTGATTTGTGCCCTCTGAGAGCTGGACAGTTGGATCTCATTTCAAAACATGGACACTAAAGACATGCAATGAAACATTATCGCAAGCAGCCTGAAAAGTCTTAGTCCCCAGAGGAGATATTTGAGTGCCTAACTCACGTGCCCAAGATGAACATTCAAACAATTTTCCAGATGACAGATAAAATTGTACCATGCCACCACAGCGATCAAGTGCAGGCCACCTCAAACTGCAGGTCCAAGAACTCCTAAAATGCCAGGAATTACATAACAAAGGGAGGAGAATCTTTAACAAAGACAAGTCCTTCCAGTCATCCTAATGCCACCAGCCAAAAACTACACCCTGGCTGAAATATGGCAACCCTACCAAATGGACACCACAACCCCATGGTTTGAAGCAAGGCTGGCAGCAGGCAAAGCAAAGCTTGGGCATGAAGACTTGCCCATGCCTCAGCACTGCAGGCAACTTTCTGCTACACGAAATCCTGCTTCTTCTACTTTCCTCTCTCTTTCTACTTGTATTCTTAGACACAAGCATAGGAAATGGTTTTGTGCTGAAGAGTTCATCTGCTCCTGCTTCTTCTTCCTCATTGGAAGGCATTGACAGTGCAATTTAGTTTCTGTGTCACAGGTGGGATGCTAACAGTAACTGATGAACAAGAGGGGGAAAGATGTGCCACCAGTTCTGGTGTGGCACAGACTGCAGGGACACCAGTAAGGACAGGACAGGGTTCCTAACTGTAGGGATAATAGGGAAAGGCTGGGAGAAAGGCAGAAGCCATCCCAGTAGTGCCATCACCATCAGTGTGAGGCCAGACTTTATGCTGACATACACCTCTCCTCCCTCCAACCATTCAAGTACTCTCTTCCTCCTTCCTTCAAAGGCACTTAAACAAGTTGCCCCTCTTCTTCCCATTAAAACTCCTGTTTAAAAACCTCTTTCCCAGATTTGAAACAAGTCCCCGTACTTTCCCCAAACAGAAGTTTCCAAGCCCTGAGGCCAAGATACTGTGCAAGCCTGTTGTGCAGCCACTTCATCACTGGGAAGCAGGGGGCTTTATGGAATGGCCAGTGTGAGACAGTGTTGTCATGCTCCCACTTCCACAATGCTGATGCTTACTCTGGGAGTCTGTGGCAACCTCTGTGGTTTCCCACTAGGATCAATGAATCACAAAGGATAGCATTTGAAAACTGGAGGCTCCTCAGGACACCAGGTAGAAAGGATTCCTCTTTTCTCTTCGATACAAAACGTTATTTCATAGAAAAAAGACAGATGACTCAAGTCTACATAAATGAGCACAGAAAACCATGTATCTCTGCCCTTGTTCCAAACCCTTAGCACAGTATAGCAGCTTAGCACAGCGTCCCTCTGCTCCTAAGCAGCAGCTGTCTCGCATTCACACAGCTCAGTGCACACACAGAGGACGTCACATCCAGCTGCTCCCAGGTATGTGAGATGCCCATAGAAGCAACAACAACCTCCGTTCTCTGTCTCTGTCTCTTGGTCTCTGTCACCACCCTTTCCAGTCCACCCAGAGCAGAACGAAGGCCGCTTTTCATATGGCTGTGGTCATTCCTCAACTAAAGTCAAAACCAAAAATACCTTCTCTGATCCACCTTAGATTCAACCCTCCTTCTCCTGGTGCTCAAGAGCAGAGATGGGTAACAGTTTCTTCCAGTAACCTTCTTCCAGAAGGCAGCTTTACTATTCAGTCTCAGCCAAGGTTCCCCAAATAGATAGGCAGAGCATCCCAGCTCATCTTGCTCCATACTCATTGGTGCAGTCCTACTTCCACCTTTTCTGGGAGCTGAATTATAGTCTAATAGGCTATCCCAGACTATGCCTTCCTACTGTTACTGCTTTCTCTTCCCTGTAGGACCGTTACTCAAAATTCTTGAGAGAATTGTGGTCTGCTGCTGCACACACAGCAAAGCTCAGGAGTGGGAGCCTTTAGCCCTCATGAGCTGGTGGATCCTGTGGCAAAATGCTTCCCACTGTAAGGAAACTCACCCAGCATCACCAGCCAAATGGCTGAACGTTTTGTGAACTGAAATACACATCTCATGGTAATTTAAATATGTGCAAATAAGAGTTTAATTCCGTTGCTGCCAGCCATCCCGCATGTTTAAATATAGTACGGAAATTCTCTTTTATTTTATATAAACTATTTTAATGAAGAAGTTGAAGGCTCTGCTCCTCCTGGCTTATGAATACAAATGACTGAGAATTTACCAGGCCTTTGCTGTCACACTAAGGCAACATGAAATGAAAGCAGACGAGGGAGCCAAGAAACAAAGATCCTATTAACTGCATTATGTAAAGGAATGATACGTAAAATGTGCATTAAGTGAACACAGTCCTCATCCCTCGTCCTTCCTGGATGTGTGGGGTGTCACAGGGAGGAAACAAAGCACAGCTCAAATCTAGGTGAAAGAGACAAAGCAGCTGGGATGGTGCAGCTGGATTTGTCTTAGGTCTCTTCCCTCTCACCGCACACCCACAGCTGGTATCAGACAGCTTGGTGACAAACACACCTTCCATTAGGTCCTGCTTGATACAGAGGTGAATATGCTCTTCCTTGGGGGGGGAGGGAGGGGAAGAGAAATTAATATAAATAATAAATTAATCATTCACAGTCCTATGACATGTTTCACAAGGACACAGCACTAGGAAGGACCATGTTCATTTTTCTTGCATAGCAGGCAAGTATATCATATAATCTCCTCTTCCTAAATATATCCATCTTCATCCTTAAAATCTGTTAGAAGTGCTGTGCCCTCATCACTCCTTCCAGAGCCCCACTTCATCACAGCTTCCAGCCTACGTGCATTCATGGTCCTCACACAAACAGTTTCCCCTGCTAACGTTGTCCTTAACTTACACACATTTTCCTCCTCTCCTGTGTTTAATTCCATTTCCTCTGGATAACAATTATATTTATAAAACAGATTTTCTGTTTCTCTGCTCACACTTGTAACCCCACTGTGGACCTGCTTTAGTTTGAGTTCATCTTTCTCAGAGGCAGCAGACAAGAATAACAAAGATTATAACAGAGAAGGCTTGGTTAACACTTTGCCCATGCCTTTAACTTTTTCCTAGCAGAAATATCTTGTCCAGCTTTTTTCTTTAATCACATCTGACTTTCTCCTGGTCGTGGCTCTGCCACTCTTGTCTGCACTTGAAGATAGGTGCACCCTCATGAACCCCTTTCCTCATCCCTACTAAAGCGTGCTCTGCAGTCACATCCAAACTGCACTTTGGGTAAAACTCAGGTATGTACCTTTCCCACCTTGAAAGGAAACTTGCTGCAGTACCTGGACATGAAGGAAGCCACCTGATCCCTAACCTTCCCATAGCTTGGATGTCTGAGGGAATAGAATTCCAAAGTGAAACACCAAGGTATTTGCCCAACGATGTAAACACATCCTCCAGGACCAAAAACTCACATTGAAAAGAAATTTCACATCTTTCTTATCGCCCACTCCTCAGCATTACCCAGTTCCTCATATATAATACTCCAGGCCTTTTTTCTCCTGGCAATGTCTCCTTGTTGCAGCAGCAGCAAATGCCTTAAGTTCACTCTTTTGTGTGCAGCTCGTTGACAGCTATCATCTCCCCTTACTTAACATAATTAATGTCATTATTAAATATGGTTGGTCCCCTGCTTCAGGAACCCTGCTGTTGACCTTCTTCTTGATACTCCTTGTCTCAGCACTTGTTGCCTTCCCTTGGCCAGTTTTTTAAACACACTGTAAATTGTGTACTAATTACCTTAACGTTGTAACGAACCGTCTCCTTAGGGACAGAATATAAAATCCTTTACCAAAATCCCGATAACTTAGGTTTAAGGCATTTCCTTGTGACAAAATTCATTTATATTCTTAGCAAAATATATCAGGGTAGTTTGGCACACTTCAAAAAGAAAAACATACATTGAATGTTTATTTCATTTCCCCCCATGCATTTAATTAATCTTTCCTTTAGAACTTACTTTAAACTCCACTTGGTATTATGATGATCAAACTAAAAGGTCCACTGTGGCCCAGACAACTTTTTCTCCTTTCTTTAAATATGGATTTGCTACTTTTCATTCCTAATGTACCATTCTAATTAGACAGATTTATTGAAAATCCTTTTTACTGGACTTGCAATGTCACATACCACATAATTCAGAACTCTGAGATGGAAATTATCCAACTTCCCAATTTGAGCCCATTAAGCTATTTGAGTTTTTCCATTTGCTCTGTTCCTGTTAGCTGGCTCCTTTGCCTCTGTGATCAGTGTCACATTCCTCCCTACCTCTTTAACCATTATGGAACATCATATGAGCAGAACCGGGTAATCTTGAGGACTGATGAACAGAAACGGGATGAAATCTAACACAAAACACCAGCTCATGCAGTTAGGGACTAACAACGAGAAATTTTTTTCCAATGTGAAATTTTGTCCTGCAGGTTGTTTGCACTGTTGGGCAACAGTCCTCTGTGTAAAATGGGAATAGTTCCATTCTTCAGAAGTCCTTTACGGTAAAAGATCAAGAAGTACAGTATTCTCATACTGTCTCAATGGGAACCACCCAAGTTATAGTAGAGAGCCTGTCGTAGTGACTTCCCTGCCCCATATGTTTTAGTGTCTACTCCATTTGGTCTACAATCCTGTTTGACTCTGCCAGTCACCTAAAAGACAGGGCTTCATATTGCAGTCTCCCTCTATCCTCCAGCTCTGCTGCTTGGACCATCCCCCAGTCTCTTTCTGCAACAACCATATGCCACCGCTGAACTCAGTTGGCCTTTCTGTCACCCCTGGTCATCAGTATTAAGGATTTCTTGCCAGCTCTCAGCGCTTTATCACCCCCTTTGTCAGTTCTTTCCTTTCTCCATATGCTGACGTTACTCATGATGCACTTTTTCATTCATAGACCTTTTTCCTTGCATTCCCTTACCTGCTCCTGCCCTGTCATCCCAAATACCAACTGACCCACGGGAGTTGCTCTCTGCTGCACCTCACACAGCAGAGCCTCTCTGATGGGAATCCTGCTGCCTGGCTAACCTTCTCTACTATAAATGCCTTGCTCTCCCATTCAGTCCTGCTCCTTTCCTAAACTTACTACTCCAGCTCAGCTCAGTTAAATCTCAGACTCAGTCATATTCGCCTCTTTGCCACATTTGGCTTATTCTTCAGACCTCCCACCTCCTCCAGCCCCCACTTCAGCTGTTCCACAGGATTTCACCCAGTTCTTCCATAAGAAAAAATGACAAAATATGATCTTCCTCTTCCAGTAGTTTTGCCTTCTGTTTCCTCTTCCCATCCTACAATTCCTTCCTCATTCTTCTCTCCCACAAATGAAAACCCTCCTATGCAGCTCTCTTCCTTTATTGCTTTCAATTGTCACTGAGCCAGTCTTATCCTATATCCCAGCCTTCCTTATGGTCGTTCTTGTCCTCCCATTCTCTCTTCTTGACCTCTCACGCCCCTCCGTCTCTTTACTCTTGTAATGCAAGTACCATTCAACTTTTCCCTCTTAAAATATTCTCATCTTAAAACATTCTTTCATCTTAAAGCAGTTATTTTCCTCTCTAAATACCGTGTCTTTTTCTTTCCTCCCTTTCATCACCAACCTCTCTGAATGCACCAGGTACAAACGCCGCCTGGAGTCCCCCCTACCAGTTCAGTGCAGGTTTCTCCCCCTTGCAACTGCAGCTGCAAAAGTCTTTACTTAACATACTAGGCAAATTTCAGCATAGTCTGACTACTCTGTTCTCATCTGCTGCAGCACATCAGCCACCTTCAGTAGCCTCCTGCGCTCTTTTAACCTGAAATAATATCTTTCTTTAGCTACCATGACATTACTCACTTCTCTTCCACCACCTTTGAATCTGCTCCTTTTGCACGCCCTCCAGAAGACACTTTTATTCTCCCAGCTCTGCCAGAAATTCACGGGGCTTTGCTCTTTCAATATTTAACTCCTTGGTAATTTCCATCACAAACACAGATCCCACTACCATCTTCATGCAGGAATCTGCAGATTCACTTCTCTAACACAAAGTTGTCTCCCTGGGTCCATACCCACAGTCTCCAATACCCCTTCATAGACATACAGATATCAAACCAAGCTTATCATAACTAAAACAGATTTTCTAATGTTCTTCTCCCTTCTTTACTATATACTTTCCTCAGTAATACCTCCCTTGATCATCACAGCAAACACTACTGCTTTCCTTGTTATTCTGGTCAACAACTGGGACAACATCATCATCTCATGTCTCTCATTACTTCCATAGAAGCAGTGGATGTCTAAGGTTTGCACATTCTTTCTCTATCCAGGCACTCATTATCTGGTGCCATCATTACCACAATATTTCTTCTTCTGACCTTTACAAATGTGAACATGCCCTCCATGTATCCATCCAGGATGCTGCTAGAAATAGAATTTTTCTAACATATCACTCTGACCACGTCATTTCTCTTACCAGCTGTAGGCTGCTGTCCCAATATCTATCTCATTAGTGTAATCTACTTGTCTTCATTAAGGAAATGTCAACTTCTTCCTACAGTCAACCAAAGAGGTCAGTTCCCATCACCTACTTACTAATTTTTCAAGCAGACATGATCCACGATTTTTCTGGCGCCTCCCTCAATCTTTGGAAGACCATCTTGTAAACACCTGCACCTCTTGTAAACATCTGCACCTCTTATTCATTACCCTTCTTTACAACTCATCTAGGAATCCCACATTTCATGGTGCTTACAGAAATGTGGTTAGCTTGTTGGTGTTTCAAAACCACTACCAGCTATGCTGAACATAATTACCATGTCATCTCCTTGTACTCTCTCTTAAGGCTGTATTACTCTCCAATATTTAAAGTGCAGCAAGATGTCAGAAGGAAAGGGACATTTTTCTGATCCATGACTATAAGTCATAAATCCTACGGTAGAACTCTAACTGGTATTAATAATAATGAACAAAATCCCTATTATACTGCTACTGAGCTGAGGTACAAGAGATTTAAGTCACTTGCCTCAGGTCACAAAGAAAAACTATGGCAGAGCTTGGGCTGAATTCTGGCTTTGTAAGCCCTGTCATAACAACAGCACTACCTTTCTACCATCTATTTTAGTAATCATCTACAAAGGATTATGATTTTAGCAGGCTCAGCTGGGCAGTTCTGAATATTTATTTGTGGAAGAATTAGGCTTTATGAGAAAGAAAATGGGGAAAATTTTGTTTTATAGTCTGTTTTCTCTCCTGCAGAGAAAATACATTAGTTTATATTCTTTTCTTTTAAGTGGATTCTGGATTCCAGAATCCACATTCTTTATGTATATCTTAAAAACTAAGAAACAACAACTCATTTCTTTCTTTTACTCTTAAAGAGTCGAATGTGTACTCAAGAGTTCCAGCAACATTTTGTTAGCAGTACGCCATTAAGTAACTTACGATATAAATGATTGTCAGTATTTTTTCAGAACCTAGAAAACATAAATTCTTCTTCCTCATTTACTGGCTCTGCAATAGTTAATAAACTCTTTTCACC
This sequence comes from Pedionomus torquatus, assembly GCA_013398155.1. Lineage (NCBI taxonomy): Eukaryota > Metazoa > Chordata > Aves > Charadriiformes > Pedionomidae > Pedionomus > Pedionomus torquatus. Next base: position 319,304 of record VZRU01010653.1, read on the forward strand.
CTTGGCATTATTCTGAGTGAACAGAAAGACTTTTTCAATAAGAAAAAGCAATATTATTATGGATTCTTATTGCTGGAGATGACAAAATATTTCAGATTGTTTAATCTCTATTTAAGTGAAATAATCATTCATATTTTTATTTTTACAGTAGACAGAACACATCTGCACTCATTAAAGCTTTCTTCCACACTTCTAAAAAAGTTTTTAAGCAATAGACAGAAAGCATAAAACCACTGAGATTTCTCAAAAGGATTTGGATGCTCAATTAAATGAACAGGAATTAAGCATGCAGTCCTGCAGGCAGCTCTGCAAATATCAGTTTCTCTTGAGAAGCGCATGATCCTGTCATTTTTACTCAGGCAAAATTTCCATTTGTCTTCACTGGCAATTCTGCTTGAAAGCCAACAGCTTGATTGAAATTTGCCCTTTAAAACAGCATGATTAAAACCAGCTGCAGCTCTGTTAAATTACATATATGTTCTTAGTATTTTTAGCAGATACATATTATCAAACTAATTATCTCAAATGTGTCAGAGGAATGTGTCAGGTTCTCATTACTCGTGGTAAAGATACTTTTTAATGAATTGCTATTTAAGTTTGATGCAATTAAATCATTAAAATTGCTTATTTAAAATATGATGGGCAAAACCCTCCTGGAACTCACATGCATGAAACACCAATGATTTCATCCATTAAATGATTTTAGAAAATCTCTGAACAAGAGGATGTCTTTGCTGTATCTTAGAAACATGCAGTTATTTGACTTCCAATCTAAATCGATAGATAATTACAGCATCTTAAATGGTGAAGGCTAAATACCTGGTTAGCTCAAGATTCAACTCAAAGCCCGTCTACTGCTTAAACTTCACTGGATCCCTCCAGCAGAACTCTACTGTGACAGAAGGGAGCACAGACCTAGCACTGGCCTTTCTATCCAGGGACAATTTTAACCTCAAAGGAAGCACTAAAGGCCTGAACTTGCTGTATCACCATGTTCAATAGAACATTACTATTGACTTCACTAGGATAAGAACTGAGACTTCAATAAAGTCCTTTTTATGAGTGCATACGGCGAACAGTTGGGATTTCAAACACATTTTAAACAAAGCGTTTGGATTCTTTAATGTATGAAGAATACATGAAAAAATGGCTATCCCGGCAATACCATGGCAAAAAACTGGCAAAAAAAAAAAAAAAAAAAAAAGGAAGCTAGGGAAACCATTGCATTTTAAAAGTCAAACCTACACCATTCCAAAGCATTGTATGTACTTTTATGGAAATAAATATTTTTACTCCTAGACATAGCTGCAAGTAGCCTCTCTTCAGGCTTTTCCAACTGTGTATTAATAATCCCTAGTGACAGCTGGAGTAGTCCTGTTAAGCCTTTCTTCCTCAGTTGTGCCATACATTTGACAAACCAAAACAGAGAACACTTTCATCCCAGAAATCTTGCATATTATTTGGGGCAGAGGTAGGCTGCACAGGAATTACTTACTTTATTTTTTTTTTCAATGGGCTAAGTATACTCGCAATAAGATGCTTTAAAAATAGGATTTACTATGACTTCCACAGATCTTGGGGGAAGAGGAAAGGTAAAAGGGGGATTGAAAAAAAAAGGTCATTGTGATTCTGTTTCTTTTAAAACAGAATTGGATTCCAACAGCAAGCAGCAGAGACCCGTCCAGACAGGTTTAACTGGCCCCCTTCCAAAAGTGAGATGAAAGGTCCTCTGAGTAGTAATTGTCTAAATGGAACAGTCTCTGGTTATCGTGCAACTTCCTCATTTACTTTATTGTACTTTATTGTAATTAAATGATGTAATTCCTTTTTTTCCTTTCTTGCTTTTTCTCCTGACTAGGATAGGAAAGCATCTGAGCAAAATTGCCACAGGATGCAGACAGGCTCTCTGGCTTCCAGGTGTTTTTTTCTAGGTCGCTACAAGTGGCATTAAGGAGTTGTGAGCTTGTGATTGCTGAAGCAGGACACAAACTCTGCCTCCTCCCAGCCACAAATGGCCACTTACCTGTATTTCAAGTCTCTGCTTTAGTGGTGGAGGTGCTTGGTTCACTGGGATATTTTGGTAGAGTGAGGGAATGCTGCTTTCACAGGAAACCCAATGGTAAACAGGCAAACAGTGAATCTAATAGGATACAGGGAATGCTACATTTAAAAGGGTGTTAAGCAGCAGAGCTATTTCATTCACCGAGGAGGCTGAACAGACACCTGAGAATCACAAGAAGCTTAGGGTATTGTGCTGAACAAACCCAGAGCCAGTGTTTCCTGCCTGTGCAAGGCTTTAGGGATCAGGCATGGAACTCTGGTCCCAAGATGCTAAAAGACTTGATCAGATGCGAAAGCAGAATCAGAGGACCAGCTTTGTAAACTCCTTCTTTTTGGCTGGTCCTTCTTTACAAGCATGCTTCCCTTCAGTCCAAGCAGCCCATTTGCAGGAATAAAGACTATTCAGACGAGTAAAAGTTAGCAACACTGGGCATGTTCAACTCCAATAATTTCTTCATTGACTGTAATTTCTGTTGTTTCTGGTTTGATTTTTTTTTTCACTCATGACGACAAAGAGAACAAATTAATTGCTTCATTTTGACACAGTTTTAGAATATTCTTCAGGCCTTTGGTCTGTTATGTCTGCCTGCCTCTCCGTGAGTATGCTTACTTGTAACAACCTGTTTAATTTGTTGCCTATTAATTTAATTGTATTATTTTAAAATATGCACGTGGATTCTACAGGAATATAGAAAAAGGGCTAAGAGAAAAATAAATGCATCCAACTAGTTTATGTATGTATTAGTGTCTATTATATCTGTTCATAAGAAATTGGAAGTAACAGATCTCTAGTTTTTCTAGCAAAATCCAACATAAAAGTTTTTATTTATTTCCCAGAAAGTAAACTAATAAATAAAGAATAGAATCACAGAAGTGACCCAGCCTCTTCAGAAACAAACTTTTTTTTTTGAAACCACCGGCATTAGAACACTGTCAAGTACCATAAGGCTGGATCCTGCCACAAGCCAATTGCCTACAGCTTGTATTAATTTCAGCAGAGTTCATAAGCAGAATAACTGGAGGGTATTTGCAAAGCTAGTTAGGCTCTTAATGACTATTTTTTGTTATCCTTTGATAGACAAACTTACCATTCTCAATCCTGGAAGTTTTGCCTAGGGAAAAATGTTAAGATCTGTCTCAAAATAAACAGATCGCTTAGATCCTGTCCAGCTGAAAAAAAAAAGTGACCAACCACCAACCCTTAATAGCATTTACATTCAATTACGTACAGCATTGCACACAATATTTGGGGCCAGAACCTGCATTAGTTTATCCAGCTCCGGAAGAGGTGTGCTAGATTAAATTAACAGCTGGCAGAGGAAGAAGAGTAAAAGGCCTGCAAACCAATAACATCCTCTTTTATAGGGTATTTGCCCTGGAGCTCTCATTTTACACAGAGAGAAATTTTGCCTGAGCAGGAATATGTCCTCCAATCAGGGTATTTAATTACTACAGGTGGAGAACATCTGCAGCTTTTCAGATATGCACAGGGCATGCTTTGCCAAGGCACCCACCCCTTCAACCTCTCACTTCAGACAAGCATCTGCCATGGAAGAAAAAACAGAAATGCAAGGTGGTGCTGGCAGGATGAACCTAGAACATCTGCATCATTTTGAACTCATAGCTGGTTTCAACATCAGACAGTGACAGCAAATGTACTTACTCCGCTTTCATCATACAGCTGAGGATCGTAAAGAAACAGTCTAGTAGCTGGCCTTTGGTGGGAACAGGGACACTAGTTGACTGTCCATGTAAAACCAGCTCATTTTAATTCAGTGATTCCAGCATATAAGGATTTTTAATAGATGAGTATTTTACATTACTGTTTGCTAAGAGGAGAATAGAATCCGTTAGTTATTTTTGATCTAACAAAACATAAAGTGGACAAGCAATGCTATAATACCTCGTTCTATTTTGGAGCAAGTCAAACACTTTATCAAATTGCTACTATGCTTGCTTTATTCTGGAGGTATCAAAGGAACACACCTCTATAGCATTAGTGCTAATGTGTGACTCTTCACCATGGCTTTTATAATACAGGAAGATCTTCACTCCAAAAAGATGGTCAAACGAACTATAATGTTGGTATTCAGTATTATGAGTCTCTCTTCTTTAACATTTCCCTCAATGTACAATGAAGTTTGTTAAATGTGTACCAAAAGCTATTAAAGAAGGCAAGGAGTGACACACACCGATGTTATCACATACCTCCCGTTATATGCACAATTTGCACTCCTGACCTGGTGGCAGCGCCTCTGCGAAGTGGCTATCTGGCCATCTGCAGACACATATGGCCAGGAATATGTGTGCCGGAATGCACGCTGTACCTGAGCCTGGGAATCCCTTGTTACCAGCTGAACGCAGTATATTTAGAGTTAGTTCAACACACTCACGCCCATTCACACACTCATGTGTACACAGACACACACAAATTACATCCGGATCTTTCGAAGACTACCTTCTCCTACATTTAACCACCTCAACTTGAGTTGCCATATTTTCTCTACTGTTAACAACTAGCAGAGCTGCCCCTACACATAGCCCAGCGCCAGGCAATTTCAGCAGTTTCTGGCAGAAGAAACAGATGTTCCTGAACCCAGGACAAGGCAGGCAGTGAAAGGGGAATGTGTCTCACTTACTTCAAGATGAAAACCCTCTGCAATTGAAACGCTGTTTGCCAAAGGTGAGCTTTGGTGACATGTTTGCCCACTGTCAAGGTTGAATTTCTTTGTTTATGCCGCAAGCACAGCTAGCACATGTGGCAGAGCAAGCCAGCCCTCCATGGCCAGCCCAGAACATCTGTGCCCTCACCTAGATGGAGAAGAGGAATCTCCCCCTCGGCCCTGAAACCAGCAGCAGGGTGACAAGGTGCTGACAAGCTTCAGACGTGTTGACTTTAGACACTGTCCATGAGAAATGCAACTGAAGTCACCAATTCATTTCATGTGGATCGTTAAACAACAACTAGACACTGAGGGCGACTAGCAACACAGACAGGATCCAAGCTAGCGACTGAGGTTTCCAGCTATACCACCTGTTTGTACTGTCTCAGTGCTACTCACCTCTGCTGCTCACTTTGACAACATACAGAACAAAACGTGTACATCGGCAAATGCAAGTGAGAGTATATCCCTCATGAATAATTAGCTTTAAGCAATAATTCTGCTTGCAACGCCTGAAGAGGGAATTAACGCAGGCTGTCATGGGAATTTGGGACAGAGAACACACTTAGAAAACAAGTATTTTTAAAGATTGCACGGTGTAAGAACCAGTGATTTCCCTGCGATGGAAATAAACCACTGGGGAATCATCTGAATGCAACAGAAGAACCATGGGAGGGAAATGCTATTTTGTTATATGGAGTAACCATGCCGTGGATAGCAAAGATGCTGTCATCCTTCACTGAAACCCTCATCATCCTGCAAAAACATGCAGCTTTTGTGGACAGGATGTTTAGGCTGGGTTGTATACATACCTCCCCTTCCTATGCTTCGGATCAAAGAAACATTTGAGGCAAACTGACCATCACTCTGAACCTTATGCCTTGGCGGAAAAAAGGAGGAGAGGACCAAAAGACAAGAAAACACATAGCACAAAAATGTGCACAGGCAAACAGATGCATCTCCGCCCCAAGAGAAAAGTATTCCTTTCTAACAATCCTAATAAATTCATGTAATGTTTTGTAGACATTGAAAATATTCCAAAACATAGCTCAGTGTAAATAGCAAGCTGGGTTTCCTCCTGCTCTTTAGCATTTCTCTTTGTTTACTCTCCATCTGAGGATAGAAAAAACCTACATGTGAGCACTGCAAATGGTGTACTTTGGGACTGATGGGGTATTTGGTAGGGGAATGATGAAATACAGACACATGTAGCTTCCAGTAAAATAATATGGACTTTGCCTGAGTCACCAGGGTCAAACAAAAATTTAAAAAAATCCAGCATCTGCTTTATTAATAATTTTTATTTGTATGTGGAAAATAATCTGATACCATGGTGATGGGCAGATTATATTAAGCTTAGAGAGGCAGACCCATGAGAGAGACATTCTAGGGTGTGTCTGCTCTCACCTCCACTGCCTTTCCTGCTACCGAACCCCACGCCTCAGTAGAGACCCTGTGGGAAACTGCCCTGGCAGTACTTCAGGAAGCAATGCCCAGCCAGGCCAGTTCACCCATTGCAGGGAGAGGTACTTGGCTAGAGATGCCAGCCCCCATCTGTGAGCCCAAATGGCTCTGCTCTGCCTCTGCTCAGCTCAGGAGGGCCTGGCAAGTTCACTTGGTAAAAAAAAAAAAACAAACAGCCCTTACCTTTGGCAATCAGCTCCTCCAGCTCTTGGTCGAATCCTTGTCGGTGGCATTTCCTCCAGAGCCCCATGTTGGTCGAGTTGTACTGTCTGTTGCACTCGTCGACTGCGCTCATAGCAAAGATCTGCCTCCTGTTTCTTGCCAAGAGGAGTTTCCCTTCCCAGCGGTCCAACTTAGACCTGCTGGCCCTGAGAGGCAGGTTGTTGTTGGAGTTATAAATGAAGCCAGGATCATTTCTCTTAGTGGTGATGCTCTTGCACCTCTCTCTGTGCTTCCTGGCATCAGTTTCGTACCAATGGTCAGAGCAGATTGCCACAGCCAGCATGCCCAGGGCACACAGAGCTAAAGAGAGGCCAGCATACAGCAGTAACCTTCCAGCAGCCATACCTCAGCTTCACAGAAACACCATGGACATCTTCACAACAGGCAAAGCCCTTGAGAGTGAGACCACGCAAAAATAACACCTCCAGAGCAGCTGCTAGGTGTCACTTGGCAGAGACTGCCTCAAACATCCCCAAACTCCCGTGGCTCACATCCACGCTGCGGAGGGATGCTGAGAGCACTACAAAGTTCTGCCCTGGAGGCAGTCCTGGAGTCTCATCTGCCTCTTCTCCTCTGCGGAGGAGACCTGGCGAGGAGAAACACAGCCTTCCACCTTGAACCGAAGAAAGCTAGAGACCCACCTATACAAAGATGTCCCGCTCCCCTCACCACAAGCGCCAGAGCAACAAGGGTCGACGGGTTGTATCTCCCCCGAAGCTGAAAACTAGGGTTGTTTGATCAGTCCATTAATCTCTTTCAATCTGGCCAGCTTGGAAACCCAGAAGAGACGGCTTTCAGATGAGGAGGCTCACGACAGCATCATCACAGGACAGAAAAGTTCAACAGCTAGAGATCTCCCGCTTGCAAGCGGCCGGGTATCCCGGTTGCAGGGCTGGGTGACTTGCCTTTTCGTATGTCACTGGCTCAGCGAGAGCATTGCCGTCTGGACGGTCGGTCGCTCACTTGGGTTTAAAGCGNTTTTAAATCGCGGCTGGAATCCAACCTCCACGGCTGAGGCTGGAACCGCAGGCACGCACCGGTCTCTCTCCCTTAGCAGATTCCGCTGACAGTCACTGACATCTCGGCTTCGGGAACACCTCGGCTTCTCTCTGCCAGCCTTGCCATTCACTCGCCCGCTTTTGTCGTCCGCGCTGTCATCCAGGCGGCGTAACGCCGCGGCCCCTTCTCCGCTCCCGAGCCGGGAGGGTCCAGCGGGGAGGGGGGCCCCGCCGCGACCGCCCGCCTCCCGCTAGGCNCCCGCTAGGCAGCACTAGAAGCAGTCCTCGGCCCCGGCATCTTTTTGTTTTCCACCGCCGCCACCACCACCTCCTTTTCCGCTGGTATCTGCAAAAAAGCTTCCTTCGTCCCCGGCGCCGGGATGTGTTGTGCACAGTTTGCCTAACACGGCGGCACGTTAGCCATCTGCAAGATGAAGGCAGGCAGGGCTACGGCTGGCTGGAAGGATGCTAAGGAATGGGGAGGGGAGGAAGGGAGGGAGAGAGGGAGGGAGGGAGGTCGGTCGGGGGAAATCANCTACACACACCTTACACAGGGAGAGGAAAGCAGCCCCTAACAGTTGTCAACAGCTTTCGGTCTGCACCATTTCTCTGCCATATGGCCCGATCTCCACGTCGGAGCTCAGATTTTTAGCTCAGCAGCTTCATACGAATCGTATCCCCAGCATCAGCAGTTATATATTCATACATATTATTTCTTTCTCCTTAAATTTCCACTCCCTTTCTCTCTAATGGGAATAACTCACCCATCTCGTAGAGATCAAGTGCAACAGAAGGCGAGCTGGAGTCCCCAAGCTTTAGAAATCTCATTTCACCGTTTTTAACCCAAATAAGATCGAATCCAATCTTCCGTACACCTGGGAATCTTTCCTTATTCAAACACCGAGCCCTGCAGCCTTGGCTAAAGCCTACAGACACTGAATACAGAGCGCTGAGCCAAAAGCCAGTGATGTCACCCATGCAACGTGAGACTCATTTCTTATTTCTCTAGCCTCCTTAAAGATAAACTGCACCACTTCCCAGGCAGGAAATGTCGAAGCCTTACTTTCTTAAGATGGGAAAACGTAAAACCTGGATTTAACTGGATCCTGCTCGTTCTTGGTCACAAGATCTTGCATTGTGTCAACCAAATCCAAGACAAGCGGAGCTGTTTCTTACTGCACCAAAAAATCCCAACCGACTACATAACACAGGGCGTGAGCTTGAAAAAAGCCCTGGATTCAAGACCTCCTGTGTGATCCAGAAAACTGGGGGCCTCCAGACTCTGAACTGCACTATTTAAAAACAAAAGAAGCACAGCCATTTCCCTTCCATCAAAAAGCTCTGTTCTGTGAGTATCTCAGCACCCTGGACCTGGCAAGGCAACCCACTTAGCCCCATCCAGTATTTGGCTTCCACACACCAGTGACTCGACAGCATGAACAAGAAACAACACAGTTGCTCCTGCTGCACCAAACAGTCCACAGCCCAATGTCTCTCCATGGGTGAGTGACACAAAAATCTACATCTCCGCTGGATCCATGCAGCTTTTGGCCCCTGCAGCCTAAGTCGTGTCATCTGAATTGAAAATAAGCACAGCCTTTATTGGAACCCCAGGGACAGTGATAGCCCTTGGCCCCAGAAGGGGAGTACCGGGATTTTACTAGCTTTTAACCCTAGCCACACAAACTGTACTTGCTCCAGTGAGAAATACAGAAATTGCTCCAGAAATACATACCATATTATCATAGTATCCTGTATCAGAAATACACACCTGGATGTCAGAAAAAAAGGAAAAACAAAACAAAAACTAAACCACATGGCTGGATCCTACCAGGTTTTGGCCCCAAACTAAATTGTATCACCCAAAAAAGGCAAGAGGTCTCCTTGCATTTTACCTGGAAAAAACAGCTGGGATTTCAGCTATGGAGGGCCATCTCTCCCATTAAGCCATTTTTGGTTTGAAATGTACTATATTGTCTAAACCCTTCACATGATTACTAAGCTTGCAAAGGAAAATTGATCATCCAACCCACAGACACTGTGATGACCTGCATCCTCTGAAACAGCTCTATTGTCAGATTTCAATGTTATGTTATGAATATTAACTGTATCTCAAAAGCTCAGATAAAAGTTAATTGTTTTACTGAAAGAAGGCACTGGTTTAATTTTTTTAGCAGTAACTTCCCTTATGTTTTTCATAATAAAGGCAAATACTTAAGGATCTAAGGCTTTTTAAAAACAGTTAAGAACACATAGATTCACTTCTATAACTGGATTTTTTAAGCAACTACATTGTGTCAGTACATAAAAAGAATTAAATTTTATAGTGGGCTTGAAGCAGCCATACTTGTCTGCACAGATATAAAATGCAGAGGTCTGTGGCCAAAAAACTCATGGCTCCTGTAAGAAGATGGCAAATGGGTTTCTTGCATTGCACCCATACAGAAATGAGAGAGCACCTGGATTTCTTCATCAATTTTTGGTGTCAAGTCCCAAGTTGAAGGATAAGAACAGGGAAAAAGCCTAATGTTACCAAACATGGGTTTTGGCTGATAGAATTTATTTATTTTTAATTTAAGCACAACAGTCTGCTACACTTACTAGCTATTTAGACTGAACTGGAAGACTGGAATTAAAAGCAAAACGAAGGATCCAGCTGCTGGAGCTGTTTTTCTCACGATATTGGCCAAAGACATGTTAGGGCACAGGCAAAACACATAATGTAATCATACCTACATTTCTTTTCTAATTAAACATTCAGATTACAGTCCAAGAAGCCAAGATTTGGTTCGACCCAGGCAAGTTTAAGTTTATGTGCCAGGTTTTTCCTGTCACACTCCAAGGCAGCAAGAGAGTTTGGGACAGGAGGACTTTTGTACCTCCAGAAGGTATCTCCTCTTGTTCTCTCTTCTTATCCTTAACTGTGAGTTTGAAAGCCAAAAATTGTCATGCAGTTCCAGGTTTTCTCTTTTTCTCTGAAAAGGCATTTCAGTGGCAGTTTCTATGCATTTTTTCTTTTTTTTTTTTTTTGCTCACATTTGTGGCTTTATCAGATGGCAACCTATATCCTCCTGCAAGTCACCTTAAATATATAAATGTAGGTGAGAGTGCTGGATTTCAGATGGGCTCTTCTTTAACTCTTAGAATTATCCCTTTATTATTATCCCTTTCTTTTAGAAGGGGCAGAACATTGCTTGCTGCAGGCATTAGGAACCTTTCCTCTGTCTCTTCCCGGGATTATTACAGACAGCCCCTTCTCAGCGCAAACAGATCATTATTAAATTCTCTTCCTCCCACCCCACCCCCGCCTCACCACAGGGGGAAAAAACAATCCCTGTCGATCTTCAGATGAATGTGAGCTTGGAGAAAGGCATTTAAAAAAAACCCACTCCACACACACTTGGGCACGCTACGTGGAAACCGCTCCCTGCAATGAATTAGGGGAATCTTGGCGAAAAGGCAGGTAACTCATGGGTCTTGAATGAATCGGGGAAGGAAAATGCCGTTTTAGTAAAGGATTGAAAGCTGAGGCTTTCCCTTCTTTCAGTGATCCAGAGGGAAAGCTAAAGCACATGGGTGCACAGGAAAAAATGTCTGAAGGCATGGGACAGAGAACCAGAGCCCGGTGAGTCTGTTCAGAGCAAATTCCTTGTGACAAGCCGTGCGTTGCCTGCTAGACCTCACCACGGACGTTGTCTTACAGAGAGGACCAGTCTCCTCTCCATTCCCTCCCAGGATTATTTCTGCTTTCCTTAGCATCCTCCAGCTCCCATCACCCACCGTCTTCCAAGCTTCAGGCACCAAAGGAAAGAGAGCGCCTGCACCAAGGTAGGCACAGGTCTCGGGTGTTGGGTTAGGAGGGGGGAAAGGCAGAGTTAATGGACAACCAATTGCAATTTGCTTTTCTTCGGTTTTTTTTTTAAAAAAAAAAACATCAAAATGACCTCCACCATATTTTCCTTCCTCCTCCTCCTGTTGTGGGTTTTTTTTTTCTTTTAAAGAAAGAGAGTTCAGTGCCATCTAGTGGGGGAGGGGATTGAGCAAGTCAATGCACTTGCCACTTCTAGGGTTCTGTGCCACTAACTCTGCTTTTTCAACAGGAAGAGATGATCCTCACTATTTCCTTTCTCTCTTTGCGATCTTCGCTTCCCATGAGGTGATATTTAATTTACAGGACACCAGCCTTCATGCTTTGTAATGAACCACCTACTGAAGCCAAAGGAACTGGGACTAGTGCTGTATTACTTGGAGTAGCACTGGCCCTGGAGGCAGTTTGCTGCTCTAATTACAGGATTTCAAATACAAGACAGTAATCAAACCAAACACAGATATAACAAATTATATCTAGTAATATTTTTTATCGTTCCAATGCACCTTGGGTACTGGTGTGGGTGAATCCTCAGCATGCCAGCCCTTCCACTAACACAGACATAAAAAATGCTGCCTATCCCATAGCAACATTTTATGGTAACTCCCACAAACACTCAACCAATCAGTCAAACAGATTTTGGGGTGTTCAGGTGAGCCAGACCCAAGCAGAGGCCGTATAAAGGAAGGTCTAGAACACTAAATGCCATGTAAAAGTTTGTCATCTTAAACCCAGGCATCTAAACCAGTTTTAATGTTCCTTCTATTGGTTTTTTTTTGGTTTTTTTTTAATAGGGAAAAGCATTTTCAGAGGGAAACACCAGGCAGCTGAGTAAACTGGACCTCGCCATACACGCATTTACACACACACAGATTGGGCACACAGCTATGTACACACGAGTGGTTAGTTGTGCACACACAAGTATTTATCTGCACACACCAACACCTACCTGGATGGCTTCTTCCCTGCCCCCCTGCCAACTCACCAAAGGGATTTGGTTTCTGTCTCTTAAAAAAAAAGACGTTTGGCTTGCAAAGTTAAGTAAGTTAGTGAATGCCAGATTTAAGATCACCCATGCAACATTAATTCTCCCCTTATGCAAACACATTTTGATACGATCTTTAATTACATGATTTTTGTTTCCATGGGTCTCCTGCCTTTTTCAGTGCAAAGGATGGATGTCACTCACTTAATGAACACTATTCAAATTTTCTCCTACCCTTATCATCCAATGTGTGGTGCGTGTACTATTTACTGCAGAGCATACAGATCTTGCATTGAATAAAGAACGATTAATTTCCTTGTGGGCTTTTCTATAGTGGTGTTCTCATTGCAGTGTTTGAGGAATATTTTTTTACAAACATCAATGAATTTATCTTCTGAGCTCCCTGCTGAGGAACAGAGATAAAAGCCAATATTTTCAAATGTGCCAGTGTATTTTGGGTGCTCAATTAAAGAAGCTTAGAACCAAAAATTTCAGAGTTCTTAGCACTTTCCTTCCTCCCTCAGAGAACAGCTCCCAGTCACCTTGGCTCTAGACACAGTGGGCAATATTTCTACAAATTAGTGCTTGGGTGACTGAAACTGGATACACAGAAAATGGAAAAAACATGGACAGCGGTTGGGAAGAATGTAATTTATTTGAGTCACCCAGTTTCACAATAGCAACTATCACAAAGAGTAAAATAAAATCAAATTTTCAATTTCAATTCAATTGCCTTAACCAGCGACTGTGATTTTTCCTACCTGTATTCCACTGCTAGGCTCCCTACACAGCCTCCAAACTTCACCAAACAGCCGCCATCTCAGGACTGCAGAGTCCCAGTTCATCCATCATCCACCATGAACAGAAACAGAGTTTGTATAGAAAGTAGGATTTGATCATGTATCTTACTTCATCAACACATGACAAAAATGGTAATTAATGGACAATTTTTACTCTGGTGTTTTCTTAGAGTCTTGATTTAGTGATCTGAAGTTGTGATGAACTGGAGAAGCCCACGTGAGCTGAGACAGAATTAATCAGGGGGTCAGGAAGTGAACAAAGTGCAGCATCAAAAGAACAGATTCATTTTAGGAGGAAGCAAAAGGGATTGCTGGGCAGAAAGCAGGAAGCCATGTAGGTGAGCAGTCCTATATCATCTTTTTCAATATAGCTAAGGGAATGGTCAACACTAAATCACCTCACACAGACAGCTAAAAGACACTACCCAACTAAAAAGAACTACTGTATGATGTTGTTTTTCCGAAGACAAAAAGAAAAAATGACTGGGCCTTTTCACTAAAATTGATTCCTCTGGTGAAAACTTACTCTTTATTATTTAGCTGTCAGTTGTCAAGACCACATCATTGTTAAAAATCAAAGGCTACTGTGAACATAGCTAACTATGTACAATAACCACTGCTTCTCATCAGAACATCTTCAGAAATATTTTTAAGCTCACACAAAACAAGGATGAACTTTTTTAAAGCAAATTATGATCAAATTTTCACCCAGACTGCCCAACATGGACATAATGCTTGGAAAATGTCAGCCCAAGCAGTTAAAATTTAGCAAAACTATAAGCAACTGAAAACGAGGTCCGGTAGGCAAACTTAGTCAACTGAAGACATTATCCTTGTAGCACCTCCATGCAGACTGAGTGTTCGTGGGCTCTGTGATAAACTGCAGAATAATTGTCACTGCACTTTTAAAGGTGTTGCCATGAGTTTTAGCTCCTTTAACCAGGTGGTAGGATCTAAATATGTACCACACTCCCATCTGAGCACTAAAGTGACTGAAAAAGCCAGCCTTCTCCCTGACTCTGTTGAGTCTTGAGTAAGCAGGGAAGCTCCTGCAATGTCAGAGAAGATTCAAAATACTTAAGAAAAGGCTTAAGTTGCACACGTGTAAGTCTCTGTTGATAGAGGGATTTCTGCTGGGCTAGGAGACAACTCGGCCAAAGCACACAGGCAACCTTTAGCCCTTAGGGCTACTTCAAAGTCATCTCCCTACAACAAACAAATGCATCTTTGACCGTGCTTTTGCAAACTGAGATTCAGCTTCACTCTGGTGCACTCTGTATTGACAGCAGTCACTCTGTTAGGCCTCCCGCTTACTGTCTTGCCAACTTGGTAGTCGAGATCTTCACATTCTACAGCTTCTCCTCTGAGTTGGACTTGGTTTCACATAAACTCTCTCCCACAGACCTGTTTCCCCAAATGCTTTGCTAAGAGGGCTACTGTTTCATACAGGCTCCCCCCCAGGCTTCCCCCAGTTTACTTCACAGATACATCACAGCCAGCCTCTTACCCTAAATCCTGCTGCGGGAAAAAGCCATCGCCTGCTGCAGTGATGAAGGTGACTTTGCTCTGAATGCAGGAGTTGTATAGCAAGGTTATTTGCTGCCTAAAGCCAGCTACAAAAGAAGATGGCTCTCTGACATTGCCATCACTGGGTTCAGCTGAAAAACAGAGATAGATATTACTTCTCATTAAAATTCATAGATCTTGCAACTTTTACAGAAATAGCAAGACGAATCCAGGATGGCAGAGACAAGATATTAGGGCCAAAGAGTACTGACTCAGAGCAAAATTTCAGACTTCTGGCTGCCAATAATAAGCATATTTTGTAAAACGTTACTTTTATTCTTAAAGCTACATCTAACACATTGATCTTCAATACATTAAATCCTGAATAATTCTGATTTTGCTGTAGTGCATCAATATTTGGTTCATACGGACAGTCTAATACAAACATGCCTCTGTAGTTCTGTTGTTTTTCTTCATGTGGCAAGTCACACCGCACAACCTTCCCTAAACTTGACAGATTTCAGAACCTTTTGTTCATTCCCAGAGAGATTTCTGGACATGGTTTCTATCAGCAGTGTTTTGTGAACTAATCCAGTGAAAGGCAGAGCCACAGTCTTTGTAGACTGATAATACAGTCTTTGGTAATGAATGTATCACATCTGTGATTGGCTCCCAGCTGCCAATTCAATTTGTTGCTTCTTTTAGTCACAAAAGAAGAACAAGGATTAGTTAAAAAATCAGAATTTGTAGATCATAACACATCAACACAGAAGGGGCTGGAAAGAAAACCGGTAAGCAAAACCCAAAAATAGTACCAGCTTAGAAAAATTATATTCTCAAAAGGACTCCATTTTGGAACATGACTCAGAAGTAAGACTTCAATCTTCATTTATTTCACTTGGCTGTGAAGTCTTAGCACAGCAGAATCATTTAAAATAAAAAAAAAAAAAAAAAGGAAAAAATGTATATACATTAACATTGTATGTCTCTGCAAAAGCAGCTGACATCTAGGATGATAAACTCTATTTAGCCATAAGTATACTGCTGTCATCAACAGTTTTGCATTTAATTCTCCTCACTTATTATCACCAACAATATTTGCAAGAAAAGAAAGCATTTGGTTCTTCAGAGTTCATTCACTCGTTCAGTTCATTTCCCCACCTGAAACTTTCTCACTGTGATATTGCAATTGGTTGTTGAGGAATTGATTAGATCACAAAGAGAGGATTAGAGCTCCAGGTGGGAAACACACAGCAGGAAAAGATGAATGCCTAAGCAAGAAGACCTAATTTCTATGCAATTGCTATTGGTTTGTTAGTCTTAACAAAGAATAAAGGAAAGAGGAGGAAAGAAAATCTTTACATTTCAGCAGGATTGCTACCAGTGCTCATTTTCTAAGAGATGGCAGCAGCTCTTTAAGAACTATTCTTCTGTCAACATTGAGCTGGAATCAGAAGAGCAGTTAGTTTCACATGCCATTGTTATTTTTCATTGAAAATTGCAATCCAATATATTATACCACTAAATCTGATACACAAAATGAAGCATTTACAGAAACCTACAGCTTGATATGTCTCTTCTAGAGCACCTTTCAGAAGCTGGGCATCTGAAAGTGCTTGACAACAACAACAATGTAGAAGCTTACAGTGCAGTGAATGGATGTAAACTCTGCAGGTATAATGTGTTAGAGGGAAATGCCTGTTTCGAGCCAGACCAATGAGTCACTTTCCTCCCCACATATCTGACTTAAGGCCAGAGTGAACTCTAGTCCTGTATTCAAGCAAATTTATGGTTGGAGACCCCACGCAGCAGCAGCTGACCACCTGCCAGTGACTCACATGCTGGCAACAGCAGTTCTGATTGTGAAGACATCACAGAACCACAGAATTGTTATGGTTGGAAAGGATCTGTGAGATCACCAAGTCCAGCCATGCACAAAACCACAACCCA
>VZRU01010654.1:12385-25458 GCA_013398155.1 Pedionomus torquatus
GGTGGGCTGAGCTTTCCAAAGCCCTGGCCCCGGGGGGGGGATTTCAGGCCATTCCGTCCGTCTCCCCTCGTGGTTAATGGGAATGTGGCACCTGGATCCCATTAAAGCAGCTTTGGAAAACTCGGCCCTCAGCTCCGAGAGTGGCTGAGGCACTTGGGGGTGCTCTGTAAGCAAAGCAGTTGTTTCTGCCGGTGCGGTGTCCCAGCTGGGCAGGGGGTGCTGCTCTAGCAGGGGGCTGCCCGGGTTCCTGCAGCCGCTGCGGGAGCGACGGGCACGGAGCAGCTTGCGCTGACCTCGCATGGTCCCGTCTGTCTGTCCTGGGACTCTGTCCTCGCTCTCTCTCTCGGCTGCTGCTGCCGTGCACGTTGCTGTTGCCCAGACTGAGGTTGCTTCCCTCCCTCCCTTGCTGTTTTTGGCCCAGAGCGCAACCTCAACCCTAAAGCCGCCTGCTTGAAGCGTCGGGAAGAGGAGAAAGTGTCCGGAGTAGTAGGAGATCCCCAGATGACACTTTCAACTTCACATCCTGGTCTAGGAGATGGTCACAACCCTGTTGGACACATGTAAAGGTATCCTCCGTCGCCCCTGGTGATCCCAGCACCCCGCCGTGGGTCCCACCCCACGCGTGTCGCGCTGCTTTGGCTGCTCAGCCCCACTCGTTCGGCACCCGGTGGCCTTCTTAATTGACATGAAGTAGATGAGCTGCACGTGCATGTCGTTTGCTCGTCCACGGGCACCCACAGCCTCTGCCCCCCAGGAGGGACGCAGCCCCGTAGCCGGGATGGAGGGTTTCGGTGCTTTCACCGCCCCGAGTGGGCTCAGCTCTGCTCTGAGCCTCCCCAGTTGGCTACTGGAAACTAGCAGCTCCTTTGCCCAGTGGCCCAGGATGGGGTCGGTCACAGAAATGACACAGAGGTGAAAATTCCCCCACGAGGCCGTGACGAGCGCAGGCTCTCCTTGGGCTGTCCCCGTTTTTAAGGACACCCCCTGCGTGGCCAGAAGCTGAGCCTGCTTGGCCGAGTGGTGCGGAGATGTTGGGGGGGTAACTGAGCAGATCCAGGAGCGGTGACACCAGCAGCCAGGTCCATGGCCCCCCGGTGTTGTCCCCGGTGCCGGTGGGTGCCTGAGGCTGCCCTGGGGTGAAAAATAAAAAGGCAAAGCCTTTTTCCTGGCAGAATAGGGAGTTTGTGCCCCAGCTCCGCCGCAGCCACGTCGAGCCCTCGGGAGCTGCAGAAGGGGGATTGCAGCCCCCCCTATTGCCCCCCACAAGAAGTAGAGTTTTCTTTTCGTTTGAGTTTCTCTCACTTCAGGCTTTCGGGTTTTTTTATTCCTAGATCTTTTCGTTCCTCTGGATAGAGAGATCTGTAGGAAGAAAATCCTCAGTGTGACCTTCTGGAACCATGAACTGTAGTACTGCTCATACTGACACGCGTGGACGGATCCTGGCATGACGTAAGGGGTGGAAAAAAAAACCACAAACACTTTTGTCAAAAACAAAACGAAAACAAAACGAAAAAATTGCCTTAAGTATAAAGTGCGGAACAGTCAATACATATCACTCAGTGAGGAGGGGGTGGCGTGTTCTCTTGGCTTGTTCACAAGCAGCCAGCAGCAAAATTGTGCCTAAGCTTGATATTTCTTTTTTTTTTTNTTAGTTACGAGATTTTTTATGTAGAACAAATAGCAATGCCTTTTGGGTTTTTTTTTTAGCTTCTTTTGCATATGTTTTGTAAGCAACGAAAAGGATTTTTTTTTTTTTGTATAAAAAAAACCGATGTCTTGTACCCCATGCTTTTCTGCTGCTGTTTCTATAGTTAACGTTGCATCTTTAGGATCAACCAGAATATTAAAATTGTATTAAGAGAGACTGGATATAAAGAGAGGAATTCTCAGATTCGGCTCTGAAAGCCACTAAAAGCGAATGTAGCCGCGGCGAGGGGATGCTCTTCCTCGCCTGGCTTGTACCTTCCATTACGAAAAAACAAACTCGTGTGCTGAATTCACCATCTCTTTGCTTTGGCCACTTCTGATTTGGGAAAAGGAAGTTAAACAGCAAAGCGAGTTGCCACAGTGTCCCTCGGCGGCACTGCCACTCCTCCCGAGAGGTCACCAAGGTCCACCCAAGGCCTCTCCAAGATCTGTTTTGCTCCTGGAGGATCCCGGAGGCCGTGGTCCTGCTGCCCCACAGCCCTTCTGGAGTGTCGCGGTGGCGAGGAGGAGCTGCTGGGAGACAGCAGGCCTTTGGGGGGTGGAAGAGAAGCGAGGGACTGGGGTGGTTTCAAGGTAAGCAAAGAAGCAGCACGGACCCAAGAGGAGGAAAGGCGGAGGAAAGCGCCTCTTGGCCCCGCGTCTGAGCGAGCACCCGCTGCCGGCGGCGCTTCCAGGGGCAGCACTGAACAAAGACGGACCGAACAAAGCTGGAGGACGGGGAAGAGGCAGAGGCAGATGGAGCAGAGGCAGCAGCGGGACACTGTGCGTGGTGACCTTGCAGCAGATGGACCTGTGGACGCTGGCAGTGCCCCAGGTGGCAGGAAGGAGAGCCACTGCCTGGCATGTGCCAGCTCCAGCCCTCAGCGAGCCACAACTGGCAGCAGGATCCCCTTCTCCCCGCAGCTTCTCCTCACTCTGGAGCAACCACTGTCGAAGTGCAAAGCACTGCAGGGCTGGGGAGAGGGGTGGTTTCACACCCCACCTTCACCTGCTGTCGCATCTCCAGAGCATCCCTGGAGGCCAACTCAGCTTGGCACGTTCCCAGCGTGCTGGAGGGATGCAGAGTGGCCGCTGTCACCTGCCTGTGGGCTCCTCTCTCCGTGCTGGAAAGGAGGGGAGCATCAAGCAAGCGCCTGCCCTGCTCAAGATGCTCCAGAAGCCGAGGTGGCCCAGCGATCCCTTTGCTCCAAGGGCTTCCCAGTGTCACTCCAGACCGCTCCAGTGTGCTCAGCAGGAGGAAGAAGGCAGCCCCCCACTGTGTGGCACTGGGTGCCCCAGAGGTGTGGGAGCGAACAGAGAGGTGCTCGGCAGTGCTGAGCTGCAGCAGCCCTTCTGGAGTCAGCAGTGGCCAAGTGTCCACCGGCAGTTTATCCTTGCTTCTTCCCTCCTTCCCTTTCTGAAACACTTGGTGGCCGGTTCTTCCCAGCTCTGCGGGGTCAGCTCCCCGGGGCGGGGTGGGGAGTCCCATCTCAGCGGGGTCTGCGGTGCTCTGGGGCTGGGGCTGCTGCTGCCCAGACCTGGACAGGATAGTTCACAGAGCACGGGTGCTGGCCTCAGCAGGGGGGTGGGGACGGAGACTACGGCGGGACCCCCGGCAGCAGTGTCCATCTCTCCCTTCTGCTTCTCTGGCCTGTGCTCCAGGGGAAGCTGTTCCGCTTTGGCACAGCGAAAGGGAAAGGCTGGTGAAGAGGATTAGGTCTGTGGCACTTCATGGGCTTCAGCATGACCTCCTGGTGCTCCTCTGTGCTTGTAGCTCTGCTTTGGGCTTGCTGGAAATGCTCGGGACGTCGCTCATCTCCCACCTACACCTGGGCACCGTGGGCTCAGCTTCTGTAGCATCTGGCACATCTTCCAAGTGCCAGAGCAGTGTGAGACTGTCTCTCCCTGCTTCCCCTGGCACTGCCCAGGACCCTGCAAGTTCCAGCCAGAGCTCTTTTGGGTGCTCCTGGCTCTTCCCTGCCTGCAGCCCCCTGCTCCCACCATCACTTCTGCGTGGCCAGATCCGAGATTCCGCCAGCCTCCAGCTCCGTCCCCAGGAAGGCCAGGAAAGGCCAAGTCTCTGCAGCCCAGGAGCACGCGTTCTTCTTGCCTGTGTCAACAGCCGTGTTTCAGCCTAATTAGCTTGTCAGGTTACGACGCTCTTCCCTCCCTTGGGTTCTCCGCCTGCTCGAGCAGGGCAGCGTGAGACGGATGAGGTTTTCCTCCGCACGTGACAGTCTTGTCCCCGTGGAGCTGGTCTTGCAGCAAATGCCACGTCTTCCTGAAGCATCCTGCCTGTTGTGTTTGAGGGTAGTAAAACACACCGGGAGGGAGCAGTGCCCGTCCAGGGCCTGCCAGCCGGGTCCGGAGGCTCGGGTAACCCCCATTTGTGCTCTGGGGTCGGAATTGCAGACGCAGCAGCTGCTGCTGCAGCTCGAAGAGGCAGCTTCTGCCCGTGAGTTGTTTCTGCCCCGTCGGCAGGAGGGTGCTGGGGCCGCTGGGCACTCGCTGCTCCGGGGCTTCTGCTGTCTCGGTGCCCTCCCCAGGGCCAGAGAGGGTGGAGCCACGTCCCAGCCCTGGCAAGCATGAAACCAGACACAAAAGAAAAATTAACAAGTGCTTCCCCGACACTTTGATTTTGTAAGAAGAATCAGAGGTGGCAGTCACCTGCAGCTGGATTTAAAGAGATTGTAGTCAAGAAAAATGCAGAAACTTCACAAAAGTGGAAATTTGAGAAAATCTATGATGTGTTCAAAATTTTGCTGAACTCCTTCATCCCCTCCATGTCCTGGCTGATGCTCTGTGGGACAGGGGGGAGTCTTGGTGAGACAGAGCCCTCCCAGTCATCTTCAAACCACCACGTGCTGCAACAGAGATGGGGTGTTCCGTCCGCACCGAGGTGGTTTCAGTGCTGTTTTCTTGACAGCAAAACCAGGAAACTTCCCTGGCGAGGCTTGGGTGAAGGTCCTTGAGCATAAACCCCCCGTGCCAGGGTTTGGGCCAGATCTTGGTTCTTCAGCAGGACAGCGCAGTGCCTGCTGGGGCTGTGCCTGGAGCTGCCTCAGCGGTGCAGGGCCTCGTGTGCCACCGTCTTTGCTGCCTGTGCCAGCCCCGGTGGCACCTCTGCTCTCCGGGTGCACAGGGAGAAGCTGCCGAGAGCAGCCAAGAATTACTTTGGCTTGTCAGTGTGTTTGGCTCAGGGTGAACGTGGTGCCTGTAACCCCCAGGGAGCGTGGCTTTTATAAAACTGAGCCCTGTCCCCAAAACACCAGCCTGTTGCAACGAAACTCATCTGTAGGTGTCACGGTCAGAGGGGTCTGTGCCCTCCCCAGCCCCTGGCCCTGCTGGCACTCACCTGTGCCATCTTAGAGATCACTTTTCACCCCAGACTTGCTTCTCTGCCTGTCTGTGTGTCTCCAGCACCGACGGTCCTGCACGGAGCTGTGTTGCAGAGGGGGGCCGTGCCGGGGGTGCCGCTCAGTTCTCTGCTTCCTCTCTCAGCCTTGCACACGTGGGTTCTCCTGGGCTGCGGCCCCCTCGGTGTGGGGGTCACAGAGCCCCCCCCAGGGCTTCCTTTGTCAGGCAGGGAGTCGGGGGAGAGGCTGCCTTCCCCCCCTGTGCATCCTCTGGTTTCTCTTTCCCCAGGCCATGGTACCTGAGCTGTGCCACGGTCAGAGAGCAGATGGGGGGTGCCAGGCGCAGAGCTGCCAGGGGACGTTTCTTGCATGGCAGGGCCAGCACCGGAGCGCCATCCTCGCATCCTAAGCCCAAGGGGCCTCCTCTTCCCTCCCTGCCTGTCCCTCCGGAGAGCCCTGCGTGCCGCCAGGTGCTGGGGAGTGTCTGGAATCCAGTTTATTAACAGTAAAAGTTGCAGATTTTTGTTCTTTCTCCCTCTTCTCCTGCTTTCGCCCCAAAGCGAAACAGCTGCAGCTTCGCAGGGGCTGCACCTTTACGGTCTCCAACAGCATCGAGGGCTCCCAACCCCACAGCTGCTGCCAGCGCACTCGGGAGCGAAATTCCAGTTAACCCCTGGTTTGGCAATCGCTTCCCTGCCTCTGACCCACCAGTCAGACCAGTCACAGCCTGGCTGGAGTCCAGTTCCAGCTCCTTGCCAGCATCTCCTCGGGCTCTCCGCTCGCCCGCTGTTACGGCCTGCGCTGGTCTCCTGTGGAGGGGTGTTGATGGAAGGGACGGGACCCGGGACATCTGGATCCCAGTCTGTGCTCCTCCTGCCTGCGCTGAGCTCAGACTGGGAGCGGTGGGAGCGGTGGGCGCAGCAAGTGCCCAGGCAGGTGGTTTGCAGGAATCAGGGCACCCCGAGATCTCGTGTCTGGCTGGTGGGAGCAGGTCCCTGCCCACCCCATGCGGTGGGGTCAACGTGCTGCCCCTTCCCTGTGTGCCGTCACTCAGGGCCAGGGTCTGCCTGCTGTTAGTTGGGGTTTTGCCTTCTGCAGTGGAGAGATGCAGAATTGTCATGTGAAACCTCCCGGTGTGACTTCAGTGAATGGCTTTTTCCTCTCGCCCGTGTGGCAGTGATGAGCTGGTTCCTAGAGGTTGTGCAGTGGCTGCGCGGTAGCGATTGAACGGGAAGGACACAGCCTGGGGGTGTCTCCAGGAGTCTGCAATTTCAGGTTCAGTCTGGAAGGTGCTCTCAAAGGACCTTTGTGTCTCACGCATGTCCCCCCTGAAGCCAGCGGAGCCTTTGGGCCCTGGGCTCTTGCTGGGAGACTCAGCACATCCTCCCCCTCAGCACATCCTCGCCCTCAGCAGGCCGGGGGGACAAGCAGGAGGCTTTTGAACCCCCAACCCCCACGTCCCCGAGCTTTGCTTCTATGGGGGGGCGTCGGTGCCAGCGTCAGTGCCCTGCCGTGTGCTGTGCTGGTGACGCTGGGTCAGCTCCAGTTTCAGCAAGCCCCTGGCCTGGTGTTCTGGAAAGCTGTGAGTGGGGAGGTGAAGGGAGCTGGTGCTGGAGTTGTGCCGGGAGGTGCCATCAGCCCCCGCGGTGCGGTGCTGCCTGCCCTGGGGCGAGCCGTGGCCACTGGATTCCCCCTTCCTGCTCGACACCAGCAATAGCAAGACCTCTTTTCCGCACCAGAAGCTTGCACAAGGTCTTTGCCCTGTTAAATCCTATGCAACCCCCTCTCCTCTTCCCCGGGGCTCTCCAAATCCCAGCCCATTCTCTCTGCTCGTCTCCGTGTCTGCCGAGCTCCTGCTCCCTCGGGCTCTCAGGGTCCAGCTTCATTTCTAGAAGCTCCAAAAGCATTTCAAGACCTGTGCCCCGGAGCTGAGGTGGGGTAAGACGAGGGGTGGACCTCAGGAACACCCCTTCCAACTCCTGCTGCAGGAGCCGAGCACCGAATTGGAGAGGGCAAAGCCTTGTCCTGGTGCTCCTCCACGCGCCCTTCACCCTCCTGTGCCTTCTGCTTGATGCTCGGCAGCTCCCTGCCAGTATCCTCCAGCTCTCATCATCCCCCCCAGTACTCCTGACTGGAGAAGCTGCGTCCCACCGTGTTTCTGCCTTGCTCTTCGGGCTGCTCTGTCAATGCCTGAACCTCAGGCTTGGCTTGGCTGGTTTTCCTTCGGCCCCCTCGAGCCTTGAAGGTGTTTTCCCTCCTCTTGCACTCCCCAGCCTGTCCAGCCGCCACCACCTCTGAGCCGTTTCCCTTTCGTGCGCAGAGCCCTCCTGGTGTCTTCATGGTGGGGCAGGGCTGTCCCAGCAGCTGCCCTTCTGCTGGGGTGGAGGTGGGAGGATTTGGGAGGTGGATGCTGCGCGTTGGTCCCCTGGACGGCGGCGTCTCCCTGCCCCACTGCCCTTGGCCTGGGGCAGGCCCAAGGGGCTCACTGCTCCGTCCAGAGGCTGCACCCTCGGGGCAGTTCCCCCGTGGCAGAGAGCCAGAGCCTGCAGTGCCTTCCCTGGGGGACTCCCGCGGGAGCCTGGAGGTGGTGGGGCTCCCTGGGAGGGCCCTGCAGGCCGCAGGGGTCCTTTCTGCCAAAACTTGCGTGTCCGTCTTGCGTCCCACCCCCAGGGGGCAAGGGGCCGCCCTGCCGTGGGTCTCCGTGCTGGTATTTCTGTTCCTCCACTTTTGGATGCCTCCTGCCCCTCGGGCCTTGCAGTACGGCCCCTGCTCCGGCCCAGTGCCCGTACAAGGGCTGGAAGGAGACGGAGTAAGGCTGGTGCCCTGTTACATCTTGGCACGACGCGGCTGCCAGAGGGGTTGTGCTGCACCCCCTGTGTCCTGGGCACCGGAGAGCATCCCTGTGCCCCGCGTCCCTGCGGAGCCACAGAGCTCCCGGCGGCAGCGAGCTGGGGCCACCGCCGATCCCCCTTCCCAGGGCCACGTCTTCCCAAATCACTTGAAACCCAGCAGCTTTTGAGCAAACCTTGTACCGTGGGACCTCTGGGGGAGGGAGGGAGCCGGGGGGAGTCGCACGCCCCTCCCCTGCCAGCGGCGGTTCATTTGCCGGGAGAGGGGTGAGGAAAAGGGGAAGCGGAGCAGGAGCGACCCCCGCCTCGCGCCGGGACCCCGGCTGGGCTGGCAGTGACCCATCTTCTAGAGGGCTCCAGCTCCCTGGGGAAACGGAGCGTTACTGGGTTGCTCTTTCTATATATTTTTGTAGGCCGGGGGGTGGGGGAGCGGATGCGCGATGCCTGCGGAAGTTGTTTATTTTTAACCCTGGAGAAAAGTTTGGGGTTGTTTTGGGTTTCATTTTTGGCCTTTAAAAAAAGAAAATGGTCCTTGCTTTTGATGTTTATGCTGCCTACCTGTAAATCCAGATGTACTTAAGTGGCTGAAATCCTTGTTCTTAAATCAGATACACATTATAGTTTTGAACTATATATATAGTAAATATATATATATATATGCCTAACCCAGCAAAAAAAAAATAATAAAAAAAAATAAAGTATTTGGGGGTGGGAAATGCGTTCTTTGAAATGAATCACAATTGGGGGATAAAATTGTGTTTCTGAGTGCCTCAAGATATGAATTGTTTTCATTTTTTTAAATAATTTTATACAAGTGTCAAAACAGCTGGCTGGATTATTTGGAATTTTTAAATAATCCTAACTTTTTTAAAGTAGATTTTGAGAACTGTCCTGTATATAACAGTAATGTAGCAATAAATGTGACATTTTATAACAATATTACTTTTTCCCCCCCATCTGTCTTTCAGCTGTTGTATTCCTATGAATGAGAAGTTGTAATAAAGGTTTTGCCTTGTACTAAAAAAACAGAGAAAGACAAGACCAGACGAGGCAGGTTTCCAGACACCGTCCGCTCACTCTGCTCCTGGGTCCTGTCCACCCAAATCGGTGGGACGCAGCCACCAGTGACGGTTTCCAGCGCTGCCCATCACCGTGGGATCTGGGCACCTTCCCCAGCAGCCATCAGAAACGCTGTGGCAACCGGGGAGGTGCTGGGCTGTCCCTCTCCCGGCCCAGCTTCTCCTCTGGCTCGGCTGTGGTTGATGGCATTTTCTAATTCCCTGGGAGGAGGGTGTAGCCAGGGGGGGTCGGTCTCTTCTCCCAAGGACCATGAGGCAAGAGGAAACAATGAGGCAAAAGGAAACGTCCTCAGGTTGCCCCAGGGGAGATTTAGGATGGAGATTGGGAACCATTTCTTCATGGGAAGGGCTGTGAAGCCTTGGCAGAGGCTGCCCAGGGCAGTGGTGGAGTCGCCATCCCTGGAGG
This sequence comes from Pedionomus torquatus, assembly GCA_013398155.1. Taxonomy (NCBI): domain Eukaryota; kingdom Metazoa; phylum Chordata; class Aves; order Charadriiformes; family Pedionomidae; genus Pedionomus; species Pedionomus torquatus. The sequence continues at coordinate 21,762 of VZRU01010654.1, forward strand.
GATGTAAAAGCCGGGCAGACATGGTGCTGAGGGATGTAGGGCAGTAGTGGTTTGGGCAGTTTGGGGCTGATGGTTGGACTGGATGATCTGAACAGTCCTTTCCAACCCTAGTGCCTCCACGTCACAGCACCGCTGTTGCTTTCTTGCCTCTCTCCTGCCCTGGCGAGCGCCCAGCGAGGGCAGTACCATCAGGGTGCAATCTGGAGATCAGGTGAAATGCCCACAGTCTGTACCAGTCCATAGCCCTGTGCAGACCACTACAGAGGGAGACAATGTGGCAGAGCAGGTAAGAGACCCTGCAAGAATGGGCTGGATCTGGTACCGAGACAGCCCCACCGGTTCTCCCAGCCTTGTCCGTGGGGTGAGGCTGTGCCCAGGCCACACCGAAGCCCATGAAATCTTTCTCCATCATCCTCTGCCAAGGGCCCAGCCCCAACCGCAGCATCTTCAAACCCTGCATCCAGCTGGGCTCTTCTGCCCTCATCCTCCAGGGCCAGGCAGCTCCCTGCGGGCACTGGCCTTCTGAGGGGCAGGTATTTCCCCAAACCATCACAGCTTCAGCCCCTGTGGCGTCGGTGGTTGGGTTCTCCCTCTGTCACCAGCTCACACTAGTGACGATGTTTTGAGGGGAACAGTTGAGGCAGCTGCATCTGGGAGCACTGAGCCCTCATAGACCATCTCCAAGACTGTGGCTTCAGAGGGGAGATGCGGCTGGAAGGCAGCCCTCCTCTCGCAGGTTCTCTGCCCGTTTCTGCAGTGCCGCTGCAGCTCGAGGTTTGTCCATTTAGGGTCAAGCAGGAAAAATGGTTCGAATTAACTGAGCAGAGGCTCTTGCAGTCCTCGGTTAAGTCTCCCCGAGCCCTGGCCGCCCGTCTCTCATCTTGAGAAAGCTCTGAGGTAGCACTGCCCTTCCTGAGCTGCGCTGAGTGCATCGAGTGAGTCCTTTTAATTCTGTGTCTCCTTGCCCGGGCTGATGTCACGCTCTTCACCTTCACTCCCTCTTCACAGGGGTTATTTCCCACATTCTCTCACATAAAAGAGCTGGTTCAGCCCTGAGGGGTTGTCCTGCTGCGTGGCCAGAGCCTTGTGTGGGACCTGTTTGCTCTTCTCCCTTCAGCCAGGGCAGGCCCAGACAAAGCCAAACTGTTTAATGACAAGAGACACCTGGATTATTGAGAAATCTGGCGTGAGGGGCATCGTCGGGGCAGGGAGAGTCCACCTTGATCAGGACACGGAAGGGTGGAGAACCAAGAAACCAAGGTTGAACCCAATCCAGAGCCGGGAGAAACGCGTGCATGGGAGCCAGGGGGCAGGTTGGAGGATGGATGCTCAGAGATGTACAAGGCGGAAGGTAAAGCGGACAAACCCAGAGCAGGAAGATCAGGTGAGGGCAGGACCAAGGAGCAACAGGCGGGAGCTGCTGCCGAGGGGCTGAGAGCAAACGGTCTGCCCAAGATCCAAGCAGCGGCCACCAACTGACGCGGAGCTGGAGGTTCCTGGGTCAACGCTCAGAAGCATTTTCTCCTTGGAGATGAACGGAGAGGTGGGATGAGACCATCAGATCCTGTGGGCAAATGTCCTGTCACGCTGGCACTGCCAGGCGTGGCCATGAACCATCCTTAAAGCAAGGAGAAGCAATGGTAGAGCCTTCTGCTCTGCAAGACTCCCCCTCACTGCTTTAAACGAGGAGTGGTCTTCATTGCTGCAAGGCGTCACCAGAGACATCCCCACGTGCTCTGGTGGCCCGAGAGGTGCAGATCGTTCTAATGGTTGATCAGAGCTTCGTGCTTTACTGCGGTGTCCCCAGGGCAGCTCTGGGCAACCAGTTTCACCACCCTTTCCTTCCTGCTTCAGTCTGAAGTGACACCTGAGCCACAGAGGTCACCTAGAGGAGAAAGTGACCCTCACCCTCAGTGCCAGCTCACCCTCCGGAGCCGGGCTGTGGGGGCGAAGCTGTCCCTGTAAGAGTGTGAGCAGCTAAAAAGAGTTGAGGTCCTTTGAGCAGCTAAAAGGAGCAGATGTGATATCGCAGAGTGACTGCAGGTGACAGCAAAGCACATGGAAAGGATGAGGTTTTAGCATTGCCCTTGGCTTGTTTTAAACAGGAAACTGGTGGCGTTACTGGACCTTTCCCTGTCTGCCTCGACTGGGGTAAAGCAGGAGGATACACCCTCCTCCCTCAGCAGCAACGTGGCTTCAGAACCCCAGGGCTTTTCTGAAGACAAACATTGAGATGTTTTTCATCGCCTTGTGAGTTTTGAGTTATTTCGCCTTTGTTATTTTTGCCCTCTAGGAAACCTTCAATGCAAAGCGAAAGCTGAGACGCGTGTGCGTGACTCCACGGAGCTAAACAGCCATTAAACAGGCAAGAGCTGTGCGGAGCCCGGTCACCGGGCTCATCCCCTGCCTCCCGCACCCTCGGTATCGCAGCGGCTGCAGCGAAGGCACCAGTTTCCTGCAGGAACACGGCCTCGACGCTCTCATCTGACCTGCCCGGGCACCAGCCGGCGTGTGGGCAGCGGGGCGGCAGCTCGCGGGAGCCAAGCCAGCAGCCTGTGGGGTGCAGGGCCCCCCGCGTGGCCCAGCTGGCACCTCAGCAGAGAGACGCTCCGGCCGCCCCTAGGAAACGGGTCGAGTCAGCCGCGCAAAGGGCTGGTAGGGGTTGTTCTGTGTCCCGGTGAGAACGACCAGCAGCTGGAGTTTTGCCAGTTTGCAACTCCGTGGATCTCGGACCGGCACAGGGTGTGAGAGCAAAGGATGGCTGCCGGTGTCGCGGGCGGACACGGCTCCTGCGGGGAGCAGGGGAAGCGTTGGCAGCCCTGAAGCGTTGGCAGCAGCCGCAGGTCTCGGGCAGACGAGCGCTTTGGACTCCAGGACTTCTGTAGGTTCACAAGAGGCTGAGCTGGCTCAGAGTGGAGCCCGGGCCACGTTACAGAACCCATGGTGGATTTAGAACCCTCTGCTGAAAAAATCCGGCTTGAGACTCCCTCTCCTGCCGGGAGGCTGAGCGGCAGCTCGGAGGAGGGTTGGCCAAGTGAGAAACCGCTCTGGAAAGGGGCTGCCTTGCTCCAGCACAGGGGCTGAGGAGCCGTCCCAGCTCCGAGCGAGGACAGTCCCTCCCGCCCGGCGCCTCAGGGGGCCCGTGTCCCCCCTCCAGCACGGGGGCAATTCGCCCCCTCAAGGGCTCACGGCCCCGCTCCAGCCAGGGGAGCGTCCACCCCTTCGGCTGTCATGTGCCCTCTCCGGTGAGCGGACAGTCCCTCCCCTCGAGGGCTCCGGTGCCACCCCCAGGCTGGGCACAGTCCTCACCCGTGGGGGGGCTCACGGCCCCTCCCCGCAGGGCCCATGTCCCTCCTCCAGCGTGGCGACACCCACTCCCTCGCTTCTCGTGTCCCATCTCCGCCGAGGGCACAACCGGAGCCTCTCCTCTCGCCGCCATGATGGACGGGCGGTGGGGGCGCTGTTGCCATGACAACGCCGCGCTAGTCAGGCAGCGCCGGGGCAGCCCCGCTGAGTGCGCGTGCACTGGCAGGGGTCCTTCTGTGCTCCGCGGCGCGCCCGCGCCTGCGCAACGGGGGTGACTTTGAGGGCGACGCTGGTGGCGGCGAGATGTTGAGCAAGTTGGTGGGGCCCCGTTACGTCCAGCTCCTCCAGAACTGGTGAGACCCGGCTTGAGGCCCAGATCCCTCCAGGGGCT